>OY282595.1:1200000-1724590 GCA_958298965.1 Chrysolina haemoptera | reverse complement strand
GTGCTCGTTTGTTCTCTTCGAGTTTTCTGCATTTCCTCATTAGTATTCTTCATATCTCGCATTACTTAAAGCTGCTCGTTTGATATTCCATGATGGTTTAGTGAAGGACTGAAGTAGATGCATTTGAGACAGATGGCAAAAATTACGTAAGCTCTATCAATGGTTATGTTTTGCAATTAATTCAAAAAGATGAATTAATGAAGACATACGCTTTTAATCGCAAAAAACTATTGGTCAAGGGCCCACCGAACATTTCACTTAAGTCAGTACATTCATTGTGTCGTGGAAATCGCGGATCAGTTCCATATTACCGTTCTTACAGTGACAGCAACTCTTCTTCTTCAAAAATACGGATTTCTAGGTCACCATCAATATTTACCATCGTGTATGAAACATTCTGTATTTGCACTCGATATATATCTGCCTTGTTCAAATAATCTCAACATTTTTATCAAGTGTACAGACACAAACATACTGGATGCTTCTGCTGGGTTTTCCAAAGAAAATCACGTAGGCATATTCTCAGAATCAAATTGTCCCATCGAACAGATAGATATACATCTCGATTTTCACTGAAGTACTCACTGATACAATTTCTATTGTTCGATTTCAACTGATAGCATACAGGAAGTTAATGATCATATTGATATGTGATATTATTCATCAAGTTGCAAATTCAGCCACTGCCACTACTAATACCGTGACAGATGTTGAATCAAATCTGGGAATCATCAAAGAAGAATACAACAATACAGACAACACTGAATCAGTTTCTACTATACTTTGAGGTGACAAAGCTTAAGTCTTTCTTTATACTTTTTTCAGAGCAAATCAACGAACTGTTTGGTTTCGACCTCAAGCTATTCTTATCACACCAGCTTTCAAACTGACCTATCACTGTGATAAAAGCATAGCTTAAAAATGCATTGTCTAAGTTAGTAAGTGCGACTGCATAACATTCAAATATAACGCAATTGCTTGTTTGTTTTTCTCACTATCATAAAGCACATGAACGGACAAACACACTTAGGGTGTCCATTGTATTTTATGACGACATCTGTTGTCCAAACTAGTAAATTGATCAACCGGACGGCCAGGTAACAGCTGATTAGGAGACAGACATGCCTATTAGTTACCGGAAATCTAGTAAAAAACACAGGAACTATAACAATCCGGCAATTTGTCACATTATTATGGAAAAAACAAAAACAAATGACTGCAAATTATTGGTTGACACCGATGCTTTATTATTCATGAGCCTAACGCTTGTGGTATATTCGTTTTTATGGCTAGTGGCTTTGTTGGGTTCATTGCTAACGATGAAATCGATCTCAGTGTCAAAATGTAACACCGTATATAATTCTTTTTTGTACAACTGTCAGAAAAACTCGACATTTCTGCATCTCTATTGATGCGTTAATGTTTACTTTTTTTCACTGCCAAAATAATTCACAAAATAAATATGAAATATTACCTGTTCAAGGATTTGGCCGGGAACATATTAGATACATTTGCTTTCTCAGATATATCTGACGGGGTATCACTACCACTATCATAATCAACATCCATCTTTTCGACAATAACCTGAAATTGAATCAACTACGAGCAAACACAGTCAAACATTCAAACACGCCTGCGGTTTCGGCCAAAAATTAACACTTTCACGTGCCATTAAAAAACACTCATTTTACGCATTCAATACAAAAATTACTATTTTTATTCTTGTATTGAACCAACTGTATCTTTCAATACTTCAGTGTTTCATGTGTACTTATTCTGAACGTAGATTAGAAAAATCCAAGAGTTTATCGTTCTCTCAGGCCCTATCTTACCCAAATAAGAAGTCATCTCCCGAACAATGTGTGCAATATTGATATTTCTCATACTATCATTATTCTCGATGAAAAGTCACGAGCTTATTTTACACATACCACTTACACCTGAAAGTGGTTCTCGCCATCATTTACTCACAAAGGTCAACACAATCTACATATTTATTTCACCTTGGTTCGTTCAAACAAGATCCTCGATTTTTTAAAGCCTCACCTGAATACTTTCCACTAATTATCTCCAACCGTTTAACCTTTCGAAAAAAGCATCCCTTTTGGGCATATGCCTATTAACATTGCTGGTCATTTTGTGGCATTTTAATTATTGTTAAGAGATTCGTAATAACAGCCTGTGCTGTTGGCTTTCGTGATTTATTGTACGTCCAACTTTGTAGCGTTGTCCAGAACCCTTTCTTTCTGCGATTGCTACACGACGAATGGCCTGTAGCGTTGGTTTGGTACGAGTGGAAAAACAAAGAACGAGCTCTGCGATGCAAAAATGTCCGAGAAAGGACACACATTACATCATATGTTGTGTTTACTATTATTATTCAGTATTAACAAGTTTGTCATTGTCAGTTTGTGCGCATGTTAGTCTTTCAGCATGTATCATAAAATTTTAAATCTGTTTGCTGTTGTTAAGCTGTTGAAAGTTCCAAACAAGTCGCCGGTAATTCCGAATTAATTAATAGCGGATATCATTGAAATTCATTGGTTAATTATGAAGGATTTGCCTTCGTCCAATCCATTTTTATCGGTCCTTCGAGCGGTGTAAAGGATCCTTTAATTATCCCACTGGACATCAGAATATAAAATACTCAGCACATTTCACATTAATTAATTATGATGAATTAAACACATTTATCAAAAGACTTCTTGGTCTGTTAATTCACGGAAAAACAAGGAATCCAACCATATAGCACATGACTTTAAGCAATATTTGGCAGATTGTTGATTCTGGTCAAATACTGGCAATCAGAAATTGGGATTTTGCCTTTTGGTTTGGCAACGACCCCTCTAATAACCATATTATTATCAATATGATGTTTAAGTTAATTTTGAATTGATTTTATTTGTTTCTTCTTAGTGGTATCTATTTATATCATCAACTATAATAATTATAATAGTCGTTGCTGCTAATACTTGGTTAAATAATCACCTAAGATGAGGGCAAAAATAATGCAGGCTCTGTACAGTGCCTGGACGTACTCCTTACAGCTCCCTGGTACTCCCTTGTTCGTTATAATTATGACAAAATTATTACCATAAATTATTTTGATGATTGTACTCATTTCTCATTTTTCATATGAGATGTTGACTCTTAAAAGAGCTTTTTACGCCGGTAGCGCTAGCATTAAATCCTGACGAACTTCTCTCAGTGTCCGACACAAAAGCATTCTCTCGTCAGAGTTCGAGAGTAATTTGATACCGTTGGTCGCCTTTCAATGGAACAAAAGACCGCAATTGAAATTCTACAACTTGTACCTACACCGGACACAATTAAAAACTACAAATTAATTTGCGCTCCGAAAAATTTACGAGCGAGTTGCAACGCCTGTTTATCGATCTTTGTCGGTAGCGTGCGGATGTTTTGTGTCAGAACAAAAAAAGAGTAGCAAGTACTCGAAATCAGATCGATCTCGCATATTCCAGAGTTTGCACGGACTTCTCAATAAAGCAAGAAGCGAGTTTCATTTGAATTATATAGGACAGTGGAAATAGACATAATAATTCCAAAATAAAAAAAAAATAACCATGAATTCACGTGGCTAATGACCATGGTAGTCGATGCCAACACACCAAAAAAAAAAAAAATAACCATGAATTAACAAAATATATGTTCCGATCAGGGTAACAGGTTGCAAATTTACAGAACTTTTCGGAATATTTTTCCGATGTATATGATTGCAGAACTTTTGGAATTTTCTCAACGAGTATACAACAAATTTCAATTTAATTGCCATTTTGACAATGTAGCCTACTTCGGAAGAGGTTGCAAAATGAGATTTGTTGCTGAGATTGATGAGAGAGAGATGAAATCTATGAATGTACCATCCACTTGACCAAAGTTTGAAAACTTTTGAAATTATTGTTAAATTTTTGATTTTTCATGTCTATCTCTACTGGCCTAATAGATACTCCGGTGTGGGTCAGTTATTATACCAAAAAAGGCAATGAACTGTCTCTATGAACTACTTCTGATAAACTACACTAGTTGCAATCTCTACAGGGTTTCGACATACATTTTAAAATTCCAGTAAAAATATTCTATTCGAGCAGGATTTGAACCCACGACCTCTAGATTTCCGGCCAGAGCTGTAGCAACTTAGCTACCGAGAAGGCATGTATTCCACGTCGAAGTTGCTAGGATCTTGATGTGGTCCCATCCATCTTGTATCTCTCCAATACCTGACACTATCATAACACTGATATTAAAAATTCTAGGAAAAAGCGGTATCCCGATATGTTGTTGGAAGGCATGTCTTCTAGGTAGCTCAGTTGGTAGAGTACTGACCGGTAATATAGAGGTAGTGGTTTCGAATCCTGCTCGAGGAGAATTTTTTTTCTACGATTTTAAAATTTGTCTGTTTGCCGGTAATTTTTTTTATCATTTTTGTATCACATACGCTTACTCCCTTCTTCATTTCCATGTTTGGCTATCGGAGATCCACACCCGATCCCTTCTGAATATCGACAAATATCGACGATGCTAGTGTGTATGATCATTGAAAACGAATGAGTTTTCATCCAACCTGTAACTCTACAACACCCAAAAAATGCTGTAGTTTAGGCGGTATCCCGATATGTAGCTGAGGAGAGAGATAGGTAATATACTTGAAACGCAAGTTTTCTCGGTAGCTCAGTTGGTAGAGCAGTGACCGGAAATCTAGAGGTCGTGGGTTCGAATCCTGCTTGATGAGAATCGTTTGGAATATCAAAATTTTTCGTGAAAATAGAAGGGGAGCTAATGTGAACAGGTTGGTTTGGAATGATCATCACGGAATCCCATATTAATAATAATAAACGGATCCAAGAGGAAGAAATCGGAATTTGCTCATTCTGTTGGTTGTAGAAGTGATTTCATAGGAAACAGAAAATAAATTGCTCATTTGTGCATTAGCGCAGCCACCAAATGACTATTAAAATGATTGCGTAGAATACGGGAAAAATATTGAAAAAATTCTATAGTCTTCAGAAGTATTTTTCGTTGGTAGTTTTATGTGCTGGGATGCTGGATCCTAGCGCACCTTTTACATTTTTCGCATTTTGCGACCACAACGAGACACATTCGTTAAATATATAGGTACATAGAAAGAAAGCTAAGAAAATTTTCTACAAAAGGATGTTATTGTTTGCTGGCCTAACAGTTCGTTTGTTGGTGTTATAGGTGGTTTTGTGTGCTAGGATGCCGGATTCGTGCGATACAATATTTGTTGCACATTTATCTTAGTTTTATGATACACCCTGTATCCGAATATATTCAAATCATACATTTTCGGAATCAGCACGAAATTTTGAGTATATCGGTGGTAATTTCGAGTGAATCTGATGACTTTGGATTTTTGGCCATTTTTAAGGTATAACCCTTTGATGTTTTTTTGGCTGAAAATTCATTTTGTGCCGATCGACTTGAAAATCACAGCATATACTAATTTCGGTATGCCGAATCGATTGGCGTTCGCAGAATTGCTCTATCTTGGTTCGGTCGTCGTTTGAAAATGTTATCTAGAGGTTGCAGGTGCCGTTTTCCTGCAAAGAAATTTTTTAGTTTTTTTCTATGTTATATTCGTTAAACTTGATGTTTTTTCTATTCGCTGACCAAATTTGAAATCGATTGCTAGCCAAACATAGATTTGGTAGGCGTTTTTACGAACGTGTGCACTCTGAGTTGGACCGATTTTCAAATTTATTATTTTTCATTTTTTGAATACCGTGTCATGTTAAGTTGATGGCGTAGAATATGGCAAAAATATTGAAAAAATTCAAATCCGGCTGACGAAAAAAAAACCTCTGGCAACTAATTAATTGTATGTTCAGCCCCCCCCCCCTCAAATTTAAATCCTGGCTGCGCCACTACATTTGTGAGTACTAAATTCTAATTCTAATTGATCTCAGAACCTCAAATCTGATGAGTGGAAATTAACATTTTCGTTCCTGTTATTTTTCTGACGATCAGAATCGTAGCCGTGTTGGATACTGCGAACATCGTTTCTTTTTTATATTATAATCAAGAGCCTGCGAAGGAGCAAAAGACATTCAATTTATCAATCAAATATTGCTCATTTGCATATCACTATCTGGTTTCCTCATTATCGTCCGATATAAATATGCAAATCATATGGAAGAAAAAACATCGAAATGTTTTTTGTTTCGGAATCTCGTATGCGAGTATGCAAATTAAATTTCAAGGAATCGACGACCATATCTTGTAAGAGAAATATAGAAACTTGACGACACACGAAAAAAAAAATCCGAGATATTTCATATGTGTTCGGAAGATTAACAGTAGGTGTTCCTTTTTCAAATATGCGCGCTCGGAGTTGCCAGACAAGATCCGGCGAAGAATGTCGAATGGAAAATATGCAACTGACGCAGCGCGAGTACAGAAAAACGGCGCTTTACATTAAACATCTCTAACGATGCTGCTCGACAAAAAAAGCTAACTGGATTAAATTCCACGTAGCCTCTTAGAAAATGATTATTAGTTATTTTCATAATATCTGTATTTATCTCGAAATAGCCGGGTTAGAAAGTTTATCAAAGAGGCTGTAAATCATACCTGCCTGGGACACCCGAGCAGGTAAAATTTCGGAATTTACTGACTTTTCATTACCTTCTGTCATTGCTTAACGGGCCCTGTCTAAAAGACGATATACAACTTGTTTTAAAAATTTCGATTCGTTCCTATCGAGTTTAGGTACGAAAATTCAATTAGGAGACCAAAATGTTACATTGTTACTTTTTTAATGCCTCACGTAGAATCCTGTAGTCATTTGAAAAGGTTTCAATAAGATGAAAATAGACTATTCTTTACATAATCAAATGGGTCGTTTGAATGATCTCAATCTATTTCATGATTACTGCAGACAATAAATTGTTTTTGAATTCACAAAAGGTATACCAAAATGGTGGTGTTAGTGTCTTCAACAAAACAATATCTTAACATTGTTATGGTTATAGATAAATTGACCTTTTGTACTTATATATACATATATTCTATAGATCTCCAGTAAGTTGAAATGATGACTTTCTTGACCAGCTCAATAATATACCAGATAAAGATAAACATTATTACAGCGTATTATAACCAGAGCTCAACATTTTGTTGACATGCAATTTGAAAGAAAAAAATAATCTGTAGTTAATGAAACACTAGCTAATCCTGAGGTGAAATTCAAGGTTAACATTCACTATAGGTCCTTGGACATCATGATTTGCCAGTTGAAAAAAAGATTTGCAGGAATGAACACAGACAATTTTTATTTTATTTTTTTAACTTCGGAATCCACCTTAAATAAAAATGACCATGAGCTAGTCTTATCAGCTAAGAAGATAGCCGAAAAATATGATGACGATTCAGATGAGGATATTGCCACAGAAATAATAATTTTTAGAGAGTATGGACGGATATTGTTGACAGAAAAATGAGTAACGAGAAAGATTTGACAAAACATTTCTTCGTCGAGCATAAATATTAGCAAGCAGTCTACCAAACTTAAGCAAGATTTATGTATTATTTTTAAATCTGTCATTAACATCAGCCATAGCAGAAAGCTAATCTGATGAAAAGCAACATGAACCAGCTGCGGGTGTTTGGTTTCAGCATTTTTGCATTAAACATGAAGTGACTGAGAGTCAGGAGTCAAAAGAGATCATTGCTAAATTTTTATCCATTAGGAAAAGAAGGGGTTTTGTTGTTGATCAATGAAAACAAAAAAGTAAGCAGCAACAGAATAACTAAATAGTTCAAAATAAAAAAAAAAACATAAAATGAAAAATTGGAAGAAAAAGTCATAAATAAAAATCAACTTTTTCTCACACCAACGAGTATTTCTATGTTTGAAAATACAATAATTAATGGAAAAACGGTAACCAAAAAATTGTGTTTTATTTCAAATAACCCTAGAAAAAAATCACTAAATTTCGAACTAAATCAACGATCAACTCCAGACACCCGAAAAAAAAGCGGTATCCAGAATGTTAATAGCTGAAAATACTCAATGGCAACATTTTCCTCCGTGTTTTTGTCGTATATATTATAAGAATTCGCCGAATGTGTTTCTCGGTATGGGTCATAAAAAATGACTGCCAGAATTGGCATTAACTCAAACAAGATACACTTAATTGACAAAAAAGACAAGCGAACTCGCTTACACTATCTTTATTATTTTTTTATATCGGGAGTGGCACATCTGGCGGCGGAGATATACATTTTAGTAACTGTGCTAATGATGTCTTTTTAACGTATACTTCTTATCCGAAAGCAATTCAATCATTTAACCCGAGTATCTTTAAAACCACTAATGTTTTCTATAAAGCAGTTACTCGGATTTTTATTGAGATCTCACATTCTGAAATGAGTGACTCAGGAAGCTGAGCTTTAGGTTTAATCCTAGTACTATTTATAAGCGGATGGGATCGGAGAAGGCTGGGAATAAATATTTGACACTAATCCGCAGAATGCGTCCATTGCTTTGATAACTTGTGCCTGCCAACTTTAGACCAACAAAACAATGCTTCACGGAGAATAAATCTGGAGGAATGATGCGAAAGTCGGATTTATAGCTGTCAAGAATTGTTTGTGGTCCAGAAATTATTTGGACGCATGTATCGAATTTTAAACTCGCATATTTGCTTGAACATACTGATCTCGTAATTCTTGATCAATATTATAATCCCTGGATTATTCCCCAACTCATTTCATGAACATTCTGTTCATCTTTCCCCAAAACTTCTCTAACAGAGCCATGAAAGAGAAAAAAGTATTAGTGGATATAATCAACGTTTGTCTTGCCGTTTGTCTTGCCGTTTGTTTTGCCGTTTATATACATTTATAAGAGATAACTTACAGAAGTTGTATAGCAGCTTCTAAGAAGCTTTATAACATGTTTATATAAACTGAGGACAAAGTGGAGAAGTTTTCATCTTACTACATTAGCATTCATGTGACCGTTAACATGATCGAACATCAGACACAATCCAAGTTTCTCGGGGTGATGTTTGATTACAATGATTCGAGTATGATATAAAAAATCTCAATAAGAAATTATCGTATGGCTGTTATGCAGTGAGAGTCACGTCGAATGAAAATGCTGCCAAATCAGTATACCACTCAATAATGGTAGTTGGTACCCATTCCGACACAATTTGTTTGAAAATTTCGAACAATTGTGGAAAAAACTACACTCACTTTTTTCCGTGCAGCAATATCAATGATATACGTATAGAATAAATAAATATACGGGTGTTTAAAATGAACCTGAGAGTTTGTAGGTATACATTTTGGTTTGTCAACGACCCTTTCGAAAACTCAAATTTTGAAAAAGATATTTATAAGCAGAAGTCACCCAAAGAATAAAACACATCTCTATTTATTCAAATTCTCATCATAACTGTCATTCACTGTGTTGAAGTCATCCAGCTCGAGATGAAAAATTATTTTTAAACCGTTCCGAAAAAAAAACCGATGAAACAATCTCAGATAATACTCATTCTCTGATCAGATACATAAAATACAATAGTGAATGCGTTGTAATTTAGCCCCATTCATCCAGATAGCCGAAAAATCGTGACAGATGTAAAAAATTGGTCCTTTAGACGGGGATACCGAACTCAGGTGACTTCTCCTTTGTGATGCAAAACACCATCTGAATCGTCAGTTAGTCCAATCATTTAGAACCAGAAGTGATGCGTGAACTTTAACGAAGGGAGCACACTAGCGATATGTTAAAGTTGTACCTTCTCTCTGTGTGCAAGAGCATTGTGTAACCCAGACCCCTCGGGGTAGTATTGTGTGCTAGATGGATGCCGATAACTAGCTCGCTGTTATTGTCGGTAATTTTTTGGTCGCCTCACTGCAGATCAATGTACAGAACCGACTCCCGCGGGGAATGCTGGAAAAGAGCAACGACAAACTCTGTAATCTGCACATAGGTGGTAGCCTTTGTGTTAATTGTCAGGTGACCCGTTTCGCCTGATCCCTTGATGTTAAGCTGACCAGGTAAACAGACAAAGTTAAGTTTTGACAATAAGAAGAAGAGAAATTTCGAATATAAAAGTTTCATTGTCGTTATTGATTGTAACGTTTTCAATCCGAAGAAATTTACGAAGATACTGAACAGAAATTAGAATTCTGAATTTGTGGGAGTTTTTAATTTGGCAACACATTTGCTGTATATCGGCAAACCACTTAAATATGCCACTTTCTGAAATAATTGTACACTGCCAACGATTTACATAACGAAATATCAAAATACTGCTATTTTTTATTAAAACAAAATTTGTGTTTAATGTAATTGAATACTATACTTAGTATTACCTTACAGTTTGAGCGAAGTACTAACTATCATTACTATATTAATGTATAACACTGTTCTTTGAAATAAGGTCTTCAATAGTCAGCATTTAAAACTCAAATTACATTAAAGAATATACTGGAGTTTTATACCAACACCAAACACCAAAATTTTTTACACCAAGTGATCATCTTCTCCTGTTACCATATTTTCAAGATCTAATACTATTCCATGCAAATTATTCAATGAAATTGAATATCCATATCAATATCCATACTTTATTGGCTATAATATTAATTTCTGTAAATTTTGTTAGGATTTGGATGCTATGGGCTATATCATTAATGCTATCTAAATAAAATATATTCAAATCTTTATTGAATGAAATATTACTATTAATTGTTGTTTGTTGTTTTTTCCGTTACAGCTGTCGTCCCCTTACGAACGGCAGCTCTCAAAAGTCTAAACTTGTGCGGGCTAAGGATTAACGAGGTCCTACCTTTTAACGTGCGATTCCTAGCACGATATTACTATTGATATAGCTATTTCTATTGAATTACAATCTACTTCAGTAATTTTAGTATTTACAAGTTGTTTTAATATACGCCACATTTTTTACTATCGTTAGGATATCCGTCATTACAGCGTTACCAATATTCCCGTTTCTTTTTTTTAGTAAACTGGCAACTTCATTTCGTTTATTTTTGAAAGTTTCGAAATCTTCAGGAGCATTTATGAACTGAAATTTTTTATTTAATGAATCCCTCTCTCTTTGCATTCCATTGAGACCAACATCCTCGGTAACGTTATTCACGCATTGAGAGAAATAAATCTCTCCGACGTTGCCTGCGTTCATCTTCCCAAGTAGGATTATGTCAAATAACATATATCAGATCTAGCTAGACTCTGTTTCATAACGTGGAAAACTTACGATTCACGAACAAAATCAAGGGAATCTCGGATATACGCTCTCTTATCAGGAGTAGCTTTCGAAAAATAGCTGCAGATACGTGAAGGAGCACAAAACTGTACGGAATGTGAGCCACAGACGTAAAACTGAGAGAAAATGGCTCTTTAATGGTTATGTGGTCGTGTAAAAGCGGGTTAGAAGGGGCAAAGTGTGATTCACTGAATAATAGTCTCATAACTATTTATCACTCGGTAGATTTGTTTACAAACAGCCCGAGGGTTGGAGTTCCTTGTACAAATGAGATTTCTCCGCGTGAGATCAGGAAAAGTAATAGCGGAAAATGAGACTAATGAAAAAACAAGTATTTTGTTCCTTGTTGGATTGATGGCATTCGTTTTTTAGAACTTTGCAGCATAGCTAGGTATTAAATACCTTTGAATAGCTTGATAGAGTGACTGATTTATTGCACTCCTGGCAAATTTAAAACTTTAAAACCCATTATAATTTTTTCAATTCAGGAAAAATATGGGAAACAATCAATTTATTTTTATCACTGATTTGGGGTGATATTTTTAAAATAATATTATTTTAACAAAAAATGTAAAAAGTGCGGGCTACAATCCGGCATCCTACCTATAACAACTACAAGCGAACTGTGAAGCAAACAACCGATAACATCATCTCATAGGAAATTTTCTTAGCTTTCTTTCTATATGCATATGTATTTAAGGAATGTGTCTCATTATGGTCACAAAATGCGAAAAATGTAAAAGGGCGATGGAATACGGAATCCTAGCACACAAAACCACGTATAACACCTACAAGCGAACTATAAGGCCAGCAAACAATAGCATTCTCTTCTAGGAAATTTTCTACGCTGTCTTTCTATATACATATATATTTAAGGAATGTGTCTCGTTATGGTCGCAAAATGCGAAAAATGTAAAACGTGCACTAAAATATTGGCCACAAAATATTGATCTATATTCGTTACAATATCGCTGTAACATACCATATTAAAAAAATGTGAGGAAAATATTAGGAAAATGCTGGCAAAATATTCAAAAGTAATATCTGCGAAATCAAATTATACATTGGTGAAATATTTTGAAGAAATGTCGAATAAATTGAAACTTCTACAATCACCTTTCTCCCGCAATTAACCATTGAGTCTAATAAACAGTTTGTTAGAAGCCATATTTATTATAGTTTCTAATGATTTAGCTAACGTTTCATATGTACTGCCACCTAGCGGTTTCTTACCTATGTTTGAACATAATTCATTTCAATATTGTAATAATTATATACCCATTCTGAGTATGAGGAAGAAAATCACACCATCATTACCACTTTCATATTTACTAGAAAAGATAAATTGAAATTTAAATATGTGTACGATATTTTTAGCTTTTGAGATATCTTCGTTATTTCTGTCAGAAAAATATTGACCAGGCACCGTATTTCTATGAATTCGGGTAGAAAAACTAGAACTATTCATGTTCAAAGATCAACTCAACATATTTTACCTCATAAACATAGTGTATAACAGTACACAAAGTGTAACACACGGTTGAGAGACTTCGATGTTTCGATGAGATTAGTAATATAGCAGGCTGATTATGTAATTGTGTAGATTTTCTGAGATAACAATGAATTACTCGTGTTGTATTGTGCTTTTAATATGAGGGAAAAACAAATTATAATAAACTTGATAATAATGTGGTTAATTAAATTGTGTCATTATTTTAATGACATTGAAAACAATAGAAGTGCCCAGCCCAGTGAACTTTTCACACAGTATTCTTGGGGTACTCATACAAATCTCTGGATTTTTCAAATTTTCAGAAGATGCTTCAAGAAATATCGCCAATGGTGAATTCTTATAATTACCTGAGGAATCCACTAGAAGAATTCCAATTCAGTTTCACTTCCATATTAGATCTATCAGGCAGTGTATCAGAATAGTATATTCTGTAACAAGTCAAAAATGAAAATTCGACACCACACCACACCACACCACACCACACCACTCCCCACCGCACCGCACCGCACCGCACCGCACCACACCACACCACACCACTCCCCACCGCACCGCACCGCACCGCACCGCACCGCACCGCACCGCACCGCACCGCACCGCACCGCACCGCACCGCACCGCACCGCACCGCACCGCACCGCACCGCACCGCACCGCACCGCACCGCACCGCACCGCACCGCACCGCACCGCACCGCACCGCACCGCACCGCACCGCACCGCACCGCACCGCACCGCACCGCACCGCACCGCACCGCACCGCACCGCACCGCACCGCACCGCACCGCACCGCCACGCCACGCCACGCCACCCAACACCACACCACCCACACCACACCACACCACACCACACCACACCACACCACACCACACCACACCACACCACACCACACCACACCACACCACACCACACCACACCACACCACACCACACCACACCACACCACACCACACCACACCACACCACACCACACCACACCACACCACACCACACCACACCACACCACACCACACCACACCACACCACACCACACCACACCACACCACACCACACCACACCACACCACACCACACCACACCACACCACACCACACCACACCACACCACACCACACCACACCACACCACACCACACCACACCACACCACACCACACCACACACCACACCACACCACATCACACCACACCTCACCACACCACACACAAACCTTACCTGAGAGAGCTAAACTAGCTTGCGAGTCGAAAATGCGTGAATTGGTGTTTCGCTCGCGCTTGACACAAACCTAACCTGAGCAAGCTAACCTAGCTTGCGAGTCGAAAATACGTGAATTGGTGTTTCGCTTGCGCTTGATACACAAACCTTACCTGAGCAAGCTAAACTATCTTGCGAGTCGAAAATACGTGAATTGGTGTTTCGCTCGCGCTTGATACACAAACCTTACCTGAGCAAGCTAAACTAGCTTGCGAGTCGAAAATACGTGAATTGGAGTTTCGCTCGCGCTTGATACACAAACCTTACCTGAGCAAGCTAAACTAGCTTGCGAGTCGAAAATACGTGAATTGGTGTTTCGCTCGCGCTTGATACACAAACCTTACCTGAGCAAGCTAAACTAGCTTGCGAGTCGAAAATACGTGAATTGGAGTTTCGCTCGCGCTTGACATACAAACCTAACCTGAGCAAGCTAACCTAGGTTGCATGTTGAAAATGCGTGGGAGATTATTTAATGTTTGTGGTATTTGTGTATTACATTAGGTACGACTTTAATATTTATGCTAACTTTTTAATATTTCAAGTGCTCATAAATTATATTTCTGGTTGAGGTTTTTTGGTGCTCGTTTATTAATTTTGGTGGCTAAATATTATTTTGGAGACAGAGTATAATACTTGTCACAATAATTATTTTGGTGTTCATTTAAAATATATCCATTCAAAAGCATCTTCCACATTTTCATTTCGATGTGTTTTTTATCACATTTTCATAATTTCAATGTCATCGATGGACGTGTCCCAAACTTGGATCAACGCAGATCAATTTACGTAATTAAAATATGACGGTATGAAGTTACATTCGTTCTGGAGCTGGGCTTACTTTTTTTTTGTTGTCGAAATGCTTCTAGTGAGAGCTGTAGGAATCCGAGTGTCAAATTTCGTCGACCATGTGGCCCGAATACTGTTCAAGGCCTCGAGAACACTGTGTCTATTCCGACAGGGGGTTGAAAGTGCCGGTTTTGAAACAGGGACGGATTCAGAACTAGAGAATTATTGTTAGCTCTGAGATTTTTACTGAAATTTTTTCTAACCGTGATCTGGCTGCACGGCAACCCTCAGAAGACTTGTGCGGGCTGGGAATGACGAGGGCCTTAACTTTTAACGTGCGATCACGAGTATATGTTGAAAAAAATTGTTGAGTGTCTTGGAGTGAAGAAATTCCATAGAATTTTCAATGAAATACTAATATTGTCATTTCTGGATATTACTTACAAGTGTACTTTAGCCAGTTTTAGCAAAAAATCTACCTGGCAGTGTAGATATAGGTCATTGATGAATGATAATTCAAAAGTAAAATGCCCCATTATGGAAATCAGAGAAACTATTCCATATACCTAAAACTATTCTATACCCAATTCTGCCATTCAACCAAATTGTTTTATTATTCACTGAATATGCTTTACAAATCACAAACTATGGGAACATGAGATATACAAAAACAGAAGTTGGTAATTTACAACGTAAACATAAAATAAATTATCATTCGGACCCATATGGAATTCAAAAATGGTAATGATTCCAGATAATGAACATAATTAGTTTAATTATCTCAAAAATTAAACATAAAATTGACATTTACGACTGTAAAAATCATTTCATGGCATAAAAACGCTTTTTTAATGGAAATACGTGTTAATTATTCTGTTGAGTTTATCAGAAAATATGAAGGGTCACGAAAATATGTCTGACCATTCAATGGTTATTTCACAGAATTGATGACAGAATTATAATAATAAAGTATCCTTCTTCATCCAAAGATTGCTTTATTGGAGAAGAAGAAATAGATAATTCGTGTATCAGTTTGCAGTTATGCAGTTATAAAATAACAGCTACACATATAACAAGTTGCAAAATGAGCGTGTGCAAAAAACTCCATATCTGTAATATGTTATATACAAGTCTTTTTGTAATTTTGTTGGAATTTTCATTCATATAATATAATGGACTACACTGAATACGGGCATAGGGCAATACATAAACTTATATTGAATTACATTACACGAGTCTCGAACGATGGGTGTGATTATGCTGCCGGGTAGTCGGTAGCGCAGACACTGCCAGGATCTAATCTTCAGTTGACAAGTCTTAAGTTACAGTGTATAGATACAAATACAGACCTATCTTATTCAATTATTTCTTTAAGTTCGCTGATATCCATTTCATGTAATATAAAATTACCAGATACACAGATATTTTTCAAGTTTGTCGGTGGATCATAATAATAATAATAATAATAATATTTTATTTTTCTGCAATTGTACAATAATATTCATCGGGTTTGTCTGGGGTTATTGGTGTATCTAATACGTTTTTTTGTTAGCATCCCCTTGATCAGGGATCATGTCTCTTTCAATTTATCATTTGCTTGTGAAATGACACTTTTATAAATATTACGATTTTGTGTGGGGTAGCTGTAAAAAAATACTGGTAGATTTTTAAAAGGTAGTTCAACATACGTAAGTTTTTTATGTGAACCCTGATACCTTTTGCTAGTCACTATTTTTCTAATAGAGAAATGAACAATTTTTCTGCTTTTCTTTTTAAGCTTCAACCGGGAGAATGCTTCAATAAAAGTGGTTATACAGATATTGAAATAAGCCTGTCATGTTATGATCTTAGTCAGTGTGTAGACATTTCACACTGATTCATACTTTTCACCTGATTCAATATTACAGTTCACTGTAACATCGAGGCTTCAGTGTTTTCCATGCTTGCGTTTCAAAAATTATATTTCCATAAATGTTCTTATTTCTCGATGTCAAAAGCAAACGTTTATTATCGTCAAACTAGCTGAATCCGCTTCTGTTTCGATAGGTTCACTGCTCTCTCCATCTCTCTCACTACTACCCTTGGTCTAGCTGATTCTCGGAAATACATCTGTCGAAATATCTCTGCGGAGATTATTCTAAAGTCATCGATAAGACGATAGGAAAAAAGAAAGTCGACGAAACTATTTTGGGATCTGTGCGTAACGCCCTTTTTACGGGACATGAATAGAAAGGGTATTTTGACTAGGTACAGCGTATAAATAGCCCTGTCTAAGAGTTACTTAAATTTATTGTCTCACTAGGGCCTTTACGATGCCATAAATTTGAAAAAATGAAAAGATATGTGCAATAAAGTTAAGTATCTGTTTTTAATATGTCATGAAAAAGTTGACGAACGTCCGTCTAAATTTAACGACAGATATTACTACGTATCTCGTAGTTTAAACAGCATTCGATGTATTTATTGCTTTATAAATTGGATGAGGATATTATAAAGTGAGAACTAGAATACTTTGCATATTTATGTGAACGCTAAAAATCTGAATTTGAATAAATTCTGCTATTCTGTAACATATCTTTGTCCGGTGTTCTGTTTACGTCATTTGAAATGTATTTAACTCATCCATAAATTTACTTAGTACGTCATCCAATTAAAACAACAAAGTATTATTAAATATACGTTTATACTTGTTGTTTTAGTGAACATAAACAGAAACTTTAACATAAACTGATTTTGATGTTTCAAAATTGATGTAGAGTAATCTTCAGTTTTTGTCAATATACATTTTATGGGGTCAAATCAAGCAATATTTTGATACACATTTTTTTCCGAAATTATTCTTAAGAATATTTGTATAATAATATTGTACAAGGATGTATCGAAAAGTTCTCAGCCTGCTATAGAAGCAAACAAAATTTCTAAATGAAAACATTTGATTACTAACCATACCTACTGATCTCTTAATTTGATTCATTTATTACAATGAACCTACAATGGATCGAAACCTTTCGAAACTTCTTATAAGTTATTGAAAGTTGCTATGGTAACGCAAAAGTTTTATATCAATGAAATAGGTCCAAGCTAACTAGATATCAATACATCCTCGTATGACTACATATTTCCTAATAAAAATGCATTTCGTTGTGTACATACAAATTATTTCACTTATCATTAATATAAATTAATTGTTCACATTCTTCTTGCCCTTCAACTAATTTATATTTCCGTTGTATTTCCTGTCGTTGCTTGTAATCTAATGTTCGCCAAAGCACCTGCATTATGCTGGTATATACGTACTCAACTTATTGCAGATTCGAATTAACAACAAAACGGTCTATTAATACATTAAAAAATACAACGAGCACTGCAATCGATGGCAAAGGAAAACAATAGGCGCTTTCCTATTAGCACTGTTTATATCTTAGAGCCGCATTATGTTATTATTATTCTGAAGCCGAGACTAAACAATCGAAGGTGCATTATTCATTGGATTAAAGCACTTCCGTGATGTTCTTCAAAGTGCACTATAATATTTGGCAGTAGTTCAACACCATTAAAAGAATATCGTTAACATCGTTAGTCTTTGGAGGTCCTTTTCACAACAATGGTCATTTGAATCGTGATCCAATTCATCTATGTACTGAACCGTAATTTGTGTACTCACTTCCTGCTTGATATATGTTTATTTTGAATAGCAAATAAAATTTGGATTGCTGTGGGAGTTCTGTTTTCTTTCTACTTCCTTTTTATTTTTTATAAATATATCCTGATGGTGTTAAGAAGACGAATGAAAAAATACATTCGAAAGTTCCTATATATTTACCTAAAATTATTAAGATATATCGTTCCTTCATCAATAAACTTATTGGAATAACTGTAGAAGTTATACCAAGAACGATTCTACTTTGAGAGCAAATTTTGGGAAATTGGGAAAATATAAATAATTTCTGAGACTAATAAAATATTCATTACCATATATGATTCAAACTTGAATGAATTTCTGCATTTAAATATCATTACGATTGTTGGAATTTAGTAAACTCAACCAAAACACAATTTCTTCAAATTCACTCTATAATCCTATCATAGAATACCTCTCTGAAATATTCATAATCGAATATCATACAAATCGCAATTATGGCAATACATCTGCGTTATGTCAGCTGTTTCGATATTTTTCAACCTCAATCTGAAACAAACAAAATCAAGTAGTGAATTTTGCATCACACGTATTGGATCTTAAGAGATGCAAATTATTTTTTCCATTACTTCTAAATTTTATTTTGCCATTTTACAGTAATAGTGACATCATTATTTCAAATTGTTACTGTGCTCCCTAACAACGTTATTATATTTGAGTAAATTTCTTCTGGACATTTCCTTTCAAACGTTAATAATGAATGATATTTTCATTTTTATGTTGAAAAACGGAAGTATTGAAAAAAAAATCATAAATTTAACTCGAATGTAAAGCATCGTTTTTGCATTTGCGCCTGCAGCAAGAGTCGCTTTATATTCCTATTGTGAAACGTAAAATCTCTTGGGAAATCTCTAATTGAATTTGTTTCCATTTCTACCCAAAAATCAGTACACTATCGAACCGAGTGAGAAAAGCATTCAAACTAAACGAATTTCCCGTGGTTTCTTAAAACCCATCCACCCATCAAAAGCTCATCTCGACCCCGCTGATATCAAAACGATAAAATTTTGACTCTATAATTAAGAAGCACCCTGTTGTTTGTAGGCAACGACTCGCTCAAATCGGGGTTATGAATTCGAATGTGCGATTTAACGAATAAATAAACAGAGTTAGGCAAATTTACACGTTCAGCTGCCGGGAGATCTGTGAGGGAGAGTTTCCTATTACAATGGGGTTTTTAAATATAGTTTCCTTCACCCTTCATACACGGTTGATGTCATCGGGAGAACTCACTGAAGTAGATGGGTGACATTTATGATGGGTAATTCAGGGTGGCAACATCCAGAATAAAATTATCTCTATACATAATAATATTGAATTCCTTAAACATTTATATTTTCGATATTAATTTTTGGATTGGAATTGAATGCACTATAAAGAAGACTGAAATAGCTTCAAAAAGAGATGAATAAATATTGAAAATATATTTCGAACTTCTACTGAAGGCAAAGCACAAAAAATAATAGATACCACTTTTAATGAACAAAACACTTGGTAAAAATATCATTAACTCGACATATCAGATCTGTTAGAACATGAAAATAATAACAGTGACTTATTGTAATAATTTTCGACTTTAAAAAAAAATCAATCCAATTCCAAATATTTTAACACACTTTTTGAATACGATGTGTCACCCCGACAATTTGCGACAATTTGCGTCTACAAGCCCAAAAGTTTCAGATATCAATTATCGTAAGTTGAAAGTGCGTAGTTTATTACCCAATCTAACCTAACCAACCTCACACAGACAGAATGTACCTATTTCAAACGGCGATGGTCTCATTTTATAGTGGGTCAAGTCAAAGTTGAAAAGTACCCATTCCAAAGTACAACTATATCATTCTAGTGCCCTTAGCTAAAAGTCAAAATTTACCTCATGCCGAGTGTTATTCTGCTTTTTCACACACTTAAAATAATTGTCAAAAGTGCAATTATATATTCCCCCTCTATTTTTTAGAATTATTTGCCTCTTGTCTTCATATAAACGCCTTTATCTTTGATCACAGTAAAATTTATACAAGCTGAATATAAAAAAAACACAATTCTTAATGAGACAAGTATTCCTCAAAGTACATACGCACAAAATGTCATATATAAAAGTAAGAATTTAAGCTGTACTTTTTAAATTTTATGTCCTTGCGAATGATCAATATCAGTTGTGAGTATCGATGAAACGAAATAAAGATGGCGTATCGCTTAATTTATGACAGTGTCTTTGAATATTTTACTCAAATTCTTCCGATAGTATCTTCACAAGCACCTGCAAAGAACTGATGAAATCTTGAAAATCCATAACACATATACCCAATTATTGAAACTGTGTTTATAAGCCATTAGCTCAAATTAATGATACATAATAGGTACAGCTTTTATTACTTACATCAGGTTTTTTCAACATGCTTTTGTTATTGGCGTGCCTGATAATAAGATTCTTACGGTTTCATTTACGATTGTACACACATAAAAATTATTGTTTATGAGTGTAGACTAGGAAAGGTGAGCCTTGATCCATGAAAATTCCACAGTGTAATTCCGCTATTTATTTTTTTTATACTTACAAACGGTGCAATCGTTGCTCTTGATACTGAAACTGCCCTTATTGGATCCAACAGTTCCATATCCCTCATCTGAAAATTCTCAAAATTAAGATTCTTCCAAGGTTGATATACTTCCATCGACAACCTCTAGTTTTCTGTACATGTTTATTATTATCCTTCATTAAGAATGGAAGTGGCCTCGATGCTTGGAGCATTGACCTCTCTTCCAGATGTACTATTGGGAAAGGACCTCAGGAAAAACTATCCTTGGGTACACCTGGGTGTATTTATTTCAACTATGGTGACTCGTTTCCTTCATTAATTCTGAATAATCCACCGGTTTGAAAGGTTGTAAATTGCTAAGGGCTTGCCATGCGTGTTTTTAACAGAAATCAACAGAACAATAAAACATTTTTTTTTCATACATTATATAATTTTATCACACGAATTTCATCCATTTAAATTTTTAGGTCGAGTTGTGATTTTTTTCTGAATAACTTGGAATAAGGCCAACAACAAAGAATTTCGTTAAATAATATGATAGTTATGAATAATATAATAAAATTTGACAAATTCTAATAAATTCATGATTTATTATTTTTGGGCATCCCAACAATATGCATTGAAGTAGTCTTTATGGCAAAGTTTGCATGTAAACATTTAAAAATCAGACGTATTTTCATCGCCTTATATCAAAAATCGATATGAGGTTATTCAAACGATTAGAAAATCAATTTTATTTCATAAAATGTTTCTAAAACTTGAAAGAATGGGTGATAAATGACAAAACGAAAATCAATATTCAACGGCGATTAAAGAGGTCGTATATAAAAAGAAACCTTCAAAAAATGGTGGTCTGATTGGTTTATTCCATGATGAGGGAAATAATCAACGAAAACAACTCCTGCTCTTAGCAATGAATCAGAAAAAAGTACAAAATTGTTAAGTATTCCAATTGATGATAAACTAAATTAAAATTCATATCAATCATGCAAATGCTGAATATCGTCAACATTTCAAACTAATTTTCGTCATATTCTGATATTTATAACTGACATAAGAGACGGGATGTTATATCAGATCCTAAAAATAGTCTTTAATAAGTAATATCCAGTTATATAATGAACTAACGGTCACAGGAATCGTGAGTTGAAATCAATTTAGATCCTCCTTCAAAAATTCTTTCATTTTACATCTTTTGCATATTATGCTTCAATTTCAGAACTTCTGCTGACGGAGATGATATCACTAGTATAAATTATGATTGAAATAAGTCTCAATATGGAACCTTGTGGAACTTTTGGGAAAATGTCGATAAAAAATTGTACCTACTGAATGAATACTATAGACTTTTCTCAACTTTTCATAAATAGAAGCAAACAGGTATGTAACATCGTGCTCGTGCATGGTGTAGCAGCTGAATTTCGAGAAATAATTTTCATCAGTGTACATTTCAGCATCCCAACTGAAAATTCTTCGGAGTACCAGCCGAGTCTGTCGCCATACTGCCTTGTAGGGAACTTCGAAACGGCATTGTTTGTCCGTTGGTGATCTCGACTCTCGAGGTCGAATTGCTCACACTTTAAACTGGCGTGCCGATCGCTTCTTGTTGTCATTAATCGTCACCTTTTAATTACTCGGGCCAGTAAATTAGTCCGGACGAGTGACAGTGGTCTATCGAGACGTGCTTCGCAAGTTGAAGTTTCGAATCAACACAGCCGACTGTGTTTTAACACCCTTTGATGACACGGTGCGATGTCGAGCACTGACGGGTCGTGATTTGGCATCCAGTTCAATAACATAATCGTTATTAATATACGCGAGCGAGTACAGTTCGCTAATGGGTCTCAATGAATGACGGTTTTAGTGGTAGATCGGTTTTTGAGTGGTTGAAATATTGAATTCGGGATTTGCTTATACATTTGTTCGCTACATGCAAACCTAAATGATTTATTCACTTTCTTTCAAGAAAATTGATTTGTGAAATTTTCAGTATCGAGTATATGTTATATTCTAAAAAATATTGAGCGATGAACGATACAAACTCCAACATTCTGAAAATGAAAATCAATTAATAAATCAGATCCAATATTTTGTTGATAAATCTCTCTCTATCACTATTCTAGCAATCTCTTGAGGTAGCTTTGCATGAAAATAAAACACGCTTTATCGCCAACATGGACTTGAAAGTAAAACATAATTTTCAATGTAATCACTAAAACTTCCACCTACGGCTTGCCTCCCCATTTGGGTTTCTTGCTATCTAGCTTTCTCTCAGACCGATCTCTCCACAAGGTGGTCGATGGAGCATCATCTGATACTCTACCAATAAATGCTGGTGTTCCGCAGGGATCCATTCTGGCACCAACACTGTTCCTCCTTCACATCAATGATTTGTTGGGAGCTACCTCATGTCTAGTGAACAGCTTTGCAGATGATAAATAACTTATATCGAGCACCCCACCCTTTTTACATTTGAATAATTCACATTGAAAATTATTTTTTAGTTTTTAGTCCATGGAAATATGCAAAGTTGAAAAAATCATTATTTCCGTCGAGAATGACACGTAGTCGTATATAACCACAAAACGCATACATGGGTCATCCTGATTTTATGAATCGACTGAATATTCTCCAATCCCGAAAACTCCCACATAACACCACCATCTTGGGATGCTATCTTGAATTTATGAATTCTGACAAAAAATTCATAATCTCTAACCCCGAAAACCCCTTCATACCAATTTTGATTCGATTTGGGCCATAATCACAAATCTCGTCAGTCATATTGGAATCGCCATCTTGCCTGAATATTCAATAAATATGAAATAAATTATTATCAAATCTGGTTAATAAACTGCTGGGTGGCACCGTCCTGAAGAATTATATTCAATATGGCTTCTCACAACTTGTTTACAATATAGTCTAACCACTGATCAGACTGTACTGTAGAAGTTTCGAGTTATTCCATATTTTTGGGAATATTTATTCCAGGTTTCCAAAGCAATATATTCAATTCGATTATTTTTCCAAAATACCCAAAAGATATTAAACCAATATTTTTAATCGTTTCAAAGCCAATATTGCCTCCAGAATATTTCACTAATATTATTTGTGTAATATCCCAGTAATATAGTAATATTGGGCGAATATAGCGATTTGTTTATAGTATTATTCCGCCAATGTTACGTTTTAATATTTTGCCAACATTTTCATAAAATTTTCTTAATTCTTCTGATAGTTAAATTTAATTAAATTAATAAAGGCCATTATTATTATTATTATTATTATTATTATTATTATTATTATTATTATTATTATTATTATTATTATTATTATTATTATTATTATTATAATAATAATGTTTTGAGGTCAATATTACTTCAAGAATATTTTACCAATATTATTTTCAAAATATTGGACCAATATTTCGAAATGTTCACATTTTTTTTCTCGCCAAATTCACATTTGAATATTTTGCTGATATTTCCACAATTTTGAATCAATTTTGGGCCAATATAAGTGTGCTATTTGAGATACTTTCATCACACCTACTTCTGCCTTATCCAGACACCAAGGTGTATTTCTGACCAATAAAATTATTAATGTTATTATTATGACTGTCTATGCATGACCAATATGTTTTTTTTCTAGTTCCACAACCAATCAATAAATAGCCTATGTTCACTCACAAACTTTCACCTATCGATTTTCCATCCAATATGTTGATATTGACAAAAATTATCTAGTGATTATAAATGTCGTATAGAAGCTTAATGATATTCTTGATGGCAATCCACCTATAATTATGTAATTCATGGAATCATCATTGCTTCAGCAACGAACGCGTGTATATTTTATTGCATTCAATTTACATCAAATTATTATTATCATAGTCGGCAGCTTGACGTTTTTTATTATGCGTAGGATTAAACTGACAATAGTAGATTATTTTGTCTCCGACCACTTTAATTGAATTGGATTAAAAGATCTGGATTTCAGTGCCCTAGATCCGTACGTTTGTTTAAATTTTAGTTGAATTGAGTTAAAAAATTATTTCACGTAATTTGAAACCACGCTCAACAATATTGGGTCTCATCGTATCGAAACGGAATATAAAAAATACAGTTATAAAGTTATAATCATATTCTTGTAGACCAAAATTGGATAGTTATATCGAAGTCCACCATTAATATTGAATAAATTTTCCACATCGTTAAAAAAATGTCCGATAATTTGCATAATGCTGCCTAATCATATATTCCTCCAATGAAATACAAAATACCACTTGCATAATAATACGGTAATCTACGATACGTTTTTATAAAAGTTTGATTGGTTGTTGTCGTGAATATAAAATGAAAATCAAGTTTAGTACTCGAAGTCGATTGTGCGTGATTTCTCTGGCGATTTCCAAGGACATTCGTAACAGTTTTTAAGTGAATGATAGTTTGTTAGTTTTGAGATTCTTCGGATAATAAATGTTGATTTAAAAAAATGTTCATTCTCACTATGTTATTAATTATTGATGGCTTCTTTATATTAGAAGCATGTGATCCGTTAGTCCACCGAACATGAAATGTTTCCGGTTCATGTATCATTAGAATAAACACCAGAAAGGGGTGGGCACAAAACACTTGGGTACGCAGATGACATAGTCATCATGGTCCAAGGCAAATTCAACACCACGGTTAGGGAAAGAATGCAAATGGCCCTAAATCTGGTTAGTACATGGATAGATTAGGAGGGCCTAACCATTAGCCCCTCCAAATCAACCATGGTAGCGTTTACCCGTAGGAGGAAGTTAGAGAGCTTAGGACCTTTGACCCTCCAAGGTAACATCATACAGCTGTCGGGGGAAGTCAAGTATCTCGGGGTTATTCTAGACTCGAAA
This sequence comes from Chrysolina haemoptera, assembly GCA_958298965.1. NCBI lineage: Eukaryota > Metazoa > Arthropoda > Insecta > Coleoptera > Chrysomelidae > Chrysolina > Chrysolina haemoptera. The sequence goes on along the minus strand of OY282595.1, from coordinate 1,698,629 downwards.
CTCACCTGGAACCAACAGCTGGCAAAAGTGAAGAAGAAAGCCGAAATGACGCTGATGACATGGGGGCTAAATCCCAAAATGGTGTATTGGATATACAACATTGTGGTGAAACCCATGATCACGTACGCATCTTTGGTTTGGTGGACAAAGATAACACAAAAAATAGCCGCAGCTGAGTTGAGCAAGGTACAAAGACTTGCATGCCTTAGCATAACGGGAGCTATGAAAACAACACCAACAACAGCCATGGAAGTACTGTTGGACCTCCCACCGATTGACATAACAATCATGGGAGAGGCAAGAATGGGACTTCTAAGGCAACAAAATACGAGCAACAGATCGGATTACAATAAGATTAAGGAAATAGTGGGAGGCAACATTCTCGAAATGAAACCAACGGACCACATGGTTCCTAGGTACTTCTTTAACATTAACTTCGAGGTTATTATACAAGATCGAAGGGAATGGACAGATGACAACATCAGGGGCAAACCTGGAGAGAGGATCTGGTATACGGACGGATCCAAAACCAGGGAAGGAACTGGTGCTGGAATATACAGTGAGGGGAGAAACTCCCAAATCAGCGTCTCACTAGGAACAAACACCTCTGTATTCCAGGCAGAGATGTACGCTATCTTGCAATGTGCGAGAGAGATCAATCTGAGGGAAATGCGCAACGCACGGATCAAAATATGCACTGACAGCCAGGCGTCACTGAAGGCTCTTATGAACCCGAAAGTGACATCAAAACTGGTATGGGAATGCCGCGAAGAACTCAGTGTTCCCTCAGAACACAACACATTAATTTTGATGTGGGTTCCAGGACACTGTGGCATCGAGGGCAATGAAAAAGCTGATGAGTTAGCCAGAAAGGGCTCATCAACTCCATATATTGGCCCAGAACCCGCACTCGGGATTAACAAATCCGACATTCGAGGATGCATTCGGGACTGGGTCAAACGAAAACAAACACAGAGATGGAACGAAGCCCCTCTCATGCACCACTGGAAAACATTTATCAAAGAACCGTCAAAACACAAAACTGAAGAACTGCTCAAGTTGAGCAGGAATCAAGTTAGAACAATAACGGGCCTTCTCACTGGTCACAGTCCAATGAGAAAACACCTGCACAATATGGGACTGTACAACGGAGAACTTTCCTGCAGATAATGTGGTAAAGGAACAGAAACAGCCAAACACGTACTGTCAGAATGCGAGGCACTAGACCGCAAGAGACAGGCAATATTCGGAAAGCCTAGGCTAACCTCCGAAGAATACAACATACAACATACAACCGGTGAAGAACTTGTACAGACTGGTACAGGGGACTAGAGTTACGGAGTGGGTGATGTAAAACTAACCCGGAAGGCACAAAAAGCCCAAGAGGCTGAGGTGCAGCTGGCGAAAGGACCGGCATCCAAGGGAGGGAAAAAAAATCATTATAATAATCACTATTAAGGTAGCATACAAGTATGTGATGATCAAGTAATCTCCAATTTTATTAATGTTATTATTAATAACTGTTTTCGTCACTGGCAGACGACGTAGTCTCCCGTTAACTGTACATTCCTCAGCTTCCGTTAGCACAAGAATTATTGTGCTCAAATGTTGGCACGTTAACTGGATTAATATTAATGTTAGCGTACAGACGAACGAAAAGAGACACAACGACCAAGTCCACACCATGTGGTTTTAATTTGGCGTCGAAAACACCCACTCGCACATTCGTCTCTTGCTGAAAACACACTTTATCGGAATTCGGTATAAATAATCGATTTAATTAGCAGCCGAGCTCTCAAAACCGACAAAAAACTTGTAAACAAGTCGGTACCGGACAATATCGACAGCGGTATACCGTAAATAATTTCGTGTTTTCTGATTGGATCGATTTGGCGGACAATTTACGCAGAGAACATGGCTTGTAAATCTGTCTGACTGAACCGAGAAGACCTGAGTCATATGACATTTATTTCAAAGCTTGAAAATGATCAGTATGACAACTGATATTATCTCCGAAAATTCGAAAAATTGCATTTATCAAATACCAAGCGAATGCGGACGCCGCTACATCGGCGAGACCAAAAGATCGCTCAGTATTAGAGAAGACGAACACAAACGCCGGACTCAACGAGAAGACAAATTCAAAGTCAAGCTTCAAACTACTGCTTTATATTTTAGATATCTCATATCTAATAGGTTAATAACAAATATCTTTTTACGAGTATTGTTGAATTACTAAAAATATATTTTAATATGTGTAGCCTATTCCTAACTCATTTGATTTATCGAGTATTAATTTTCTACTCATGACTAGTTTCTCAAATGCGAGGATAAGAATACAAAGACAATAAATGTTCTCAAACCATAGCAGTATTCAAAAGTTGATTCGATAAATATTGCAGACCTCCATATCGACCTAAATCGCTTCGATAATCATTTCAATTCATCGAAGAACTCAACTATATTAATGTAACACATTAACGAAAGCAAAATCGTCAACTAATTGCTTGGCTGTAAGTAATTTATATCCTGTAGATGATCCGGTTTTTAATACGGAAATTACGTTAATTCTTCAAGACTTCGGAAAAATATTGCAAGATTCAAATTAAAAATAAACCAGAACGATAAGTGGTCCATACATATTGCTGCTTTGGAATTTCCTGTGTAAAGATAATGATCTATGTTTTTTCTGTTATTATCTAGGGAATTTTGTTCCCAACTAGAATAATTAACTACTGTATATGATAAATGAAGTTTTCTAATAATAACAAATTTGTTTCTGAAATCTGAAATAATGTCTATCTAGCTGTTGAAAACGGCATAATAAACACCTGTTCACTGTAAAGTCACTCAATAAGAAGAAACTATTGGAAGGTAAACTAGAAATTCAATGAATTGTTCAGGATCAAGGAGAGGCTGAAAAAAAATTATGCACCTTCCACACAAGCAGGCACCCTTGAAGGAAATCTCTCCAACCAGTGACCCCAATGATAAGCCATTTTCAGTGACATCACCATCATAAGTGAAGGGGGGGCTTTGGGACTGCAGCCCCCGCCCCAAGCCACCAAATGACTATTAAGATGATGGCGTAGAATACGGGAAAAATATTGAAAGCATTCTAGAACTTTCGGAAGTATGTGCTAGGATTCAAATCATACATTTTCGGAATCAGCATAAAATTTTGAGTATGTCGGTGGTAATTTCGAGTGAATCTGATGACTTTGGATTTTTGATCATTTTGAAGGTATAAACCCTTTGATGTTTTTTCGACTAAAAATTCATTTTATGCTGATCGACTCGAAAATCACACCATATACTAATTTTGGCATGCTGAATTGATTGGCGTTCGCAGAATTGCTCTATCTCGTTTCGGTCGTCGATTGGAATCGTTATCTAGAGGTTGCAGGTGCCATTTTCCCACCAAAAATTTTTTCTAATTTTTTTCTATATTAAATTCGTGAAATTTAATCTTTCTTCTATATGCTGACCAAATTTGAAATCGATTGCTAGTCAAAAATAGATTTGGTGAGCGTTTTTACAAACGTGTGCACTTTGAGTTGGACCGATTTTTAAATTTATTATTTTTCATTTTTCGAATACTTTGTCATGTTGAATTGATGGCGTAGAATACGGAAAAAATATTGAAAAAATTCTAAAATTTTCAGAAGTATTTTTCGTTGGCGGTTTTATGTGCTGGGATGCCGGATTCTAGCGCACCTTTAACATTTTTCGCATTTTGCGACCATAACGAGACAAATTCGTTAAATACATAGGTATATAGAAAGAAAGCTAAGAAAATGTTCTACAAGATGATGTTATCGTTCGGGTGCCTAACAGTTCGCTTGTAGGTGTTATTCATAACATCCGGCTGACGAAAAAAAAAAAGATAAATTGTATGTTCAGCTCCCCCCCCCCCCAAACTGAATTCCGGGCTGCGCCTCTGCGTATATTCATTTCTTTCCACAGTTGGCAATCATGAGGGTGACATCCAACATGGCGCTAAAATATAAGGTGAACTAACCTCGGAATCAAAAACGCCCTGAACACTTTTACTGATTCAAATACATACCATGCGATGAATGAGAGAGATTTTGTTGGCAAAACTTTCTATTGAATTCGTCGATAATTATCTGCAGTCGTTATCAAATCACTAATGAAATTCAATTATAGGTACGGCACCTGCGAAATTAACGTCACAGTAAAATCTTGACACATGTCCTCATACCAAATTACGTCTATGGAATTATGCTAATTGCGCACAATAAGGCAGCTCATTCGAAAAATCTACACGTTTCTAACAGAGCTGACATTTTAATTAAGATTTTTTTGCGTCCTTAAAAGGTGACGTCGATCTCAAAAGGCGAATGATACACTTCCAGCGGACTGTATCGTAACGACCGGCAAAAAGAAATCTCGACGACTTGACTATTCATATTCGTATTTTTCTATCACTTTCCTCTAGGTATGGCGGCGCCCTTTGATGGAAATACCGTTGTCCCGTTCGCCATGGACGTGTACGGCGTAATTTGTCCCGGTCCATTGGCGACTCGTCTGATAGGATTCCCGCCATTCTTTCAGTTCGTTATTCAGTTATTTTTATAATGGGATAATGACATTCAGCCGCGCAGCTGAAGGTTATGAATCATATTTTTTCCAGAAACAAGTGGTCTTTTAACATTGGAGAAATCGCAAGAGATTCAGAACTGTATGCGTGATGTCTGTTCGAAGAATATTTGCTTTAAGTTTATAAATAACGTTATTTCACATTAAGATTTTTTTGAAAATATGAGCAAGATGTCCATAAGTCAGACTTAGAATCATCTGCGGCTGAAAGACGAACTTTTAGTCGCTATTTCCATCGTTCAAGATAGCCTCCTAGAAAATATTCGTGTTGGAAAGTGGACAATTATCCACTGAAAATTTAAAAAAAATGTGATTTTTTTTTCGTCATATCTAACAGAAAACAACTTTATTATTATTATTATTATTTTTGTATCCCTTTGGATTATACCAGTCGGGCCCTGACTCCGGAGCTTCGACACATCCGGAGGGCGCGCTGGTGCCATTTACCCAGATAGCCACTCCTCACGTCCGTGGAGAGTTATTATTATTATTATTGTCTAATCTAAGCTAATCGGAGACGTGAAGTAAGTGAAATGAGCAAGTAAATAATTTAAATTACCTGGAGCCAATTTGTATATAGATACCATGAAAATAGTGAGGATAAAACATAGAATAAGTACCGAGAAGACAAGAATATTCAGCATAACCTAACATAGGAGGAAGACATCCCTAACCTAACCTAACATAGGAAGACATCCCAGCCTACCATGTTTTTCAAGAAACAGGCGAAGGGAACATCATATTGGTACGTGCGACATTGCATTTGATGTCACAAACATGTATTACTAATATTGAGGCAATGTGAAAATGTCCGCCTCAATGAAATTCACTGTAATGTCTTTCGGGCATGAAATGCGACGTCACATAGAAATTCACTAACATGTGTTATACAAGTCCACATTTCTATAACAAATTGATCACAACTTGATATCAACTGTTTTTCTATATATTTACTGAAAAACGCCCCAGCCAACCATCGTGTGACATCAAGTATTGTGTGATGTAACAATTTTGCACCAATGCTAAGTTCAGTCTTTACCTATTATCGACGTATATTTGATGATGATTTCTATCATTTCCATCATTTCCAACTGCCTGATGAGCTTGGCAAAGCGAAATAGATTTTAGTCGACCAAAATGTATTGGGGATTAAATGCGAGAGAAGCGAACGATTTCTGTGAGTGATATTTTTTAATAACATTCTCCCTATCTAATCTATTTCATGAATTTTCAATGAAAACTAGAGAAAATTAAAAAGAATCAACTATCTGAATGAAAATGCGAATTTTAACTTTCAGTTTTTTTTTTTCAATTTTAGAGTCTTTTCACAATATCTATCAAACAATGTCCAGCGTGGCTTTAGACGGGAAAATAGAAAAATAGTTGTTTTCTGTTAGATATTACAAATAAATCACATTTTTCAATTTTCAATTTTCATGGAGAATGTTCCCCCTTTCAACTTGATATTGATATTGCAAAAACGTGTGAGATTCTTATATTTTTAATAATCCAAGTATTGCCTTGTATTTTTTTTTTCAAGAAGCCACCATTTTCCCTGTATCATATTAAAAATGACAAAAAAAATGAGATATTCTCAGGATTGATTTTTTGCTATGTTAATAATTTGTTAAATGAGCGAATACTGTTAGGTCGAAAATGAAACAAAAAACCTTGTAATTGGAGCTAACACTTCAAGGAACAACATAATCTACAGAATACACACGCATAAATGAGGGATTTGTTTATCGCCATTTCCGTGACTTAAACACAAACAAAACGTGACATACCCAAGCACAAAACCCCGAAATCGTATCGATAATAATGTTTGTTATGAAATTAGGTTTTATAGCAGGTCCCAGCTATCCAACCCGGGCCCAACAGACACAATAGCATCACAGTTTGTTTCGCTCGAGTCTACCGGCAAGGAACGCAAACATGCGAGTCTCTAACAAAGACCATCCAACTTTGGTCTTTGCGTCGAACAAAGGTCTCTCTTGCCTGCATTGAATTCATTCGGTCTCACCTGTATACCTGCATCCACATCCTGTGAGGTTCTGATAGAATATAGAGTATAGACAAACAACTACGGCGTATCTCGAAGCGACGTTGCCAAATTTAGGGCTATCCTAATTTCAGCGGGCGGTGAATGAAACTAGATGATGATTTATGCCCGTGAATAATATTCGCTCGACTTCTTTCGAAAAGTCGGGTTGCGTTGGAAGTGTAGTAGTTTGTGATGATTCATAAGTTTGGCAGAGGTTTTAGAGTTAAGAAACAAGGGAAGGACGGGAATGCTAAATCTGAATGAAGAAAGGCAATTGCCATTTATTCCAGTACGATTGGGTTTTGAGACGAGGATCGATTGTAGCACCACCAAACTTGGTATGCTAGTAGTTGGCACCTTGATTATAACGAAAAAAAAATTGTTTACCAAAATTCCAGGGGTGGAACATATATTTTTTTTTCGTTTAAAAATATATAAATGGATTTTTGCTGTAATCTTGGAAAATATATGATTTATTGGAAAAACAACCCAACAGGGTGAAAAACAATTCAATTTTCCACAAAAACTATTGCTAGTAATTTCTTATGAAATTCGCTTATTCATTTCATACATATATATGAAATAATAACACTATTGTGAAGTGCAAACCTCAAGCTTGAAATCACAAACTTCATTTTTTATGTAGGATGTGTATGAGCGATTATTTTCAACATTTACTGAAGAAATTGCCGGGATTATGGGTGAGTTGAAAACTGAGGCAGGAGTAAAATGCACTTTTTTTTTGGCATGTATAAGTGAGACTTGTCTCAGTAGCCTCAAATCGTTGTTCAAAGAGGGTACTGATTTCTGCTCCAGTATAATTATTTCATATCAACTAAAATATCCATAACTTTCGGATCCTCAGTAAATATCGTAGAAGGGTTATGTGAAGTGGGACAAAACACATTTTGGGTACTCAAATACTCACATGTTATATTTGCATGAAGAAGTAGAAGTCTTCAGGAACGATATGTACTTTTTCTTTTCCTCCTACTATAATTTTTAGCAAAGTTATGACAAATCTAATTTTCGACCCTGCCTGAACTTGCAGTGGCGGGTTAGCGCGAGCATGGAATGTTAAACCACGTTTTCTGAGAAAACGAGCGTATTTCATAAGGTTTTACTGAAAATCATTCTTGTGGAGAATTGAATTATCTCTCAACCTATCGAAATCGTTTTTTGAAAATTCTTATATTTTCTGAAATATCAACAAAAAAAAAGTATTTTTTTTATGAAAAATTGCCTAACTTGATTTTAGTAAATAATCAGAAATACCTTGAATCCTTTACTCAGATTATGACTTATCCTTCAACTATGTTCAAAACTATGAATAAAAATATTGTGTATAGTATTTGAATTGAAATATTTGTATTATAAAAATATTTGTTCTATAATTTGGCAATATGGTGATTTTGAAAACAAACAAAAAACATTGTGGATTTTCTAGCAGCTACTTGCATTCCGATGGCATTCACTATAATAGCAGTATTTTCTGACGATTTTGTCAAATAGTTATAATACAGGGTATATCATCCTTCGCCTTGGAATTATGTTCATGTCGTTTTGTTCAAACACAACAAACAGCAATGAACCTAGTATGCTACCATGAGGAACTCCTGTATAAGTAACTATTTTAATTGATATCGCATTTATTTACTTTTTCTTATGAAGTTGAATAATAGGGTGTCAAGAGTACGGAATATAATGTTAATATAATGTTATTATAACACACAAATCATTATTTTCAGCATATATCATCAGGTATTGACATCTTTAATGATATGGTTTGCTTTGAAACATCTTCACTAGTTGACAGGAGGCAATTTGCTCACCTCCGCCCCTGTCTGAAGAGTGACAACGATATTGAAAAGCCAACATCGAGCGTCTCTCAAACATCAATTATCTTATTAAACAAAACTGTATATTTTTAAGTGATGGCATTAAATGATATAGGTAGCAATTAAATTTATGACTCGGGTAGCTTCTAATTTTCATTGGAACGGTTATTACATTAATTTATTATATCCACAATAAATACCGTAAAATTGGATGAAATGCTACTGAAACAATTATTTCATCATTTGTAGTAATCGGATGTCACATCGATTCTTTTATCAATGGTTAACCATCAATGGATACAAGCATAGTTTGACAATGGCACACAAACAGAATGGTTTTGTTAGTTTTTTGATTCTCGTATGGAGAATGATAGTAATGGTGACCATGTCATCGCAAAATATATGAGATTAAAACTGTAGCAGACAGTTTACAAGTTTTCATTTTCTGGTTAAATTAAAAAATAACAGGGTTGAACCCCCGGGAGTGTCGTATTACAATTCCTCGAATTTCGTGGCCCTAAAGAGACCCAAATTCATATGTTTGCCAGATGGGATGTATTTTTGAAGCTGCTCAAAACCGGTGTGTAACGGCGTGTCAACACAAAATCACAAATAAATAATTTTCAAATATGGGATTTTTTTAAGTCTGTAGGTGTGAGAAAAGAACACAGCATTATGAAAGTTCATCTAAAAACTTGGCAATTTTGAAAGAGTCGTTAAAATTTTACGATTTAAATTGGGAGGGAACTTACTTTAGATTGATTGCAATTCAAAAACGAACTTGTGTATATCTCATTTTCGATTCAACAGATTGAAAAGATAATATCAGAAAGTGATGGAACCGCAATCTGAAGTAACTGACGTAGCGAAAAGTTCAATTTTTGGGGCCACTCCAAGCAAATCAACCAAGAAATATGAGGAATACATGTTTGTAAACAGTCCAGTAGCCGGGGGCTGTGTCCTACAGAAGTCCGACAGTAATTAGTATATACTGGAAATTTGAACGAAAAAAATCGACGGACAAAAAAGTCTCAGTATATCATGACATATAATTTTTTGAACTTTTTTGGAGCCAAAAAAACCATTTTAAAACTGATTCAGAGCTTCAACTCGAGAACGGTTAGAGATAGACCAATTCTGCGAACGCCAATCGATTTAAAATGGCCGAATTAGTATATACTGGAAATTTGAACAGAGAAAATCGACAGACAAAAAAGTCGAGTATATCATGATACATTATTTTTTGAACTTTTTGTTTTTCATTTTTCGAATTTCAAATGTTTGTCCTCGAATGTATTTTGACGTGCTGATTCCGAATCTTTGATCGAAATTACCGAAAACTCATCAGAAATATTTTTGGCGCGAAAAAAACCATTTGAAAACTGATTCAGAGGTGACCAACTCGAGAACGGTTAGAGATGGACGAATTCTGCGAACGCCAATCGATTTGAAATGGCCGAATTAGTATGTACTGGAAATTTGAACGGAAAAAATCGACGGACAAAAAAGTCGAGTATATCAGATACATTATTTTTTGAACTTTTTCATTTTTCATTTTTCGAATTTCAAATTTTTGTCCTCGAATGTATTTTGACGTGCCAATTCCGAATTTTTGAACGAAAATGACGAAAACTCATCAGAAATATTTTTGGCGCTAAAAAAATCATTTGAAAACTGATTCAGAGCTGATCAACTCGAGAACGGTCAGAGATAGATAAACTCTGTGAACGCCAATCGATTCAAAATGGCCGATTTAGTATGTACTGGAAATTTGAACGGAAAAAATCGACGGACAAAAAAGTCGAGTATATCATGATACATTATTTTTTGAACTTTTTTATTTTTCATTTTTCGAATATCAAATTTTTGTCCTCGAAGGTATTTTGACGTGCTGATTCCGAATTTTCGAACTAAAATTACGAAAACTCATCAGAAATATTTTTGGTGCCAAAAAAAACATTTGAAAACTGATTCAGAGCTGATCAACTCGATAACGGTTAGAGATGGACGAATTATGTGAACTCCAATCGATTTGAAATGGCCGAATTAGTATGTACTGGAAATTTGAACGGAAAAAATCGACGGACAAAAAGTCGAGTATATCAGATACATTATTTTTTGAACTTTTTCATTTTTCATTTTTTGAATTTCAAATTTTTGTCCTCGAACGTATTTTGACGTGCTGAATCCGAATTTTTGAACGGAAATGACGAAAACTTATCAGAAATATTTTTGACGCCAAAAAAACCATTTGAAAACTGATTCAGAGCTGACCAACTCGAGAACGGTTAGAGATAGACAAATTCTGCGAACGCCAATCGATTTAAAATGGCCGAATTAGTATATACTGGAAATTTGAACAGAAAAATTTGACGGACAAAAAAGTCGAGTATATCATGATACATTATTTTTTGAACTTTTTGTTTTTCATTTTTCGAATTTCAAATGTTTGTCCTCAAACTTATTTTGACGTGCTAATTCCGAATTTTTTAACGAAAATGTCAAAATATCATCATAAATATTTTTGGCGCCAAAAAAAACATTTGAAAACTGATTAAGAGCTGACCAACTCGAGAACGGTTAGAGATAGACAAATTCTGCGAACGCCAATCGATTTAAAATGGTCGAATTAGTATATACTGAGATTTTGATCCGAAACAATTGAGAGACAAAAAAGTCGAGTATATCATAATAGATAATTTTTTGAAAACTGATTGAGAGCTGACCAACTCGAGAACGGGTAGAGATAGACAAATTCTGCGAACGCCAATCGATTTAAAATGGCCGAATTAGTATATACCGAGATTTTGAACGGAAACAATTGATGGACAAAAAAGTCGAGTATATCATGATAGATAATTTTTTGAAAACTGATTCAGAGCTGATCAACTCGAGAACCGGTAGAGATAGACAAATTCTGCGAACGCCAATCGATTTGAAATGGCCGAATTAGTATATACTGAAAATTTGAACAAAAAAAATCGACGGACAAAAAAGTAGAGTACATTATTTTTTGAACTTTTTTATTTTTCATTTTTCGAATTTAAATTTTTTGTCCTCAAACGTATTTTGACGTGCAGATTCCGAATTTTCGAACGAAAATGTCGAAAACTCATCATAATTATTTTTGGCGCCAAAAAACAATTCGAAAACTGATTTAGAATTGACCAACTCGAGAACGGTTAGAGGTGGACAAATTCTGCGAACGCCAATCGATTTAAAATGGATGATTTAGTTCATACTGAATATTTGAACGGAAAAATTCGACGTAAAAAAAAGTCGAGTATATCATGATACATAATTTTTTGAACTTTTTTATTTTTCATATTTCGAATTTCAAATTTTTATCCTTCACCTGGAGCGGTTGTGGAGGGTAAGAAAACCATATCGAAGAATCAGTTGAAAATAATTTCAAATTTCCCAGACAACAGCCTCTGTTGCCAAATATGCTATAAAAACATTCTGCCTTGAAGGCGAAGCTATGGTATCAACAAGTTACAGCAATCCATAATGAAAAAATGGTATCACCAATAAAAAATAAACTGAAAAAATATCAATCGGAATTTCCTGTAGAGAAAATGTCGTTTCAGCTAGGGCACTGATAAGTTCTGTTAACTGAACATAGCACAAGTATACGTCAGATGTGAGCCAATGTCCGGCAAGGTAAAACTCAAGAAAGTGTGCTTTTTCTGTCAGATATTCGTCTCATATCCTGTTTGATAGGATTATCAGATTCTCGGCAAAATTTATTGATAGTAATTTCCAAATAGGTGGCGTTGATTTGTGTTTTTTTTTTAAATGACTCGGTATTTTATAGCAATCAATCTTGAGAAATAACTCACTTAAATCAAATATCTGGCCTTTCTACAATGTCGCAAGGACTGAATCACAACAACTAATCAATCCTCCGCCTGTGCCAGTTCATTTAAGCCTTGTACAGAATATTGTTCCTACATCATTAACATATTGTTTATGGCATTTTAATCGTGGAAATAAAATAAAATAAATAATTATTCGTGACATAATCGGAAAGTGTGCAGGAGAAATTTACGATCGTTCACCAAGCAGAATTTGTTTTGATGGTGAATGCTTTCGAAATGTTTATAGGCCACCTGAAGCAGTTAGATATATGCAAATGAACGCCAACAAATCCTAATTAAGATACGATCATTCTACGTATTGTTGCATAAAGCAGCCTGGATACGCAACTTTATGAAATTAATGAAAATCATTTGCATTAGAAACAAATGAGCGTCTTGTTTAATTAGTGTAACAAGCTCAATATAAGGTCGGTCATGGTAGATTGGACAGAAATGAGTTGTAGTGAAGACTGATTGATTTCTGTACATCAGGCGCCAAAGATGGATATTACTAAGTCTACAAGTAGGTATAGACGCTTGTTGAACAAGATGAAACACGAAAAGGTCCATATGTATTATAACTTCCTTTTGAAATGTCATCACTTGAAGAAAAAAGTACTCGGAGGTAAGAATCAACATTAAAAAGTAAGCGATAATTTTTGTATCAACTCTTAAGGAAGAATCCATGAACAGAAAAATAACGACTCAAAGTCTCACGAAGCATTTGAATAATCTTTGTTAGAATGTCAGAAAAACGTTCTTTTGGTACTCAAAACAAGGTGAAATTTAGTATTTTTTCTATTGCAATACATTCGTTTTCTTTATCTCTATAGGTTTATTTGTTTGCATCAAGGTGTAGAGTAGTGTAGTGTGGTGTAATTTACACCACATTTTGAATCGAGTGTAGCTAAGTGCAGTTCAAACAAAGGAATATGTCAAATTAATCTGCAAACGAATACTAAAATCGAGTGTAAATTACACCAGGTGTAGGAAAGTGCTGCACCTCGATGCAAACGAATAAACCTCTCATTACTCGGTATTATAAAAAAGATTATTTTTTATTAATTGAAAACTACTGACAGATAACTGTTTTCTGTGTTTTCGCCAAAGTTGAAAAAGCTATGTATGAGAGGATTCTAAAATTTCTAGATAAATATCGAATAATATCAAAATGTCAGAATAGTTAATATCCCAGCAGATCGACAGATGTAGATGAATTTCTAAAATACTTGTGGTATCATACTTGTATGGATTTTGTCATATCTAACATCTAACATCTAACAGATTGGGCGTAAGACAGTATTAAAAAGATATCGAAAAAAAGTACCTCAGATATGTTAGAATTTAATACCGTCCGCGAACCATGAATCAGCCGACGTTTCGGGGAATTATCAACGTCATCCTCAATATTTTTCCCGTATTCTACTCCATTAATGCCCACCTAATCTATGTTTGAATACCAATCGATTTCAAATCCGGTTAGCATATAGAAAAAAGATTGAATTTAACGAATTTAACATAAAAAAAAAATTTGAAAAATGTTTGGCAGGAATATGGCACCTGCAACCTCTAGATAACATTTTTATCCGACGAGCGAATCGAGATAGAGTAATTCTGCGAACGCCAATCGATTCAGCATGCCGAAATTAGTATATGCTGTGATTTTCAAGTTGATCGCTACAAAATGAATTTTCAGCCAAAAAAACATCAAAACCTTAAAAATGGTCAAAAATCCAAAGTCATCTGATTCATTCGAAATTACCACCGATATACTTAAAATTTTATGCTGATTTCGAAAATGTATGATTTGAATATGTTCGTATACACGGTGTACCATAAAACAAAGATAAATTTGCAACAAAAATTGTATCGCACGAATCCGGCACACAAAACCACCAGTAACACCTACAAGCGAACTGTTAGGCCAGCAAACAATAACATCCTCTTGTAGGAAATTTTCTTAGCTTTCTTCCTATATGCATATGTATTTACCGAATGTGTCTCGTTATGGTCACAAAATGCGAAAAATGTAAAAGAGCGATGGAATACGGAATCCTAGCACACAAAACCACTATATAGTAACACCTACAAGCGAACTGTTAGGCCAGCAAACAATAACATCTTCTTGTAGGAAATTTTCTTAGCTTTCTTCCTATATGCAGCCGACGTTTCGGGAATTATCAACGCCATCCTCAGGCTCGATTCTCTCGATCCATCAGCCGGTAATGAAGGCCCGTCGCATGTGCCATCGGAAATTACACTTTCCCCTCGCTCATCACGATAACTAGCAAAGATAATGTTCTCAAAACGGATAATTCTCGTAATTTGTATCGTGAGGGCGCTCACGAAATTAAAAAATAATTAAGAGCATCAGATTAAAATATGCATTAGCAACGTGTTCGAGAGTACGACACTCGATCGACCAGAGCGGTGCTTGCATTAAAAACACGCTAATTAATTTTAACGAAGTCGATGTAACAAGCATGTTATAAATAGAGGCATGTTTTAACAACGATATTCGAATAAGCTAGTCAGACGTATCAAACCCCTATCAACATAGACAATTTATTCGTTCTACAATTGTTTTATCGCGGATAAAATTACTGGTGTATGCGCACTGGAATTCGTTTGATTAATGCAGGAAAGTAGAGGTCAGAAGGTCAATTCGAAGAGGTAAATACTAGATAGTCGTTGAGGCCAAATATGGCATGATGGCACTATCTCTGATGGCCAATCAGACTTTCACTCTCTTCACGTAGTGTAAATTCGAACTGCATTTTATGAGATGCCAATTAACAAACACACATTCCTATAACAGTTGAAAGTCAATCTTCCGTTCTTGCCAACACGATCAACAAATCAAATGGATTCGAACAAAACCCACAATTATCCTTCTGGTTTTCATTTGAGTGGTCCAAAATTCATTTAACATGTATCTCTCTTTGATTAACAATTACATGGTAGATACTGCGTTCAGTAGTTCAATAATTTTTTACTGATATTGTCAAATTCATCCACCAACTGCACAATAACATATTTATTTGATTATTTTGTCCGAGAAGGATATTTTCCAAAGATATTCAAAAATGCAGTTGTTAGCCCAGTAGGCTTCAAATTGAATCCCCTTCATCAATCGGAGAAGAAAAGCTCTAAAGATGTGACGTCATATGTGCTCATATGTGCTCATCTCTACTTCGCATCAATTCAATAAAGATAGACTCAGACTAGAACAACAAAAACAGTCAAAAGTGTATCTAGGTAGATTAAACTCAATGCATTCCTTACCGGAAAAACTGAATTTTTAACGACAGTATTATTATGTTTACAAAATAGAACATCTGGCAACACCCGAAAAAGTTCGATGCGAGAAAATATATGCCAGTTTTTCTTATCAGACATAGCCAGTGGCGCAGTCCGGATTTCAGTTTGGGGAAGGGGCTGAACATAAAATTTATCTTTTTTTTTTCGTCAGCCGGATGTTATGAATAACACCTACAAGCGAACTGTTAGGCACGCGAACGATAACATCATCTTGTAGAACATTTTCTTAGCTTTCTTTCTATATACCTATGTATTTAACGAATGTGTCTCGTTATGGTCGCAAAATGCGATAAATGTAAAAGGTGCGCTAGCGTTATTACTGAAATGTCTTGGCAGAAATTAAAATATTGTGTTAGGATTTTGCTCACTATGGTAATAATTTGTGTACTAGGAAGGAAATATATTCACTTATAAAATTCTGGTTTTAAATCAATCACCTCTGGTTGTATCGTAGGAACGCTGCTCTGACACTGTTACCAAAGGTTAGGACAGTCCACTTTTATTGTATTATTTATGGCACCTTCTCATATCTGTTGCCCCTTCATGTTCAATCAACACGAGAAAATGAATAGGCGAGATAAAATCGTTCAAAATTTGTAACAATGTAATAACTAACTCGGTGTTCCTCACACGACGTTTGCCTCATTCTTCCGCAGAAACCCATCAAAATCTGATAACCAAAACGTCGACGGGAAAAAGAAATACTTTTCGCAAATGCCTCGAGTGGTTTTTCGATGAAATAAGGCCCCGGGTATCCCACAGACAACACTTACTGACCGTTGGCCCTGGCACTGTTTACTTCTCTCGGCATGCTTGATTCACCTGCCGCTAAACTGCCGTCATAAATTTATAGTGACTTGTGAGATAATTTATGTAGGTTTGTAAATAACAAAACGGA
The DNA here is from genome assembly GCA_958298965.1 of Chrysolina haemoptera. Classification (NCBI taxonomy): domain Eukaryota; kingdom Metazoa; phylum Arthropoda; class Insecta; order Coleoptera; family Chrysomelidae; genus Chrysolina; species Chrysolina haemoptera. The sequence continues at coordinate 1,682,045 of OY282595.1, read as the reverse complement.
CGTTATACTTCACTAAACGTGTGTTTCGATATCTGGGAATTGGAAAAACGACATTTGTTATACCTTTATGGGTTTGTGTCTATTGGTGGTTCATGAGTCGTGATCAATTCTCATAGAAGTGTAACGTACAGTAGATGATTATATTCAAGGAAGATAAAAATATCTGGCTGCTTACAGTGCAGTCAGGATTTATTGAAACTCATTCAAAAAACCCTTTGTTTCCAGGGCATAGTGATTCTACTCTAGTCTCATTCATTCTACTCTAGCTCTAATTCAATAATGATAACTTCATGGGTGATTTTGATTTGTTTGAGTCTGTATACACTCATCCTCACCTCCTCCATGACTGTGATGCCCAAAAGTGAAAAGTTCAGGATGATTTCTATAGTAGCAGTTGGAGTGCTGTTCATAAAGCTCAAATAGGCAAGCAACTCTCTTGAAAACTACAAAAAAATATTGATAGAATGAGAAATTGGCTTCATCGAAACAAATACAACTTTGTTTAGCTCTAGGACAACTTCAGACTTCTGGAAAAGATGGTTCAACTTCGAAAGTAGTTGTGGAGAAAGTATCCTTGAATAGTTTGGTAGTTTGTATTTTTACTGAGCAGACCATCACAAATTATAGTGAACGAAAAATTTCAATACAAGTTCTTCCATAACAATGATCGTTCTTACACCAAATAGCATTCTAACAAACTAAAATTGAATCGTTGTTAAACCAAATGGTATTTTCTCAAACTCAAATATAATTCAAATATTTCGTTAGATTCTCTCGAATACAATCTAAGTAGTTCCTCAGTCTTTCCGATATTACAAAAATATTTATCGCTAACATAATGGCGATATGAGATCATTCCTTTCAATTCACTGTTTCTAAATATACATTCGTGAATGTATTTTATATCGGAAACATTATTTACCTTGCCTTGTATACATACACTCATGATGGTTTGATATTACGATCGTATGGTTGTGTAGGAACACCGTGCGTATTATTATTCTACCTACCTCTCCATACCTTCATAATTGTTGTTATAAACCCCTAGGAAGCAATAAAGGAACTCACTGTTTCGTGAGATATACTACGCATCGAAAGTTAGGAACGGTGGAGTGTGGATTTGATGTCATTATGTCTCTCTGGCATTATGTATTGAAATGAGTCGACCCAATCCAAAATGTTACGTCTTTAGACTTCACAGTGACAAGAATAATGAAGCAGTGGCAATTTTAGTAAAAATAATAAATCAATCATTTTTTGAAACACAAATATTTCCAGAGCAACTTAAAATATATTACTCCAATACACAAGGAAGGTAATAATACGAACCCCTTATCTATGGGTCCGATAGCATTAATACATACTTCTGCGAAACTAAAAGAAACATTGGTGAAAACATCTCTCTGAACACCCAATTTGGATTCCAAACCAATAAAAATAGAAATGTATTCACCGAAATCAATAGTGGCGAGGCTGTGATCGTTCAAAAGATTTGGATTGTGTAGATCACAGTCATCACAGAATATTGCTGCAGCAGATTTAATTCTATGGTTTCAGAAGCCTCTCTCACAAATGCATACAATCACATTCACACGGTAGACAACAATTTCATTCTTTAGTAGGACATATGAAATGTTGGGTCCCTCAGGGCTCAGTCCTGGGCCCAGTACTATTTATAATATTTACATTGTGACCCATTTCAGATGGAAGCAGATTATGTTTAAAAGCTAACAACCAGTTGAAAATGGTGGAAGTATAGTTTATTATTTGATCGAACAAAGTTGGCCATGGAAGTCAAATTCAAATTACGTCAACTGACGAATGATTTTGGCAGTTATCAGAGGAAGCTTCAAGGGGAGATCTAATCGAAAAATGGTGTCATGATGGAATTGCACCATTTCTCAAATAGCAACAAGCTCGTTTTACTTCATAATGAAAAATGATGAACTTATACGATAAATGTTGCGTTTTTTCCACTTTCTTGTGTTCAAAGCCGCCTACGAAGGAGAACATCCAATTTTATAATAATATGAATATAGCCAACAAAATTTTTTCTGCAAATTCCTTACATACGAAACTGACTGTTTTCCTGATTGCTTGCGAACTTTTCACTCCATAAATCCGAATGGATTGTTTGTGAAATGTTAAAATACAAAGTTGTTCTTGCAGCAATCAAGCTCTGGGGTTTTCTGCCCCCTCAGTTTGTTCTCCTAGTTTATTTCGAGCCTCAGGTAACGAAATGAGCAACAAAGCATTCAGATTTGCACCACACAGCGTGTATCTGCAAAAATCGCACACATCTTTGCCACTGGCATATGTCCTGTATGGCGCACTACCCTCTGTTCCGTTTAAACAGTTGAGAACGATGCTCGAATGCCGACTTGATTGTCTTTAACGACGCTGTTTGTGTCGTTTAATTAAATTAATTGTTTCACTGAGGACTATCTGCTTCTAAGCTGGCTCGTTATTCTAATTTAATTGTTGTATTGTTAATTGTCCATTGAAAAATCGACAAACGACTTGTGTCCCATTTTGAATGTCTCATAAGGGTTCATTGCATAGAGTTAGAATAAATTACAGCTAGATTCAGTGCCGTCAGTCAAAATGGAGTATCTATGCGATTGTTTATTTTCAATTGAGGATCTGTCGAATGAGGGATTTTTTTATGAATAACATGCACTGACAGACCAATAATTTCTCGATTACAATTTTTTTAACAAGCTCAATTGAATCTTGTTATCTTTTCTTAGCGACCTAGTATTTTTAGATTTCGTTGTGACTCTTTCTAACTTCTTTCCGGTGGACTCATTCGATATATTACTTGCTTCTTCGCTCCCTTCTTCTTCGTCTTCTTCTATCACTACTTGTTCATCGTTTATAGCTTCATCTTTCAATAATTATTTATAGTATTCCACTCAAACTTGTTTGTCCTCTGTTACCACTGTTCCTTCTTTGTTCCTTATTCTGCTAGTTTTACTTTTGCATTTTGTACTTTGTTCTTTAACTCTGTCGTGGAAGCTTTTTGTATCCCTATATTACATTCTTGTTGCATTTTCTTGTCCACCCATTCTCTGATACGTTGCCTCATTGACTCTTTTTCTCCTAATGTTCAAAATTCATTTATATTGGTATTGATAAGTATAGATGGTGATTGATGCGCTGCGATCTGATTGGACCTATTGTGCCCCATCTTCTTCTGCTATCACAAGGTGTTCTTGTTTACAGCAGCCCTGCAAGCCTCAATTCCTTCAGGAATTTTAGGACTTTGAGGGGGTCTACTTGTGGTATTTCTCCCGCAGTCAGCTGGTGTGATCCCAGTATATTCAATCTTTTACGATGTACAGCGTAACACTCCACCAATATATGGTGGGGTGTTTCTGGATAATCCCCACAGAATCTGCAGGTGCTGTCCTCCTCTAAGCCTAGATTCCTTAGGTGTTCTTTGAGTCTGCAATGCCACGTTAGGAATCCCGTGATTGTCTTTAGTCTAGTTTGGCTGAGGTTAATCAGTGTCTTCGATCCTGCTCGGTTGAAATTGCCGAGGAGATCTTTGGCCTGTCTCAGCCCTGGAAGTCTTAGCCAGTTCATCTCTATCTTCCCTATCATATTTTATATCTACCTAGTGTTCTGCTATTCAGAGTAATATTTGTATATGATTACTATTAAATCTAACGTTTGGAATATAAAATATATTTTCTCTAATTGCATTTTCTTGCACTTTCCTCGCAAATATATCGGGTAACTATCCCATAAATATGTATCGTAATCAGTTTCAGCATGAATGCCTTTTTCACCAACAAATGGCGATAGTTTTTCTCATCAGATTCAATCAAGGAAATGTTTTGCAGTGCACCAGTTGGATTTATATTCATTACTGTCCATTTAAATCGGTATTTGCTAAGGCTAATTGAAAATTGCATAAAAACGCAAAGGCATCTCCGTTAGGTCTATGTTGGTAGAGCCGGTTATTTATTAATAAGCGTTTTGTATATGTTTTCTCTCGATACCGACGACGGCAGTCGTAACCGGTTTTGAAAAATCCTCAATCGTTTCCAATGGTATCGATTGAGTTGAGATTTTCAATATTCGATGGCCAAGAAGAAGATTTGTGATCCGGTTACATGATCAAACAGTGAAACGATTCCAGATATACAGTGATTTCCAAAAATAAATACGAGGATTCATTGAAGAATTCTTAGTAAACAAAATCTGTCAAAATATTTTATGTCAACATACTCTTCTCCTGATTAAATACATTTATTACAACAAACCTGAAACGCCTTTAGATAAAAAAATTGTATCTTGTTCTGTAGAGCAGTCCTCTACGGCTTCTATAACCTCTTTGTTAGAAGGAAATTTACGAACTTTTACACTTTTTTTTGAGGAAAGTGATGATAGTACGATGGAGTCAGATCTGGTGAATAATGGGGGTGTAATACAAATTGTTTGTGCATGCATGGCAATATACGATTTGTATGCAGAGGTATGTGTCCTGCAGAAACAAAACACCTTTGGACAACTTTTCATATTGGTGTTCGGTAGTACCACAAGGATCCTACTTGGGACTTTTATTATTCAGTATCTTCATTGTTGGAAAACTCACTGTTCCAGTATCACGAATTTTTCTCTGTTTCCAGTTGACTAGAAGATATTCAAATATATTGTCTATCCTAACGAACAACAAACTTCGACAAGAACTGGATGCTTTTATAATAACTGAACTCGTTTCAAGTGAACTTTCATAAATGTTCAAAAATAATGTACACTGAAATTAAAAGTCCACTTCATGTTGATATAACCTATAATGTTACATTACTGAAGATGTTGATAACATCAAGACAGGCTTCACCATAGTAATTGAAAATGACCAGGAAAATTGTTTGTTCTGATTTTCGTAGAAGTAGACTTCAACATTTCTAGCATGATTTTTTTAATAAATTAGAGGACATGAGTGAGACCAATTCTTCGTTCAATTCTTCATCATCGACAATATTTGCAAATAATCGTGATTCCTCTAAAGTAGCGAACTTTCTTCTAATCAGACATCATTGACGCGTATATTGAAATTTCTCATCCTTCTAATTTCATTTAAAAAATACTAATAAATTCATTCAAAATTTTATATTGATTTGTTAACCTACCTACCATCTGTATGTTTTTAATTATATCTATTCCATTGTAGTAGCCCTGAAGAAGAAGCTGTTGAAACGTCGGAAATAGCTTTATCGATACGTTGGAAAGATGGGTATTGGTTACTGTTGATTTGACCGTACCCCTACCCAAATTTTAATTGATTAAAAACAATTTATGACCCCTGTCCCTGTCATCCCCATTAGAGTTGAATTTTTTCTCTCTCTGAATGTGTTCCGAATTCCTACTGAAAATGGAATCGGCTCAAGTCAACATCATCGTGGTCTAGTTCAACATAAATGTTGGACGAAATTGGTAGATAATGGCAACAAAAGAGGGCTCATCAGCCACCAGGGTACAATTACGCACGCGAATGTTAACGACCACGTTGGCCAGTGTTCGGGCGACGTTTAACGACTTTTCGCAACAGCGTTGCCAAATTAGTGGAAAATAAGTAACTTTCAGGAAAATCAACAGAAAACACGACAGAGTTGAGAGTTACTTCAAAGTCAAAATAACAGCAGAGAAACTACATTGATCAACAAAGGCATGTTATATAGGAAATACGTAATTGTTGTCTTGGGTCAATCCTTCAGTGTTAGCAAAAGTTGCACGATTTGTATGCATAATAAACTATTTTCTCAGGTGAGAGTTACCAACAACTCATATGACTGTTATCAACTACAGACCCATTTGGTGGCGCTCATCCTGTCTCAGTGATACTTCCTCTTTGAAAATTATGCCTCATACTATTTATGAATATAGAATAAAAGATCACACCCTTGCACTATCTATTCCAGAAATTACACTCGTTTTGAAATCTCGTCACTAATATAACTTCATACTTCAAAACTCCTAGAATGTGTTGAAAACTCCAGTAAACGTACCTACCATTGTCATACAACTAAAATATTTTTTACCATGAATATTATCAACGTAAATAAATGAGTGATAGAATGATATGTTAAATGTAAATGATCAATGTGATGTGTTTTTTTCATCAAGAAAAATGTTACCTTTCTGTTTCAATCAATATCATGTCCTTCATCTAGGACACTTCTAATATTCTTTTCAAATCGACGAATTTGTCCCTTTTTATTAACTGGGGGTCGTCACACTCTTCTGTTCCTTCGACAAATAAAATATGACTCCTGTCAAGTAGATTATTTACAGCCCATTGGCCTTAACGTTGCTGGCCTAGCCAGAATTCTGATTTTTATTGTTCTATTGCACTTGCTGTCTCTTTTTTCTTAGTTTCGAAAGTGTCGTTTGTTTTGACAACATTTCCTAGAAGTTTATTAGTCCAGAGTCGAACAAACATATGGGCGTGATTTTGTTCAGTAGAAAGTAGTTATTTATGATTTTCTGTGTCAACTTTTGGTTATCAATCATTTAGATATTCAGTAATATAATATTATTAGAAGAGGAGGAAAGTGACTATTAGTTATGAAACGTCTCCAATAAAGATTAGTTTGGTTTTGAAATGGAAAATATTCTCCATTGAAATTCGAAAAATAGGATTTTTTATAATATATATATAAATAAATTTATATTTATAATACTTTTATTGGGGATGCAGCCAGAAAGGTGGCCACAATTCAAAGAACTCTCTTTGGTATATCTCCCAATTAAATTCATCTAGGTATATGAATTTTCAATGAAAACTTTATTATTAAAAATTTAACTATCTGAACGAAACAGGATATTCTCAATTTCAGATTTTTTTCTCATTCAGTTAGGGTTTTTTAAAAATATTTATCAGATGTTGTTTTATGTCCAGCGTGGCTTTGGCTGTGAAAGCAGTTGTTTTCTGTCAGATATTCCAAAAAAATTACATTTTTCAATATCCAATGAAAAATGTTTTTTTCTTGAACGTAAATGATGATAACAGATGATTCCACGACTGATTGTATGAACATCTTGCTGATATTTCAAAAAAATTATCAAATTTTGTTTGAAATTTAACCAATCTCAATTTCTATTTCATGGTTTTTCTCTTGTTGAATTATTTGATGGCACACAAAATAATTTTCAAAATTTAGTATAGAATCAATCACAACTAATAATCGTTGGCCAAACTTCTTCCTATTCCATTGTTCAATTTCTCTTTAGGTTTTCTATAATTCAGTTTGCCGATATGGGACAAATGTATACACCTACTTCTCATCAGTGTGGGCAATAGCAAATTCGCGATTTCACATTCAAGTACGAAGTGATTCATAATTACTGACAACTGTAGGAAAAAAATTCATGGTTCCACGTTGTCAATAGGTAGTATTTAAAAAGATTCAATCTGTCAATAGATTTTGTGAGCAATTCCAAATATTTCAGAGATATCTTCTGAGGAATATTTATTCTTGAGATGGGAATGAGACGAAAATGAACATTTATTTACTATACTCCATTCTAACTGATGGTACCGGATTCCAAACAGTTTGTTATTGAGAGAACTTCCGTAGGGTTGGCAACTCTGCACAGCGTTGCCTTTCTGACCAGCATCTGCACGGCATGTGTAATCTAATCCCGATACCACGACGTCTAGCACTTATCTTGCTCCAGAAAAACCACATGTTTACACAAGCCTCAATTAGTAAGAGCTCTAATACGAAAGTCGGATTATTTATTAACCAAAATAAATAATTTTCCTCGAAAATGCTTTCTTTTATGGTTCGGTTTTAGTCCGATGACAGGTTTATTGAAAATGGTTATGAAAAGGTGATTTGTTTGCCAGCTTCTCGAATAATATCTCACTCTGAATGTTTTCTTGATTGGTAAACAACTGACGGCTCTCTCGGTGAAAGAAGTGAGTGTTCTTATCATCTTGAATATATAAGCGATTGCTTATAGCCCACACAACATATCCTATTTACGACTCAAATCGACTCTTAATACATTGGTGGTTATGCTAAGATAAAATTAATGGATTTATGTGATTCCTTGGAGATCGTTAAAAGACAAGAATTTCTTGAAAACAATACGAATAGAGAAACTGAAATCGATATACGATCTAACACGCAGCTAAGTCAGCTTGGTTTTTAATAGTCTTTGCTTTTGTATAGGTACAAAACATTTTAGAATGGAAATATCTATTGAAATTCATTGAATCTGATCCATGGTTATGTACATATTTTATATTGGTATTCTTGTACCAGTACGAAACTGGGCCCTTATGATTCTGTATATTTTCCAGGTTTTTACGTGTTGTCAAATTATTGAAGGTCATATATAGAACATGAAGTTATTGATTTAGCAACGACCACAACTGCTCAGTCACTTCAAACTGACAATCTATAACGATTGATGAAAATGAAAATAAATCTGTTTATAATTCAATAAACATTGATGTGATTCTATTATCGGTGAATTCGATTCATATAGTCTGATTAATAATTGTTGTGAATTAATAGAAAGGTATCATACGTTCAAAATGTTTACTACAACTCTAATAACCGGAGATAAAATCAAGGAAATCAAGGAAATGTTTTTAACTAGAAACGAATTACTCGTCTATAAATAGTTTTCCTATAATACAATCGCACACCATCCATTTACTTAATAAGTACCTACTTTACATAGTGTAACAACAAGACTATTGGATAAATAAGTATAGTTATTTTTGTATAAGGTATATAGAATTAGTGTTTTTTAATGGCATATGCGAGTGTTGAATTTTTTCCGAGACCGTAAGACGAGGCCAAAAATTTTCTCGAATGCGCCATGAAAACATTGAAACATTGAAAAATGGAAAAAACTCATATCAGATTTCGAGCCCAAAAAGATATTTATGGGTTTCATGTCAAGAAGTGAATTTCCTCCAAAAAAATAATATTTTAGTCAGATATCTGAACAAAAAGCTCAAAGTTCGTTTGGGAGATCGACGTCTACAGGTGCTCGCCCTGTCCGAATCAAAACAAAATTCTGCTATTTGGTAACAGGGGAGCACTTGCAATTGTTTCCTCTGCACAAGTATCTGTTCGATATAATTCAATACCAGTCGTGGTATTAGTCAGGGAGGTAGTTGTTTTCTGAAAGGTATTTCCACAATTAGCCTACGTTGTAAGGTTATATCGAAGTAAAAAGGGTAAAACATCGATCGACAACGTGTATCGTTATTAAAAGAACTCCCAAAAAAGCTCTGAGCTTTGCGTTCTGATATCTGACTGAATCTCCTAACTAGGATAATCAGGCTGCTTCTCGATCTGCTCGCAAGGTGGAGCCGATTCAATATCCATCCTGGTATAAGCCAGGGAAGTATTTCTTTTCTGATAGGTGCCACAATAAGTGCCACAATAAGCCTATGTTGTAGCTGTATACGGGATTGAAAAGGGCAAAACATCGGTCGGCAACGACTATCGCTGGTAGATCATGTTTTATGTTTTTTTTTTGTGTAACCAGTTGCATCATTCAGAAAATATTGATATAATATAATTAATGGATGTGAATGAGGGGAAATATAGGTATTATTGAACATGGTGATAAGAATATTAGAAGTAACAGTTGCTTGAGTATAGTGAGAAATACAAGTTGAATAATAAATATATCGATTAGTGGAAGATAAAAATCTATATACTGTGAAATGCAATAGAGAGAATTTCAAAAACAGTTAGAAATTACACGATAATACAAAGAACTACTGCAATAATAATAATAATAATACTCCCTCATAAACACTCGTAGAGTGTACCCAAAGGCATAGCCTGTGCGGGTAGAGGACGGCTATTATTATTATTATTTGCCGTGGCGCTCCGGGGCGATTTACTGATATTTGGTGGCGTATTCCGGAAAACCTACAGCACCACCTCAATAAACTGAAGAATCAATAGAACAATAATAGTGAGAGTAAAAAGTAGTCTGATTGATGACAATAACGGAATTGAGATTTTACGTGAACAAAAACAGATGATACCCACTATTGTCAAAGCCACTAGACAATATTCGCAGACAAAAATGTTCCCCCGATGAAACACTTTTGTTATGGAATCGTGGAATCTGCCCGAAGGGTACGATTTACCGAGCACACCTTTAGCGTTTCCAAATTGGTACCTCTTTTGAAGACACGGTAAAAGCGGGTCGAAAAAGCTGCAATTACCCCACCGAAGACTTTGTTCGTGTGTCATTTCGGGGTCGGGCCCGGCGTTTAGCCCAAATTGGTGTAATCCGATTGACAACCGAAATTACATAGGTTTCTATCGCCATTAAGTTGTCGTCAGAATCGTCGCTTAAAACAAAGTTTACACCTCGAATGAAAGCAGAGTCTCCGATCTTTCCAAGAAAATAGCTATAATTATTATAAAAAGCGGATAAAAAGTTGGGCCGTGGCACGTGGATTTTGGGCGGTTTTAACCACCGTGTAATTATACTGTACAGAAAAGGTCCACCTTTATCGACGGTATTCGATCAAGCTCCCTGTTTTTCGTATTATAGCTTCACTCTAAAATAACAGGGTACCCGGCGTTCCTGTGGTTTCTTTGCTGTTTTTATTAAACGCTGAGGTACTACTGGCCGCTACCATTATTACATTACAGCGTTAGTCATTTTATCTCATCATAATGATGATGATACCAGGTATATTATATTTCAGAAAATTAGGTAGGAACGTCGCGCAATTTAACTTGGCTTTAATCATTGATTATTTTTCCATAAGCGCTAAATATACAGGGTGTCCCAGAATAAAAGGGACAAATTCCGAGGGTAGAATCCTCACTTTATTTTAAGGTTGAAAGTTCCAATAAACATATACACACAGGGTGTTGAAAGTGACACAAAAAAATTATTTTCCAGAATTACTCCATAACGGCTTAACTTTTCTCAATGAAATTTGGTATATCCTTAACAGCATTCAGTTTCATATTTCAAGGTAAATCATGTGTTTGTAACTCTAAACAGGGGCGTACGGCAGGTGGGTACCCCTATTCGCCCCTCCCCAACTTTCACGCCACTGGATTAATATCGATTTCGTCTTCTTTTTCTTAACTACATACCTGTTACTGAAAATGATAGCTTGATTATATCCTGTTTATGTAAATTACAAATACATTTCTTTTGTTACAGATACGACAAGAAAAACCTTATTATTTAGCAGACCCAGAAGTAGACTCCCTTGTAAGTATATTTGTAACAGTTAATCTCATTTTTACACTAAATTAAACTAGACCTGAATTCATACAAATGTTCTCCACTATTTCAAATAAATAGCAGAGTCTTAATTTTTTTAATGTTTCAAAAGTTAACGACGTTAATTTGGAGGAAAGTTACACTTGGTTAGAAAAATGTCACGTTTTCGATATCTATTTAAGGTCACTTTAGAACTTTGACACCACAGCATTTATGAGGCCCGAATACATTTTATCGAGCCTGTTTGCAACGTGGGCAGACCCTTTTAAATTCAATGTTAACAGAATACGTTTAAATTTCTTGACCGTTCAATCGTACCAACAACCTGCTTGCAAATTTAGAACTGAAGATGTATACTTCGGATTAATTAATGTATAAGTCGACTCATTAATAATTTAAATGGACATTTCGGTTCCGATTTGCAATTCAATTTTTGATAGGAGAAAAAACTCCTCTTGTATACATCGGCCTGACATATCGTTGTAAAAATGCTGGTTTCATTTTTGTGTCCGAGACATCAAATTTTATTTACGGCCAACGGTTGTATAAACGAATTCGTCAAACTCACAACAAAGAAACGTTTGTGTTTCGTAGATGGTTGATATTCTTTTTTATACGAACCATTCGCTACGTTTTCTAGGTAAAAAAAAGTGACTAATCCAGTGCCGTTGCAAGAGAATTGGACTGTATTCTAGACAATTTTAGGAGGACGGAAAAGAAGGAACTGATAACTATTTTTTAATGGAAATAGTTTTGGAGTTGTGGATAAGTATAGGATATTAGCCGTTCACTACAGTAAAAAATCATACAAAACTCTTAGATATTATACAAATATATACAAATGGAGTTGAGATGTGAGACGTGGATTCAACTTAATTCAATGATAATAATCAATACGTTCACATTAGATAAGGTTTTTTGAATTTTGAATAATTTATCAATAAAGGATTATCATGGTTATCTCTGATTGAGATTATTTCTTCTGAAAACAAACTAACTGTTGTCCAATAATATATGACTAATTGGTGGCCAATAAATAAATCAACTGACCTTTCGAATTGATTATACTATAAATTGGTTACAATCATTCTTAGCCAAATCTGCAGACCTTCCTCATCGACTGATAGAATATATCACCTCTTCTGCCTTTGCAACTGGTTGAAATATCACGTGACCTTGTAACATAAACTGCCTGCTAGATGGAAATGTCGACCGATATCTGTATCTGATGTAAATAAAACTACTCGAGTATCAGGGGTGGCCATGCAAGCGGTGCAATTGAAAACTTACTTTATATTTATATTCAAATGAAGTCGATTACGATTTTTGAGAAATCGCTTCCTAAGATTGTGAATTTGTTGCATGTCAATTGTATGTTTTAGAAGGTTTTATCGAAAATAATAGCCACTTGGTTAGATATGCGTGATACAACTTAATTTTTACGCACGGCATTCGTCAACAGGGCCGTACTAGGAGTTTGAGATTTGACGGAAAATATCGAAATATATGTTGAAGAGCAATTTTTGAGACGTTTATTGATTTTTATCACAAAATCATCTACGTGTCATTCAAATGTGGAAGAGAATTTTTGAGGCCAAATCGCATCCTTAAATTCTAAAGAAAAAGACTACTACAAAGTTTCATTCGAATGTCTTATCAAAATTTTGAACATAACCATAAAAAAATGTTCGCTGAAATAATCGTATTGGACAAGTTTCTGGACAAGCGAATAGTAATTTATCTCTGGATAATATGAAATGAAGTGATAATGAAAACTACTAGTTATTTGTAAGTAACTATCAACATATATACTTACTTCAGTACTCATTACGCCTTAGATAATAATATATATAGTAATGACCTGAAAAATGCAAACGATCGAAGAAAACACGTATCTCTTCATCATTATAATAGTTGTGTCATTATAAAATACATGAATTGGAATTTAATTCAGGCGTTTATCAAACAACGATACTGATAATTAAAAAGGATGACTTCATTCTAGTATGGAGTATTATTCCACATACGACTGAGAATATGAATATTTTCGTAACACCGATAGATATTTTTTGACAAATATTTCTCGGCTGTTTCTTCACCAGGGTACCTAACCTAAAAAAAATTACTAAACTGACTTTAATACAATTGCTTGGATAAAAAACTATTTCCTGGGTTAAAAATTATAGAGATGTGGAATTTAAAGAATCAAGATCGATTTTGAATGAAATTGTGAAAAAAACACTCAGCAAGTGGGGGAGTAATGTTTCTTTCGAGTTTATAGAAATTATTTTCAAAAATTCCACTCAAACCACCTAAATGAACACGTCAATATGTCCACGTCTGCAGCATAGAAAACAAATTGAACCACCGCAATGTAAATTCCACGCCTGAAATCATTACAACACCCATTTGAGAAATCACGGTACGTCCAGACCACCCACACACCCATGTCAGGTCACAGGTCGTATAAAACTTGACCATGACGACTGTTTGAGCTGTTAAATCGCCAGTGTTGTGTGGCACCCTAAACTGTTGCCAACAAGTCGAAATATCACGACTGTGGCCAGAAGATCTGTAACAAAACTGATTGGAATGGGATATTAAATGGCAGCAACCATAAAAATGTCATGGCGTTCGATGATCACAAACAATATTTCTTCGGATAGTTTTCAACGGGTTGAATTGGTTTTCGACAGTTGTAACATAATTGGCTCCGGTTTGGATTTCAGGATTTTTATCGTTCCATTCGTTGTAACGTCACACTTCTATAAGGAAAATGCACCACAATCAGTGGCGGCGCTACGGGAGGGAAAAGGGAGCAGTATGGCCGCCCCGCCCTTTACAAAACGTCGTTCTTAGCGCCCCCTTCGATTTCAGAAATATGACAAATATAGTGTACTACGATGTGCAGAACAAATTCTTCCACCAAAAGCACGAAAATCCAATGAACGTGGCAACATTTGCTTATGATTGAGACGAGTATACAGTTTTTCGAGTTTGATTGAGCATGAATTGAAAGATAAAATTGTCCGAGATGGATTATCGTAAGTTATGTGAGAAGAAAAATCCAAAGGTTGCTGCTACATTACTTTGTTTTTTAATGATAAATATAGTATTACTTCAAAGAGTGGTAGGTACACTCAAGAGTGTTGATGAGCAAGTATTATTATTATTACCATATATGCCCATGCCATTTCACGCGCGTATACAAGGGGAGGGGGTGAAGGAGGTAATTACCCCGCACGTTCGAAGAAATTTCATTGTTTCAATACAAATTAACATTTAGGTTTATAAAATGAATCTTATTTCAATCAACGCGTAACTATCTAAATCTAATCATCTAATCTATTTCTTCCTAAAAACTGAAAAACGCCAAAACTGCAGCATGACAATGAACGTGCAGGTACAAAGTAACGAGACCATCTAATTCTGATTCTAATCTCAATTAGACTCATTCCTTCTTCCATTTGGAATGTGTCATTGTTTGTTCGACTTCGCTTTAAAAAAACTGAACTTGGTATCCTTTTTTCCTGCCAATTAAAAGGCATTTGACCTTTAACAAGAAGAATATCGCCTGTGGCAATTTTCTTTTTTCTGTCGCCCCCGCACCACGAATTACCCCCCTCCCCTCCACGGAACCAAGCTACATACGCGCCTGTGCCTTACCGAATACTCGGCGCCTAGCGATGGTATGCCCCCCCCGCCCTTAATTTCTAGAACCGCCGCTTATCATTACAAGTATCACAGAATATTATAATTCGTTGGTTTATTGGAAAATCGTCACAAAATTAAAATCCATATCATCTTATATTTTTTCTAAACGAGCAATTTTTTTGTATATTATCGGAAACTGCTTTAACGGTTTGGATCAAATTTTGTATGTAGCTCAGGTTTCGCTTAGTGAGTTCATCTCTGTAGGCGTCTTCCCTTGAAAAACGCTATTTTCAAAAACAAAAGTCATATGGCGCCATCCACTGAATTTTTAAGGTACTTGCATTGTAAGTTGTGTGCCTACTCTTCGTGAGATGGCGCTATATGACACGCGATCGAATCAATGTTAGATAGTTCCTGAAAGAACGTGATTTTATAGTAAATATGCGATGGCCTAGCAGTCTTATGGTCCAGCCCGTATGCGAGGGGTACTGGGTTCGAATCTTCAAGAAGAACTTCTTTTTTTTATATATACGTAAAAATTTTTACAGTATTTGGGGTGGACCTAAAGAGTTCAGTTCGTAA
The DNA here is from genome assembly GCA_958298965.1 of Chrysolina haemoptera. Classification (NCBI taxonomy): domain Eukaryota; kingdom Metazoa; phylum Arthropoda; class Insecta; order Coleoptera; family Chrysomelidae; genus Chrysolina; species Chrysolina haemoptera. The sequence goes on along the minus strand of OY282595.1, from coordinate 1,666,565 downwards.
TATGTAGGTGAGATTGCAAATATATTCCTATGCAATGAGTATGTGATTCATATCTAAATAATCTCCCAAAAATCACGATGTTACAAAGAAACCGAGGAATGATCGGTCGCCCAGATACTGAGATCATCAAATTTGATCTGAGAGCAGTTTTTTTTTCTGTCAAGACAGATGAAAATATTCGTCAAGCGTAGCCAAGGACGACCTCCCTCAACGCTCGTGTCCTCCCCGACTTGCACCATTACAAAACGGATTTAATTAGGGAGACAACCCCTTCAGTCACATTAAAAATAATTTAGAAACTGCGGGTGTCGCTCTGAAGACTGTCTCGAAGGGGCCATAATGTAATAAATAATATTTCCCGTCCGGTAGCCGAGTTTCTTTCACCGTACACCGGCCTACCAAAAATTAATTGAAGCACAAAAGATAGCGGTTCATTCTGTACGAGATTACATCTCCTCTGCGGTGTAATTAGTTTTTTAGGTGTTATTGAATTTTGTGCGCGGTCTCATTAGCATACAATGTGGGATACGGATTTTTGTTTTTTGCTAGTGTCGGTGGGACTGGAATCTGAGAGAAAGTTGGCTGTCAAGGTGTCCCGTTTGTATCTTGTTCACAACAGAGATGGCAGTTGTTAGAAATAGCAAATATCAGATTGATGAACTGATATCTCAATCTTCCAATAAGTATCTGGATTTCATCAATTTATAAAGACTCCGCGTGATTTGCTTTCGATGGTTGGTTACGCAGGACTTTTCTGGGAATTTCACATCTTGCATTTCCTCAACTAATTGTAATTTACATCAGTTCAATTAGGGCTGAGTTTTGGACAATATTTAACTCAAATGATTTTTATCTCGAAAAGCGTTATTATGAAAGCGCGATTCTAAAACTTTGATAATATACGGAGTGTTCTATTAAAAAAAAGAGTTAGTGGAACTTTTTGATAGAAACGACAACTTCTCACTGCTGAACATATTTCAGATCGATGGAACAGTTTGAGGAAATGTTAGATGGGGAATCTTCAGAAAAATCCTGAATTATTCTTCCATAAACATCAAATGTTTCATTATTTTCGTGAACCAAAGGATATGCTTCCTATAATTTTCTAACATATTTGACAGTGAAAGTTTGAGTTCGGCGTCAATTTGACAGGTTAGTTTTTACAATAAAAAACGACTATCTGTAATGTTCAGATCCCCTTCTCTGCATCGTCCGTGACCATGAAAAAGCAGACATGCCACCCGAAGTTATCCTTGCGCTTAGGGTAGCGATGCTAACATATAAAAAAAGAGGAAGTGGTCAAAGAAATGGCTTCTTGAGAGACAGAAGTTGCTAAAGGAACTAGAAATACATGAAACAGTATCAAATAGCAAGTATTGAAAAAACGACGATTCTTAGCAACAGGAAATACCAACGAAGACCTTGAGTTTTCTACGGATGTTTTCCCTCAATTATTATAACAAAATTATTATTTGCAGTGGAATACATTTCCTTGCAACCTGTATCAAACAGTTCGCCGCTTGAAGGTATAGGTGCTTTTATGTGTTAGGATGTCGAAACACTGGAGATAAAATTTATCCCCAGCCAGTAACAATATTCAATCACTCACATTTACATCTGAAACTGAAAAAACCTTGGCCTGCCTGAGGATCGAGACAACGACCTTTCGATCAAGAAGCCCCGGCGCTACCGCTGCGCCAATCCCCGCCCCAATAAATATTAGTATTATTATTATTATTATTATTAATAACTGCCTTCATCCACTAGAGCAATTACAAGCACTGAAGCACTAATAAAATTATTTAAATTATAATAATAATGTGGTGAAGGGGCCAAGTTAGTTTGAAATTTCCAAAGGAATTGTAGAAAAGTTTCCAGTTATTTAAGTTGTTCTCAAGGCATCATATTTACTTTGAATTTTCCACCAATATATCCAAATAGAATACCTTTTAAGACCAATATTGCTTTAGAAATATTTCACCACCATTAACTTGAAAATATCCAAGTCATATTGGAATAATATCGCGAAATTTTATGTATTTATATCCAAACAGACCTTTTTGGGTAGGCCTTGTTACTAACTCCATACGCCACCTTAGGAGCAGCACTGTTACGCAACAGTGAATCGTGGAAGATTATTCTCAGTCGGCGGGCGACAAGGTCCAATAATTCCGATTTTTACATCCAAAAAATGAAAAAAACCTTGGTCCTCCTGAAATGTTTTTTTTTTATATTTTCGTGCTAGTATTATCTTGGATTGCTTCTACGTCATTTTGAGAAACGATAACCCCCCAAAATCTGAACGGTGAATCAAGACCATTTTTCAACGAACATAAAGAAAACCATTAGTTGTGATTACCTCTACTTGTAACAATAAGAACCGGGTTATTAGATAAATCACTGTGTTCCGGAGTAAATTAGCGTCTGGCTCGTTGTTTATATAGAAGGCGTAGGTGTGCAGTCACAATGAACGTACTCACAGAACAGAAAATTAGACGAGATGGGGCCGGATTGCTGGCCGCGTCCTCGGGCCCAGCGTTATCTTTCATCCGCATGCCGGAGAGACTGCGAACAATTGGAGTGTGCAGCACAACCATTACACATACACATCGGGGGTGAAGAAACGACGCGGCACAAAAGCCTTTCCTGCTACACTCGAATTACCTATTGTGTTTTAATCCTCGATACCGTAAAATCGATGTTTTTGCGTCAGTGCGCTCGGAAGGCTAATTGAAAGAACGGCCCGGAAAAAATCCAGATAAGAGCCTGTGGTCGCGCGGTCGTCCTAACTGGAAACGGCGAGAAGCAAGCCGATCAGAATGTCGATAATAATATTTTATTGCATAAAATGTTTGAAATGTATTATTAAGTGAAAGAGGTTGTTTCGATTTCATTGCTAGAGTTCCATCATCTACCGACAGCTGTTTCGTGGTTTCCTAGTCGTCAGGACAGCTTTATACTTTCCAGAGTTCTAGAATTTTTTCAATATTTTTCCCGTATTCTACGCCATCAATTTAATATGACACAGTATTCGAAAAATGAAAAATAATAAATTTAAAAATCGGTCCAACCCAAAGTGCGCACGTTCTTATAAACGCCTACTAAATCCATGTTTGAATAGTAATCAATTTCAAATTTAGTCGGCGTATAGAAAAAATATTGAATTTAACGAATATAACATAGAAAAAAATTAGAACATTTTTTGGTGGGAAAACGGCAGCTGCAACCTATAGGTAACATCTTGAACCGTCGACTAGATCGAGATAGAGCAATTCTGCGTACACCAATCGATTCAGCATGCTTAAATTGGTATATGTTGAGATTTTCGGGTCGATAGGCACAAAATGAATTTTCAGCTAAAAAAACATCAAGGGTTATACCTTAAAAATGGCCAAAAATCCGAAATCATCAGATTCACTCGAAATTGCCACCGATATACTCAAAATTTTATGCTGATTCCGAAAATGTATGATTTGAATATGTTCGGATACACGGTGTACCATAAAACAAAGATAAATGTGCAATAAAAATTGTATCGCACGAATCCGGTATCCTAGCATACAAAACCACCTCTAACACCAACAAGCGAACTGTTAGGCCAGCAAACTATAACATCTTCTTGTAGGAAATTTTCTTAGCTTTCTTTCTATATACCTATGTATTTTACGAATGTGTCTCGTTATGGTCGCAAAATGAGAAAAATGTAAAAGGTGCGCTAGGATCCTATCCTAACACACAAAACTACCTATAACAACTTCAAGCGAACTGTTAGGCCAACAAACAATGATATCGTCTTGTAGGAAATTTTCTTAGCTTTCTTTCTATATACATATGTATTTAACGAATGTGTCTTGTTATGGTCGCAAAATGCGAAAATTGGAAAAGGTGCGCTAGGATCCGGCATCCTAGCACATAAAACCGCCTGTAACACCTTAAGCAAACTGTTAGGCCAGCAAACCATAACATCTTCTTGTAGGAAATTTTCTTCGCTTTCTTTCTATATACTTATGTATTTTACGAATGTGTCTCGTTATGGTCGCAAAATGCGATAAATATAAAAGGTGCGCTAGGATCCTATCCTAGCACATGCAACCGCAAAAAAAAATTCTTCCGAAAGTTCTAGAATTTTTTCAATATTTTTTCCGTATTTCAATATTAATAATAATAATAATAATGATTTCAATAGTCATTTGGGGGCTTAGGGGGCTGCAGCCCCAAAGCCCCCCCTGGCTGCGCCAATGCTCCTCAAATGCTTTCCTCATCATTGTGAGCAACTAATCACATTCAAAACTCTTACTATGGATCTATTAGTGTTCACTGCCCGACTTCAAAGCACCCAAACCCGAACGACAGGTTTCCGATTCGATTTTTTATAATGGTACTTTGTATTAATTATATTCGAAAGATTAACTCAAATCCTTCTCCAAATCCATTAATATATTACCAAACGTTTTAGTCTCTTTGTGTTAATTCGGATCTGGAGAATACTCTAATGGCTTATCAGAGTCGGGCTTCAACATCAATCAGGTCGACTGTCAATCAAGTCTTTGGATAAATATCAAACAATCGATGATCGCACTGATGACGCTGTGGCCAATTGTAGGTTAGTAACGCGTATTCTGCAGGACCACCTGAGAGATTGTTAATTATTGACGAGTTGCATGGCAATAATGGTTTATAACAAATTTGTCACTAATTTGTTGAAGTCTGTCTGTCTGTCAAGACACTTAAAAGTTCTTCAACTACTAACTTAGCACCTCCACCAACTTACAAACTCAAAAACGGATCGAAACATAAAAAAACATGAATACAATTTTCATTGAAGAAATTAATTATAAACTTGATGAAATAGATGTTCTCAAGAGTTCCTGATGATTTTAAAACATTTCTCGATTGAATGTTTGTATGTCTGTGGCATATTATGATTCTATCATTTCTTTCAATTGTGTGAGACTATTTTGAAGATAGTAACGATTGTATCCATACCTTCTTTATCGTTTGTGTTTTGGTGGTTCATTTTCTTGTTTTTCGGAATTATGAGTTTGTTGTGGTATTTTTAGGCTATGTTTTCAAGGTTTCGGTAATTTTTTTGGCATTACCTCTTTCTTCCAACTGTTCCTATAGTCTTGTTCAGTGGTCTACAGAATAATTTATATGTGCAGTATCTCCAGGTTTTTGTGGATGTTGACCTCGCAGATCTCATTTTTAGTGATGAGTGACCTCTACTGGGTCTTGTCAGTGAATTTAGAGGAATTAGCAGGCCATCTATTTTTTTGTTGGGTGGAAACCTCGTGGATGTCATTTTTAGAGATCAGTGACCTCTGTTGAGTCATGTCTGTGAATTTGGTGAAAGTTGCAGTGCCTCTGATTTTCGTTGGGTGGACCTCAGAGACCGGATTCAGTGTCCTTTGCGGTGCCCTGTCTGCAACTTTCAGGAATTCGAACTCAACACCCCGTTCTGAATCATTTCTGCAAGTTTCGGAAAATTCTTCAGTTTTGTACTGGGTGTAGCTCAAACAGTGATGTGTAGTCTTTGTCTGCAAATTTCGGTTAATTTGCAGAACCTTCAAATTCACCATGTATAGAGACCCACAAATAAACTTATTAGTAGATTCAAGTTTTATTTTTCATTTCTATTTTGCATCCTGTTTCATTTCCAAAACTAATATTTTACATCGAAAAATATAAACTTATTTTATAAATCTTCAATTGTGTCCGAGTCTTCCACTGACACAACCCGATCGACGCAATTTTTATTTCCGTAAAAAGAAACAATTTACATCGGTTATCGCTTTCTAGAACTATTGGCAACGCTGCACAGTGAATAGTGACAATAATGATGTGCACCATCTTGTGGACAATAGCACAACTAAGTTTGTCCTTTTGTTCAATGACTACAGAGGCAGCACTTATTCGAGCTATTCGCCGTTTCTTGTCAGAGGTTTTGAAAATCATTATTAAAAATAAAAATATCTGATTTCAAGTCTGAAAAGTAGTATGGATAGTTCCTCAATGTTCACTCTGCTAAATTTCATATAAATTTCATTTGCCAAAGCGATTCTTCTCAGCTGTCTTCGATTTCATTGCAAGCTTCCCTCAATTTTTTTAAATTGTGAGAGAACGATGAAGGTAAAACATTCTGAAAAGAAAAAAGTCAAGATTTTCTCTTACTTTGACATTGATATACCATGATATTTTAAATGGAATCTGATATACGGTTTTTGAGAAAACTTGAAAAATCCTTTAAAAATGAAGATTGTATTTTTTTTCGAAAACTGTTCATCATGTTTTCTTCTACATCTCTGTAATAATTTTACTCGAATGCCCAAATAACTCGATTTTTTATCAGAATTTTTGAACTACCCGTTTATTTTTTTATGGGTTTACATGAACCTTAAACGGTACTAGAAATTACACCTCCATACAGAAATACATCCAACCATATTTACGATGACGCCATCTTCAGAAAATAATCCAACTTTTCTAATCTATTTTTCTCCCGAAACATTGTTTATTGTTACGTTTTTTCGCGCTCATCCAGAAAATCAAATCCACAAACAACATTTTTTTAACAACGTTGAACTAAAGCTTGACCATCATCCTTTCCGCAACATCTACTACATCATTCTGTTCTTCGATGGATCGTTCTTAGTTTCAAGAAGTTCGTGACCGCTATTTATACCCATAGATGTCGATGCTGATGGTCTTCTCATATGTCGGCAAATGAGGCCAATACGTGCACGAGGAGCCATATCAGATATGCAAAACAATTGCAACAGAACATCTACGGTTCATTTGCCAAGAACGATTGCAACACGAATCACCAAAATTCCCATCAAGTGGAAATGTAAATGTTTAGAAAGTATTCCCGGTGTTTGTTCTATTCGTATAGTGTTTGAGATATGAATGATTTGGTATTCTTGTCGTTGATAGGCGTTCGATCAAGTGATTAACGCTGAAAAACTAATTTATGCGTACATAAATCAATAATATAAGCGGTGTATATGTTATGTCAGGTTGTCGAGATTGATATAAGTGTTTAGGTCGATTACAATTAGTATTTCATTATTTGCCTTGTTAGTGGGAAATTCCTAGAGTTCGTTGCAGAAATTGTTAGGTTAGGCTGGCGACACGCCGAGAAATCAGAATCGTTTCAATGCAAAACATTTTGTAGCAAGACAAAACATTTTGAAATACACGAAGCTCACAAAACAGATTCATTCAAAAACAGTTTATTTCAAGCAGTTTCAAAGAGCCTAAAGGTGTTTTCCCTGTTTTGCCGTCCCAGTGTGTGTCACTCCATATAATTCGTGGAGGAAAAACAACTTCTACCCAAATTAGTCAAAAACGTTTCTGATTTCTTGGTGTGTCGCCAGCCTTACTGAACACAAATAGGACCCTATAGTTTCAACACAAACTTGTTTTATATTCTGGCATACTAATAAAGGAGAAAGATTTTCCATTCCAACGGCATTTCCTCATAAATACCTGTTACTAATCATCATGCAGAGGTTTTATTGGAAATGTTCAATAGAATTATTGCAGATAATTGGAAAGATAACAAACGGATGTTTTGAACTTTGCTCTTTTCTATAAATTATGTTTTAGCCTGTTGAAAAATTTATATAATTAACGAAACACTAAAAAGATTGTTACTATTATCAGCGTGATTATTCTCTTCTAATGCTTTATTTTTTTCCAGATGGTTCAAGCGATACAAGTACTTCGGTTTCACCTCTTGGAGTTAGAAAAGGTAAGTAAAATATTAATTTTCAAATTCAGTTTCTTTTCTCCCATATCTGACCACACCATCAACTTTAAAGTTTCCTGTTTCACCATTAACTTTAAACTTTCCTGTTTCTTCATAAAACATCCTTAGTGTAGACATTGTTTGTGTTTTTTTGTAAATCATTTATTTACTGTATGATAAATGACGTTACATATAAATATTACATCGAGGGTGAAAAAGTAATACCCTTCGTAGCTGACAAGTCACTTGATAAGATCGCGGTACCAATTTTGTAGGTACTCCCTTTTCATCTTGCTCTTAGCCTTTATAGTACTAAGTCGTACATTTTTTTTGTTGTATTGTTCAATATGAATCTTCTTTACAACAAATTACTTTACAAATAGGTTACATCAAATGGTATGGCTCTCACAATTTATTTCACAGTCCATTCAGTGGTTGCGACAAACACAAAGCAGACACTGCTGAAAAATCAATTGTGGATTGTAGAAGAACTGTAATTGCAGAAGTTCGAATTTGTCCGACATATTTCGAGAACATTCCACGAATGTTTTCAAGGCAATATGTACGCTTTGAATTTCTAACCTTATGTTTTCCTCTTCTATCTTTGACGGAAGTGAGTACTAAACTTTATTATCACAGCTCCTGAGCATCGCCATGAAATTCGGAACTTCAATAGGATCAGTGCCCAATCGAAAGGTACAGAACACAAAAACGACCTAATATGCCCTGTCACTTGTGTTTTATAGTTCTATCACACTGTTGAATCAGAGCAAGTTTTGACATTTTTGCAGAGTACTGAAATTGCTAATCGAGCTAATCGAAAAGGAACGCCTTCCTCATCAGATTCAGTTAAACATCCTCATACTCTCCGGTTGCTTATAAATTCCAACTTTTCTCACGTTCTTTTGTTCATCGCCCTATTTTTCTCACACTGCGAAGTGACAATAACAAAAACGAGCTGCAACCAATCCTCGCGTACGTAGCCAACTGGTTGTCCAAATTCCCGTTGACGATTTCCATATCTTTATATGCCGTGGATCTGAGACCCTATATACTCGATCGGTGCTTTGTACCGATGTCGCAACCTGTGTTATCGATCTATCCTCCTTCCCACCTAATTAGGAGAGACGGTCTCACAATCCATTATTGTACGGAATATTCGCTGCCTCGAGTTTCGTCCCAAATTCGTTTCAATAGCTTCGAAAATGTGTACTCTCACACAAAACCTAATCACTTAAGAGCCTGCCCGACAAAGAGATATCGTACAGGATCTAGTTAGCTTTCACTTTGGATTCAGGGTGATTAGATATGATGGGCGCATGGAGCGGGAATATGGCCAATATAAAATTTTAGCCGATTGGGATATAATGTTGCTGCCGTGGGGTTAACTTTGATTCCTGGGGTTACGAGTTCAGAATTCTAATCCAGTAACGACAGACAAACTTGAGCATAAAGTGAAGAATGAATTGTAGCACTCTGAAACTCGACACATAACATCTCGACATCATGTATTATTATAAGGCACGATTTTTCATATACTCAGATAGCCAAGCTGCGATAAAAGCAGTCAACTCAATGCAAGTTACCTCAAAACTTGTTTGGGACTGCATAGAAGCCCTAAAAGAGCTGGGCAGTCAGAACAGACTGACACTAGCCTGGGTACCAGCACACACAGGTTATAGAGGCAATGAAGAGGCCGATACACTAGCCCGAGAAGGAGCAAGTAAGGCCCTGAATGGCCCAGAACCGTATTGCGGTATAGCAAAAGCTGTACTAAAAACAAACACCAAATCATGGATTCAACAGAAGTCTCAAGAATGGTGGAACAATGCACCAGGGATGAGACAGGCCAAAGAGTTTATCAAACAACCGCAGCCAACATTCACAGACTATCTACTAAGCCAGAAGAGGAACACTACTAGAATAGTAGTAGGACTTCTCACAGGGCACTGTAGGCTCAACAAACATATGAGTGCAATAGGCCTGGCAGAAGAAATGCTATGCAGGTTCTGTCAGGAAGAAGAGGAAACATCAGAACACACATTCATGGGAGTTCTAAAAACTAGCCTGTGGAGTCTCGTAAAGAAGACAGGGCTAGACAAAGAACTCTAAATGATCTCGAGGACAAACACAATAGATCTGAAAAGGTCGCGGTGTAGATGCTTGTAGCACGAAAGTCCCTAATATATAATCTATAATCTATGTATTATTAAAAAAAAAAATGTTTGTTAAAAAATCAGGGGTCAACCTAAAAAAATTTTCATTGGAGAAAATATAATTTTTTTTGTTGTCATTTCAGGAAATATAAGATTTATCAAAAAACGATCTAGACAAATTGAGAGATAATTCAATTATCCACAAGAACGATTTCTAGTAGTACCTTATGAAATACGCTCGTTTTAAAACGAGCGCATTTCATAAGAACTTGCTAGGAATAATTTATGTGAAAAATAGAATTGTTTTTCACCCTGTTGAGTTGTTTTTCCGATATATCATATACTTTCCAAGATTACAGCAAAAATCTATTTATATATTGTTGAACGAAAAAAAAAATATGTTCCACCCCTGGAATTTTGGTAAACAATTTATTTTCGTGTTTATCATGGTTCCAACTACTAGAACACCAAGTTTGGTGGTGCTACAATCGATTCTTGTCTCAAAACCTAATCGTACTAGATTATCAGTTCTGATAGATAATTTCATCCTTTGTAAGACACTTTTCCAGTAGCCATTAATTGTCTTCCTAAATATCAGTCTGGGTCTCAGGTCTGGGTATGAGATTCGAGGCATCCAAATAAAAACCTTTTGTCGCCGCCCATGGCCGAACAGACAGACATAGCTCAATATCTCGCGTTATCTCGAGGAGAACAAGGAATGGATTTTCAGTCTCGATCGTCCCCGTGGAAAAAAAGCGAACTAACGACCTGTTCATTATGGTGCGATAGGAATTTTGATCGATCGTACGAACAATAATAGCTTCGATCATCGTTGTTGTTGTCCACCTCGAGCCATACCAGCTCGTCTCGTTTGCATGGGCATGGGTCCGGGCCGGATTGGATTCCAAGATGGCCGGCGTTCTCTTGGTCTATACTAACCGGTTATGTGCATTTGCCTTGCAACAAGATTATAATATCTTGCGGCAACAGAGAGAGATGAGCCGGTTGATAGTGTCCCCTTTTAGCAATTTAAATGTGGCTACGAATGCAAAAGCAAAGGCCTGCATTCTGCCGAGCAATTTCCATATTTTTACATGGCGGCGACGATAGTCGAAATCAAAGACTTCGCTTGAAAAATCAACGAGAAATTGCGGTTATGTTAAATATTAAATGCTCTGGGAATACTTTCCAAGCATTCCCATTATTCCCGAGACATTCTGAACACTCTGTGAATACTCGCATAATGCTCAGCAATACATATTCGAATAATGGTACTCTTAGAATGGATGTCAATTTTGAAACAACCTCCATAAATAATGTAATCCAGTACAATTGGGTTTTGAGACAAGAATCGATTGTAGCACCACCAAATTTTTTTTCTTTCAAAAATATATAAATAGATTTTTGCTGTAATCTTGGAAAGTATATGATTTATCGAAAAAACAACTCAACAGGATGAAAAACAATTCAATTTTCCACAAAAAATATTCCTAGTAATTTATTATGAAATGCGCCTTCTATCACTACTGTTCATTGAATAGGGTCTAGATTGGATCCTTGTGACAACCTTTTTCGAATTGGTGTGTTGTATTTCGGCTTGTCAGTGTCATCGTCTGTCAGAAACTTCTAATCAACTGCAGGATGTTCTTTAAGGGGTGAATATTTCGGTTGCTTGGCATCGGCATCAAACCAATTTTTCCATCCGCCAGAGGCATAACCATTAATAGTTATTTATGATACTAGTGTGTTATGTTGAAAATAAGTCACGCGAGAAAGATTTATACGATGCTATTGACGATGGTTATGAAAGTAAGGAAAAACAACAACACCATGATTTCACTCCCAGTCATAGTCGTGATCATTGAAAACAAATTGTGAAATATCAGACAATACCATAATTCTTCGATCGAATCCATTGTTGATTATTTGGATATCAGACTAGACGAAAGAACCCACGCCGAATTTGGCAAAATCTAGTTCGGAGGCCATGTCAAGATATGCAAATCGATGAAGTCGTCCTCCTTTTTCCATCTACCGGACCCATAAAACATGCTAATGAGCCGATAATCAGACAGATTTCAATAGTACGGTCAATGGTTGTATTATATTGTAAATCCACAGTTTTCAGACTAGCAATCATTCGAAATAGATCTCATAGTATCAGTTCCCAGAATATGCTACGGGTGGTAACTGCATACACCGGAAAAACTAGTGGCCCAAAAACGCAACCTTGTTGCACACCTACAATTTTTCACTACTGCAATATTGACTCTCGTTATTTTTCAGGTTCACGAGCTGTGCGACAACTTCTGTCACCGGTATATCAGTTGTTTAAAGGGTAAAATGCCAATAGACTTAGTGATAGACGAGAGGGATGGGGGCAAACCACCCGAACTGACTGGATCGACAAATGGTGACGGGGGCACGAGAAGTAACGCGGACTCCACCTCCCATACGGATGGGGCGAGTACGCCGGATGTCGTAAGTATTTTTTTTTCCCATATACAAAACCCTTTTCTTTCCGTCCCATCCGATCACTTGAATGTACCATATTGAATGGCGCTCGATGAGTTCGAGAAGGTTTCGAGCTTTGTTTGGGATAAATAATAGAAACCGCGTTGGGTAATACCAGTTTGGGGATGTTGTTAGTGCAGCAGCTTAACCGAAAATTTTTTAACGGGGTTGTGCCATGGATCCAGGAGGTGGTGGTCAAAAATTTATAAAAAAATTTAAAAAACTGTCCAGAATACCAGAATAAGGAGATATGAAAATTCCTAGCATCGTAACTTTTTCTCTTAAAAGACACAAAGCTTTTCACCGATTGGAGTGATTTTTTAGTTACACTAGGACACCAAAATGTCGATAGTCAGTCTTCATTTTCAGAGCCAACTATTCTTAATTTTTGTAGGTCAAAAATCTGAAAACTTGTCCGAGAAGAAAAATTATAAATTCGAAAAAAGAAAAATGAAAAATTTCAAAAAATTATGTATCATGACATACTCGATTTTTTTGTCCGTCGATTTTTCCGTTCAAATTTCTAGTATATACTAATTCGGCCATTTTAAATCGATTGGCGTTCACAGAGTTTGTCTATCTCTAACCGTTTTCGAGTTGGCCAGCTCTGAATCAGTTTTCTAATGGGTTTTTTATCGTCAAAAATATTTCTGATGAGTTTTCGACATTTTCGTTCAAAGATTCGGAAACAACACGTCAAAATAAGACCAAGAACAAAAATTTGAAATTCGAAAAATGAAAAATAAAAAAGTTCAAAAAATTATGTATCGCATGATATACTCGACTTTTTTGTGCGTCGATTTTTTCCGTTCAAATTACCAGTACATACTGATTCGGCCATTTTAAATCGATTGGCGTTAATAGAGTTTGTCTATATCTAACCGTTCTCGAGTTGGCCAGCTCTGAATCAGTTTTCTAATGGTTTTTTTATCGTCAAAAATATTCCTGATGAGTTTTCGACATTTTCGTTCAAAGATTCGGAATCAGCTCGTCAAAATACGTCTGAGGACAAAAATTTTAAATTCGAAGAATGAAAAATTAAAAAGTTCAATAAATTATGTATCGCATGATATACTCGACTTTTTTGTCCGTCGATTTTTGCCGTTCAAATTTCTAGTATATACTAATTCGGCCATTTTAAATCGAGTGGCGTTCACAGAGTTTGTCTATCTCTAACCGTTCTCGAGTTGGCCAGCTCTGAATCAGTTTTCTAATGGTTTTTTCATCGTCAAAAATATTTCTGATGAGTTTTCGACAATTCCGTTCAAAGATTCGGAATCAGCTCGTCAAAATACGTCTGAGGACAAAAATTAAAAATTTTAAATTCGAAAAATGAAAAATAAAAAAGTTTAAAAAATTATGTACCTATCATGATATACTCGACTTTCTTGTCCGTCAATTTTTTTCGTTTAAATTCCCAGTACATACTAATTCGACCATTTTAAATCGATTGGCGTTCACAGAGTTTGTCTATCTCTAACCGTTCTCGAGTTGGCCAGCTCTGAATCAGTTTTCTAATGGTTTTTTTATCGTCAAAAATATTCCTGATGAGTTTTCGACATTTTCGTTCAAAGATTCGGAATCAGCTCGTCAAAATACGTCTGAGGACAAAAATTTTAAATTCGAAGAATGAAAAATTAAAAAGTTCAATAAATTATGTATCGCATGATATACTCGACTTTTTTGTCCGTCGATTTTTGCCGTTCAAATTTCTAGTATAACTAATTCGGCCATTTTAAATCGATTGGCGTTCACAGAGTTTTTCTATCTCTAACCGTTCTCGAGTTGGCCAGCTCTGAATCAGTTTTCTAATGGTTTTTTTATCGTCAAAAATATTCCTGATGAGTTTTCGACATTTTCGTTCAAAGATTCGGAATCAGCTCGTCAAAATACGTCTGAGGACAAAAATTTTAAATTCGAAGAATGAAAAATTAAAAAGTTCAATTAATTATGTATCGCATGATATACTCGACTTTTTTGTCCGTCGATTTTTGCCGTTCAAATTTCTAGTATATACTAATTCGGCCATTTTAAATCGATTGGCGTTCACAGAGTTTTTCTATCTCTAACCGTTCTCGAGTTGGCCAGCTCTGAATCAGTTTTCTAATGGTTTTTTTATCGTCAAAAATATTTCTGATGAGTTTTTGACATTTCCGTTCAAAGATTCGGAATCAGCTCGTCAAAATACGTCTGAGGACAAAAATTTTAAATTCGAAGAATGAAAAATTAAAAAGTTCAATAAATTATGTATCGCATGATATACTCGACTTTTTTGTCCGTCAATTTTTTTCGTTCAAATTGCCAGTACATACTGAATCGGCCATTTTAAATCGATTGGCGTTCACAGAGTTTGTCTATCTCTAACCGTTCTCGAGTTGGCGAGCTCTGAATCAGTTTTCTAATGGGTTTTTTATCGTCAAAAATATTTCTGATGAGTTTTCGACATTTTCGTTCAAAGATTCGGAATCAGCTCGTCAAAATACGTCTGAGGACAAAAATTAAAAATTTTAAATTCGAAAAATGAAAAATAAAAAAGTTTAAAAAATTATGTACCTATCATGATATACTCGACTTTCTTGTCCGTCAATTTTTTTCGTTCAAATTCCCAGTACATACTAATTCGGCCATTTTAAATCGATTGGCGTTCACAGAGTTTGTCTATCTCTAACCGTTCTCGAGTTGGCGAGCTCTGAATCAGTTTTCTAATGGGTTTTTTATCGTCAAAAATATTTCTGATGAGTTTTCGACATTTTCGTTCAAAGATTCGGAATCAGCTCGTCAAAATACGTCTGAGGACAAAAATTAAAAATTTTAAATTCGAAAAATGAAAAATAAAAAAGTTTAAAAAATTATGTACCTATCATGATATACTCGACTTTCTTGTCCGTCAATTTTTTTCGTTCAAATTCCCAGTACATACTAATTCGGCCATTTTAAATCGATTGCCGTTCACAGAGTTTGTCTATCTTTAACCGTTCTCGAGTTGGCCAGCTCTGAATCAGTTTTCTAATGGTTTTTTTATCGTCAAAAATATTTCTGATGAGTTTTCGACATTTTCGTTCAAAGATTCGGAATCAGCTCGTCAAAATACGTCTGAATACAAAAATTGAAAATTTTAAATTTGAAGAATGAAAAATTAAAAAGTTCAATAAATTATGTATCGCATGATATACTCGACTTTTTTGTCCGTCAATTTTTGCCGTTCAAATTTCTAGTATATACTAATTCGGCCATTTTAAATCGATTGGCGTTCACAGAGTTTGTCTATCTCTAACCGTTCTCGAGTTGGCCAGCTCTGAATCAGTTTTCTAATGGTTTTTTTATCGTCAAAAATATTTCTGATGAGTTTTCTACATTTTCGTTCACAGATTCGGAATCAGCTCGTCAAAATACGTCTGAGGACAAAAATTTTAAATTTGAAAAATGAAAAATAAAAAAGTTTAAAAAATTATGTACCTATCATGATATACTCGACTTTCTTGTCCGTCATTTTTTTTTCGTTCAAATTCCCAGTACATACTAATTCGGCCATTTTAAATCGATTGGCGTTCACAGAGTTTGTCTATCTCTAACCGTTCTCGATTTGGCCAGCTCTGAATCAGTTTTCTAATGGGTTTTTTATCGTCAAAAATATTTCTGATGGGTTTTTGACATTTTCGTTCAAAGATTCGGAATCAGCTCGTCAAAATACGTCTGAGGACAAAAATTTTAAATTCGAAGAATGAAAAATTAAAAAGTTCAATAAATTATGTATCGCATGATATACTCGACTTTTTTGTCCGTCGATTTTTGCCGTTCAAATTTCTAGTATATACTAATTCGGCCATTTTAAATCGAGTGGCGTTCACAGAGTTTGTCTATCTCTAACCGTTCTCGAGTTGGCCAGCTCTGAATCAGTTTTCTAATGGTTTTTTCATCGTCAAAAATATTTCTGATGAGTTTTCGACAATTCCGTTCAAAGATTCGGAATCAGCTCGTCAAAATACGTCTGAGGACAAAAATTAAAAATTTTAAATTCGAAAAATGAAAAATAAAAAAGTTTAAAAAATTATGTACCTATCATGATATACTCGACTTTCTTGTCCGTCAATTTTTTTCGTTTAAATTCCCAGTACATACTAATTCGACCATTTTAAATCGATTGGCGTTCACAGAGTTTGTCTATCTCTAACCGTTCTCGAGTTGGCCAGCTCTGAATCAGTTTTCTAATGGTTTTTTTATCGTCAAAAATATTCCTGATGAGTTTTCGACATTTTCGTTCAAAGATTCGGAATCAGCTCGTCAAAATACGTCTGAGGACAAAAATTTTAAATTCGAAGAATGAAAAATTAAAAAGTTCAATAAATTATGTATCGCATGATATACTCGACTTTTTTGTCCGTCGATTTTTGCCGTTCAAATTTCTAGTATAACTAATTCGGCCATTTTAAATCGATTGGCGTTCACAGAGTTTTTCTATCTCTAACCGTTCTCGAGTTGGCCAGCTCTGAATCAGTTTTCTAATGGTTTTTTTATCGTCAAAAATATTCCTGATGAGTTTTCGACATTTTCGTTCAAAGATTCGGAATCAGCTCGTCAAAATACGTCTGAGGACAAAAATTTTAAATTCGAAGAATGAAAAATTAAAAAGTTCAATTAATTATGTATCGCATGATATACTCGACTTTTTTGTCCGTCGATTTTTGCCGTTCAAATTTCTAGTATATACTAATTCGGCCATTTTAAATCGATTGGCGTTCACAGAGTTTTTCTATCTCTAACCGTTCTCGAGTTGGCCAGCTCTGAATCAGTTTTCTAATGGTTTTTTTATCGTCAAAAATATTTCTGATGAGTTTTTGACATTTCCGTTCAAAGATTCGGAATCAGCTCGTCAAAATACGTCTGAGGACAAAAATTTTAAATTCGAAGAATGAAAAATTAAAAAGTTCAATAAATTATGTATCGCATGATATACTCGACTTTTTTGTCCGTCAATTTTTTTCGTTCAAATTGCCAGTACATACTGAATCGGCCATTTTAAATCGATTGGCGTTCACAGAGTTTGTCTATCTCTAACCGTTCTCGAGTTGGCGAGCTCTGAATCAGTTTTCTAATGGGTTTTTTATCGTCAAAAATATTTCTGATGAGTTTTCGACATTTTCGTTCAAAGATTCGGAATCAGCTCGTCAAAATACGTCTGAGGACAAAAATTAAAAATTTTAAATTCGAAAAATGAAAAATAAAAAAGTTTAAAAAATTATGTACCTATCATGATATACTCGACTTTCTTGTCCGTCAATTTTTTTCGTTCAAATTCCCAGTACATACTAATTCGGCCATTTTAAATCGATTGGCGTTCACAGAGTTTGTCTATCTCTAACCGTTCTCGAGTTGGCGAGCTCTGAATCAGTTTTCTAATGGGTTTTTTATCGTCAAAAATATTTCTGATGAGTTTTCGACATTTTCGTTCAAAGATTCGGAATCAGCTCGTCAAAATACGTCTGAGGACAAAAATTAAAAATTTTAAATTCGAAAAATGAAAAATAAAAAAGTTTAAAAAATTATGTACCTATCATGATATACTCGACTTTCTTGTCCGTCAATTTTTTTCGTTCAAATTCCCAGTACATACTAATTCGGCCATTTTAAATCGATTGCCGTTCACAGAGTTTGTCTATCTTTAACCGTTCTCGAGTTGGCCAGCTCTGAATCAGTTTTCTAATGGTTTTTTTATCGTCAAAAATATTTCTGATGAGTTTTCGACATTTTCGTTCAAAGATTCGGAATCAGCTCGTCAAAATACGTCTGAATACAAAAATTGAAAATTTTAAATTTGAAGAATGAAAAATTAAAAAGTTCAATAAATTATGTATCGCATGATATACTCGACTTTTTTGTCCGTCAATTTTTGCCGTTCAAATTTCTAGTATATACTAATTCGGCCATTTTAAATCGATTGGCGTTCACAGAGTTTGTCTATCTCTAACCGTTCTCGAGTTGGCCAGCTCTGAATCAGTTTTCTAATGGTTTTTTTATCGTCAAAAATATTTCTGATGAGTTTTCTACATTTTCGTTCACAGATTCGGAATCAGCTCGTCAAAATACGTCTGAGGACAAAAATTTTAAATTTGAAAAATGAAAAATAAAAAAGTTTAAAAAATTATGTACCTATCATGATATACTCGACTTTCTTGTCCGTCATTTTTTTTTCGTTCAAATTCCCAGTACATACTAATTCGGCCATTTTAAATCGATTGGCGTTCACAGAGTTTGTCTATCTCTAACCGTTCTCGATTTGGCCAGCTCTGAATCAGTTTTCTAATGGGTTTTTTATCGTCAAAAATATTTCTGATGGGTTTTTGACATTTTCGTTCAAAGATTCGGAATCAGCTCGTCAAAATACGTCTGAGGACAAAAATTTTAAATTCGAAGAATGAAAAATTAAAAAGTTCAATAAATTATGTATCGCATGATATACTCGACTTTTTTGTCCGTCGATTTTTTCGTTCAAATTTATAGTATATACTAATTCGGCCATTTTAAATCGATTGGCGTTCACAGAGTTTGTCTATCTCTAACCGTTCTCGAGTTGGCCAGTTCTGAATCAGTTTTCTAATGGTTTTTTTATCGTCAAAAATATTTCTGATGAGTTTTCGACATTTTCGTTCAAAGATTCGGAATCAGCTCGTCAAAATACGTCTGAGGACAAAAATTTCAAATTCGAAAAATGAAAAATAAAAAAGTTTAAAAAATTATGTACCTATCATGATATACTCGACTTTCTTGTCCGTCAATTTTTTTCGTTCAAATTCCCAGTACATACTAATTCGGCCATTTTAAATCGATTGGCGTTCACAGAGTTTGTCTATCTCTAACCGTTCTCGAGTTGGCCAGCTCTGAATCAGTTTTCTAATGGTTTTTTTATCGTCAAAAATATTTCTGATGAGTTTTCGACATTTTCGTTCAAAGATTCGGAATCAGCTCGTCAAAATACGTCTGAGGACAAAAATTTTAAATTCGAAAAATGAAAAATAAAAAAGTTTAAAAAATTATGTACCTATCATGATATACTCGACTTTTTTGTCCGTCAATTTTTTTCGTTCAAATTCCCAGTACATACTAATTCGGCCATTTTAAATCGATTGCCGTTCACAGAGTTTGTCTATCTCTAACCGTTCTCGAGTTGGCCAGCTCTGAATCAGTTTTCTAATGGTTTTTTTATCGCCAAAAATATTTCTGATGAGTTTTCAACATTTTCGTTCAAAGATTCGGAATCAGCACGTGAAAATACGTCCGAGGACAAAAATTTTAAATTCGAAGAATGAAAAATAAAAAAGTTCAAAAAATTATTTATCGACTTTTTTGTGCGTCGATTTTTTCCGTTCAAATTACCAGTACATACTAATTCGGCAATTTTAAATCGATTGGCGTTCACAGAGTTTGTCTATCTTCAACCGTTCTGGAGTTGGTCAGCTCTGAATCAGTTTTTAAATGTTTTTTTAGCGCGAAAAATATTTGTGATGAGTTTTCGTCGTTTTTTTTAATAAATTGCTTATTACATTTCTGGATTTTAGGAGATATTCGGAGAATTTAAAGTATTATTGATGTTCTATTATTCAGGAGAAGCATCGTTGACTTGGGACAATAAATAAAAAGTTCAAAGAGACGCACCGCTTTTATAATGTATATAGCGCCATATCTGGGTCCCAAAAAGCACTTCGACTGTAGTGCCATAATTTAAGACATAATTTAACAGTCGTATGGGGCAGTAGCTGTTTTGTGTTGTAGACTCATCGACGAATATATCTATTGTACAGGTTTAAGAAAAATTCTGGATCACCAAATCTGTTTTTCGTTATAAAAAAAAGTAACCCACATTCCCCAAAATTTTAGTAATCCATTTAAAAAGATTTTCTCAAACACAAAGATTTAGACGAAAATTGAAAATCACTATTGATTTTCCTCTAGAAGGATTAGATATGAGCACCTACACAACGGACAATGTCCCCTTGTCGCTTTAACTTGTACGCATTGTCGAATCACAGCGGGACTACATCTAGCGGACACTACACTACTTACTGTAGGCATCAATATACAGGCACGTGGCACGAGTACAACGATTCTCATGTTTCCCCAATTTCAGAAAAATCCATTGTGAGCGGAAAGGCATACGTATAAAAAAATACTCTTCTACGAGCAGGAGGGAATCAAATCACACATTTGATATATTTAGTTTTATTTTATTGTATGTATATCGCATATTTATATTTGTTGAATATATATATGGATTTTACCTACATTTATTCACTGTTATCATTTGACAGGTCACATTGTTATCTACTTGAGCATCTAGAAATAAAGTAAAAGTTAAGTAGAAACATTCATTTGTCCTCGTCATACGTTTTGTTACATATCACCGAGTGATATCGCTGAAAATGCAGAGGACTTTGAACAACTCGTCAAGCGGAAAATTGGGATAAGATTAAAGCGACGAGTGGTGTACAAACGCTAATCACCTCGTGCTTATCAGATACCCGACTAATAACTTGTTTATATTTTTCGTCGATTACAAATAACACCGTCATCGAAGATAAACCAATCGTAATCTTTTAATGAATCTCGAGCCAACCGCCAATTCTGAGAGAAACTCTCGGAGCCAGCGCTGTCCCGGCGGATATGGAAGATGTCCGCTTGATCGACGTCCGGGGGGGCGAGGGGTAGCTCCAACCCTGAGTGTATTAGCTCATTTTCGTGATGCTGTTTGCGAAAAGCGGGGGAAGCTAAAGTAGGGAGTTTTGCTGGTAATTGGTGTCAATTTAGACTGACGCATCGGCAGTGGCGCGGATTGAATTTCACCCTTGCGCATTCTGCGGTCATCCTCTCGGCGTTCTTTGAGATCACGGATGGATGCATGTCACGCTGATAGTACACCGTGTGTTATCCGAGACGAAATGGCATCGTTTACCTGCGATCACTCTATCGAGAGTGCCGGAGATTATCATGCGGGGTTTAGCAAAAGTTGATATTGCCGGCATCAGACGGAATCTTATTGATTACATGCGATTTTATTAGGTGAATTGTCAAAATTGAGAGTTAAAGGGCACTTAAAATTTTTCAACTTTTTAAATGGATCACTTTGTATGTTCTTTTATTTTTGGAATCTACCTCATGTGGGATTCAAAAATCATATTTATTTTTTATGGTCAAATGTAACGTTGTCATATAATCCAGTAACGAAAAATAAACTCGAGCAAAAAGTGAAGAATGAATTGGAGCACTCTGAAACTCGGCACATGACATCTCGACATCATGTATTATTGGAAAAAAAAATTGTGTTAAAAAAATCAGGGGTGGAACATAAAAAAAATTTTATTTAAAAGAATATGATTTTTTGTTGTTATTTCAGAAAATGTACGTTTTATCAAAAAACGATTTCGATAGGTTGAAAGATAATTCAGTGCTCCACAAGAATGATTTTCAGTAATACCTCATGAAATACGCTCGTTTTCTCAGAAAACGTGGTTTAACGCCGGCGTACATTTCATGCTCGCGCTAACCCGCCACTACAAGTTCAGACAGGGCCGAAAATCCCAAGCCACCAAATGACTATTAAGATAATGGCGTAGCATACGGGAAAATTATTGAAAAAATTCTAGAACTTTCGGAAGTATTTTTTTGGCGGTTTTATGTTCTAGGATAGGATCCTAGCGCACCTTTTACATTTATCGCATTTTGCGACCATAACGAGACACATTCGTTAATTACATATGCATATAGAAAGAAAGCGAAGAAAATTTCCTACAAGAGGATGATATTGTTTGCTGGCCTCACAGTTCGCTTGTAGGCATGGGCGCCGCTAGTAAAAATTTCAGGGGGGGCAGCTTCTTTTATACTGAAGCTCAGATGTTATTTGAATCATTCGCAATTTACGTTCATTACGTTTGGATTATGAAAACTAAAATTCAGGGGGAGGGGCAGTCGCCCCTCTTGCCCTCAAGTAGCGGCGCCCATGCTTGTAGGTGTTATAGGCGGTTTTGTGTGCTAGGATGCCGGATTTGTGCACATTTATCTCTGTTTTATGGTACATCGTGTATCCGAACATATTAAAATTATACATTTTCGGAATCAGCATAAAATTTTGAGTATATTGGTGGTAATTTCGAGTGAATCTGATGACTTTGGATTTTTGGCCATTTTTAAGGTATAACCCTTTGCTGTTTTTTCGGCTGAAAATTCATTTCGTGCCAATCAACTCGAAAATCACAGCATATACTAATTTTGGCATGCTGAATCGATTGGCGTTCGCAGAATTGGTCTATCTCAATCCGATCGTCGGTTGAAAATGTTATCTAGAGGTTGCAGCTGCCGTTTTCCCGCCAAAAATTTTTCTAATTTTTTTCCATATTATATTCGTTAAATCCATTCTTTTTTCTATACGCTGACCGAATTTGAAATCGATTGTTAGTCAAACATAGATCTGGTGGGCGTTTTTACGAACGTGTGCACTTTGAGTTGGTTTTCAAATTTATCATTTTTTATTTTTCGAATACTGTATCATGGTGAATTGATGGCGTAGAATACGGTAAAAATATTGAAAAAATTCTAGACCTCTCAAAAGTTTTTTTTTTTGTGGTTTTATGTGCTAGGATAGGATCCTAGCACACCTTTTTCATTTATCGCATTTTGCGACCATAACGAGACACATTCGTTAAATATATAGGTATATATAAAGGAAGCTAAGAAAATTTCATACAAGATGATGTTATCGTTCGCGTGCCTAACACTTGCTTGTAGGTGTCATTCATAACATCCAGCTGACGAAAAAAAAAAGCTCTGGTAACTGATAAATTGTATGTTCAGCCCCCCCAAACTGAAATCCTGGCTGCGCCACTGGATTATGCATGATGCTTGAAGCGTAGATTTGAATCAAACCCAAACTGAATGATGATTGAGATGTGTAAGATCACAAATCGTGACAAATTTTTATGGGGATTCCTTCTAGAATATCGGAAGCGCCTTAGATATCACACCAGAAAGTATTTCTTGGCCTAGATTCTCGGTGAATATACATAAATCTCATAGACGGTCACCTTATGCGACTTAAGTGTACTAAAGCTTCTTTCTTCATTTCGAAAACTCATTAGGATATTCCACTTGCGTTAATTTGTCAAGGCGAGATTCTTTGAGCCACAGAACGGTCGGTATTGCCAAAGCGTCTCTTTGACAATAGAATTGCATTCTTGTTCATGTGTCACAGTCGTGATAAGCGCTAAAAATAGCAGACACGAGGTATGCACCGAGTGAGTGAAAGCCAGGTTATGCTTTGGAAGGCGCTCAAAAGCCGAGTACTCCATAGCGAAGATGGCTAGTCGCTAGGCGATGCCAATAACTACACGAACATTTTAGTACGAAGAAATTAGGCGAAATATAGAAATTTTCTTTCTCGCAGTTTTTGTAGTTTGCAACAAAAAGGAGTAGTGGACTAAATGAAGCTTTAAGTTTTTTAAGTGTAGGTTTCAAATCCATTACAAAAGAAAAAGAAAAGTCATGGATTTTATGAGTCAGCTGTAACGACTGCTGATATGTTGGTCAAACTAGAAGGGCTATAAAATAACGGTTCAAAGAGCACATTTCTCATGTTCAACATTCTAAAATCATTTAAATCGGTTCTTGACTATGGATTTTTCGATGTTCATAGTAAAATTAAGGTGATTCCTCTTCATAACGAAATCATCAGTCATAAATTTAGAAGAAATATATGTCATTGAACACAAAAAAAGTAGTTATAAAATTAGATCGGAGCAGGTCAATTCAAAATTTTTGGGTAAAAATTTAGAGGAGACAACTTAATGTAGGCTAAGATAAGTGTTTAACAGCTCAGATAAGAAGTTAAATTAGGACAGAATTATTGTATTCACACCAAAGGTTCCAAATATTCATTTATTCAACCATTACATGAAATTATTTTCATTTTCGAAACATTGCTTTGCATTTTTCAGGTAACTGTTTTTTAATATTTTTACCTAATTTTTTTGAGATTATAGTGAACTCTCAACTGCATTTTCATTCTAGGATCTGCATGTCTAATAGATAAAATAGGTGTCCCAATTCCAAAATCAACTTTGATAAAGGATGCTCTGTCCTATGAAAGCAAAAAAATATATACCTGCCATTTTTTCAGTTAAGGTCGGTTTAATTGGACAAAAGTTCCCTAGTTTGGGGAGCAATGATAAAGAAATAATTTTTTTCTGTTCGAAAATTTATGAAGAATAGCCAAATGTATTTACTGCTGATCCATCAGCAACTGCCATGACTTAAATTTCAAGCAATCCATAACTGAAAGTTTTTTTTTTCATCCTAATATTGTTATCTACATCACCAGCCTTCTATAAAAAATATCTCTCCAAAACTTTTCCTCAAATTTGCCTAACCTTCCTGGAGCATAACGAAGATGGCCTGACGATGCCAATAGCATCTCACACAAACATTTGTCGTCTGAGTGGTATAATTAACGTGGTATTTATAGTGCAAGGGCAACGATCAACTCTGGCTCTACGAGAAACAAACGACGGTCTATCACATCATAGAAAATTTCGGATATTTCAATGTCGCCATTTCGATGTTGAATCCTCTTGCTGACAATAATAATGTCACCTTTGTATTCCTGCCATACTTCGGATCATTCCAATCACTTTGCTGCAGCATTACAAATATTCGATCAGAAAATTGATTCACATCCCATTTTACTAACTGACTCTCAGGTATTCAATCATTTCCACATGTAGGCACTGGATAATAACAGATGGAGTTGACGAGGAAGTTTACGGAATATTGAAAAAGATTTAAAATATCACAACAATGAAGTTGCTTCCATTTTTTAGTGACATCAATCCACAAAAAAAAACAGGAAAAGAAACTTAGACATCAACATAGCTCTTCAAATCTTTGGTGAAAGCTTACAGATGTCAGGAGAGACAAAATACTCCCCAAACTGGTTTGGCAGACTCATAAACACCTTTGTTTTCCTTGGCGACATACACAACTAATTATCTTGTCATAATCTGTCTTTCCTCTGAGTATGTCAATTTGGTGACCTAGTAAAATTTGTTAAAAAATTTGATCAGGTAGCAGAAAACAACTCCAGTGATGAAAATTTGAATGACACCTATTCTAACAACCCACAAAGAAGTTCAGCCGAGTTCAGCAGACTGGAAAAGCAAAAAACTTGTGAAACCGCCAGGGAAGCCAATCTCGTCCATGCATTCCACTCTTCGTGGCGGCTTAAAATGGCAGCATATTACGATGCAAGGTCGCGGTCGTCCGGTCTTATCGCAGACAGCAGGATAATTTAATTTGTCCGGGTGATATATGGCAGCGACGCTGCCGACGCCTCCGCGACGCTCATATCCTGCTTCCCTGTGCGACTCTATCCTATCCCGTCCCGAATCTCTGGGCGGGTGATGTATCGCTCCCCGTCGGCCCAGGTGCCGCTTTCCGGCGACTGATAACACACCGACACCTGCAAGAGACGCTACGAACACTAATCGATATATTGCACATTAGCTATTCATAAATTTGGCGCAGCTTGTTGGTTTGTGCGACGGAGATAGGCGGCGAAAGCTCGGAAGTTGCTAATTGGAAACTGCGGCGAGACAATGCCGAGGGAACCTGGAAATGTGCCCTAACGGACCACACTCGGCTCGGCTGTTTCAACTTGAGTTATGGTATGGGAAATATCGATTTCGAGACACTGCCATTTTGTTCATTCCGTTTCCCTCGATGAAAAGCGAGAGTTTTCCAGCCAGTCCAACACTGCGTTTGCCTTTTCATCAGAATAAAAGGAAAAACATGCTCTTGATATTGCCAGAGCTTTTTTCTGCTCTGAGGTGTCCGAAATTATACATCAACTCAAGTCAAGGCTTTGGATTCAAACACTATGTGGGAGGCTGTTTCTTCCTTCTCATGACAGATAGTGATAGTGGCCTTAAACTTATATCTTGCATCGGTTTTTCCCCGACGGCATCTCAGATGTGTCGATTCTTATGACCTCCATTATATTGAAGTGACTTGAGGCTTCTATCCTCGCTTTCGCTGCAATATGCAAATGCAAACGAGGAATATTTCCTATCACTTTCAGGCCAATCGTAGTTGCGCTGGACATAGCACCGGTGATTCCGAGCATGGTCATGGTCTTTGTAATATAGCCAGCTTCCCTCTGGTTGTCACTTGTTCTACCGTTGGCCACTACAGCAGAGCTCCATCATTCGCTATCGAGAGCCTCATTATGGCTGTGTTTAGCCAATGGGAATGTTTGGTTCCAGGTCTACAAGTTTTGCCAAAGGAGCGTTTGACCATCATCAGTGATGTCCTTGCCCTTATTACAATTTTTTCTAGATTTTTGTTCCAGGAGAGCTTCGAGTCTAGGGAGCCCTGATGGTCTCCGAGTCCTGGCAAAACCACCAACGAGAGGTTTCCAAACATTATTGATCTCTACGCTGTGTTGAATGAGTTCCATTGGCTTGGATATGAACAGCGTATTTAAATTTTCTTCTGAACCAGTTTTTTTCCCTATGTAATACTTCTACATTGAATTTGTTGATGTTCTTTCCATACATGGTCTGCAATACCGGTTTCTGCCTCGATGCCCGAAGCATTTATATTCCTCTAGTATCAATGCTAATGATCTTTTGTTCTCGCCGATTTACCAAAGACCTCATTTGCATGATACCTCCTAGATGAACTTCTGTAGACGGTGTTGGGATTTTCCGGACTGGCTTCGAGATATACGAGATAAACGTTGAGGAAACCCCTCAACGTATATCTTCACGCAGCAAGGCAAAACGTCAAAATCCGTTTAATTAACTACTGTGGCAGTTAGCAGGTAAAAAAACTGCAAATAAGTAATTAAGCATAACAGAACTCATTAACCAGTTATTATAATTGCCATGACTGAAACGTTCCAACAATACCAATAATAAAAATATGGAGATATATATAAAAAGGAACGAAGTCATGGATAGTAGTGACTCAAACTGTATCAAGATATGCCCTATATTATTTATATCCGTATTTGGATTAGTATCCTTCTAACATCAACTGGGACTTATATAAATTAAAATGACGCTCTTTCAAGGAGTTCGACGAACAAGAATCAAACATCTCCTCAAACTCGTCCCAACGCAGACGTCCCTGACTCTTCGGCGCTTTCTTTCCCCGTTCCTTCCATCTCGGTGTCTCTCTTCCACTTTCCTCCTTGATACAATTTGCATCGTCTCCGAATCACTTAGCCGGAGAAGACGTTTTCCCTCCGCGGTGCTTTTATTGGAGCATTATCATTTTATTGACTTCAAATAGCTTGTAAAACGCAGAGCTCGTACTCGAGAGCGAACGCGGGAAATGATTCCCTCTAAACAGCCCAATTCAGGAGACAGTGATGGCTTGTAATCGCCGACGGAGTTTCCCTCTTGCAAACAGGTGGATTTGTTCAATTTATTACGGGACCGTCATACAAAACAGCTGCGACCCGTTTCTGTACGGGAACAGATAATATGCGGGTTATTGAATTGTATTGGAGCTACCGATAGCGGTCGTTTGGATGTACGAGAGCTTGTAGTACCGGAATATGCCGACAGAGGTCGCTGCTGGCATCGTCAGCAAGCCGGAGGGTGTTTGAGACGGCAACACTGCAGTAAGATCAAATGTGGGATTTCTGGCGTTCCAGCTGCAGCAGAATTTCAACGAGCAGGAAAGCTGCATGAGCCCAACGACCAGAAAATTTTTGGATTGTAACCTGCCTACAAAAATAATATGATCCTTCGAATCAGAAAAGATCCGAAGAGGTGTGGTTTCTAGGAAAAAATGGCCTGGTTGTCAAGCTGAACGAAATGTTAAGCTGTTTCATGAGATATTTTCATGGACGGATGCTCTTATATATTATCAATCGTCCATCGATGAACAATGAAAGTTAGCTTGGAAAAACACTTTTAGGACTGAAATATGAAGATCTGAAATCAGGCTTCTAGGAAAATCGATCAACCTGGTGGTTGAGCCTGGATATCCCAGCTAGTTCGTGAATGGAAATGACTTCAGTATCTCTATCAGCAGGAGTTGATACTTGATTGAGAGTAACTTTGGGCTGCCAGCAACAGTGCTTGAAAAGTAGGTAGAAATAATAGACAGACAGACGGCTGGGTTCATTTTTTTAGGATTTAATAATGATAAAGATATGGAAGTCTCAAGGGTTTTTGAAGTGATGAACATAGCATCGCAGTTTTGCTGATGTAGGGGATGATTTAGATGTTGTGCGCCATGGGGGCTATAGGTCATTAACAGTACTTGAAAAATATCAGTAGATAATGACAGAGGTCTGATTTCTAGGTTTGGTAGTCAGGTCTGAATATCTTAGCATACTCATGTACTGAAAAGAATTCCCTATTACTTTTGGCTAACTCAGGAGTTGATAAGCTGATATGTTCCACAGCGTTGTGAGGGCTTGAAATCAGCAATAGTAATTGAAGAATGATATGACATATCAAATAAATCAATGCTGTAATCGACAGATTGCCAAATAACTTTCAAGGGATCAACAATATGGGAGATCTGGAACGAAAGTCTGCTGTGGAATCAAATCTGTTGCAGTTCAGCTTGAAACTATTTCTTTCTCAGTAGAGCTTCCATTATGGCATCCATCTCATCCAGATATTGTTCTGTTGTCAAGTCTCGCCCTAACTCAGTCCTATAAGAAGTGTCAGTACTGGCACATCAAGTGTTGCCGCTAGCTTTTCAACGTTTCGATTCGTGATGAATCACTACACTTTTTGTCCGCCGCACAAGCTCAAGAGACCTCCAAAAGCATCACGACGGTTGATTTACTGGCTGAAGTTCAAGACGACACATTTTACTTATCTGCGTTACCGAAAGACGAGCGAAGATCTCGGAAAATCGTGTCGACAGCAACATCGAAAAACGTTGATGCCATGCATACCCGAAATAGCCAAGTTTGTTGTCACGGTCTCGGCAGCAGCATTCGACATTTCTGGTTACAGATATCCATCTGGTAAATATATCTCCGGTGTCTGACGCGACCTGAAGACGCCATATTTTTCATCCATTTGACTCCGATTTTCAGCACCGATGCACCCCGCTGTGCCGGCTGAACCCGAAATACACCGGCCAAACGGAATAATCGCAGGTATCGAATGTTGTACAGGGTGCTCCAGAAGCGAGTTGCATTTTAAGGACGCTGTGATGTTCAGTCAGGTTAGAACTTATATAAAAAAGTAGAAAAAGTTATGCGTTTGGAAGCATCAATATTATGGAAAATCAATAAATATGGAATAAAAGGCAAGGGCCTTGATTGGTTCAGTGAATACTCAAAACACCCCATACAAATAATGATATATACCAATAAATTATCAAGTGGATTAAATACTGGACTTGGGGTACCACAAGGCTCAGTCTTTGGGCCAATGTTATTTATTCTGATCATAAATTATATAAGTCAGCATGTGAAAAATTGTCGAATTAGGCTGTTTGCGAATGATACAATGCTATATTACACCACCAGTTGAAATTGAGGTGATGCTAAATAAAAATTTGCAACACATATGGGTATGGACACAAGTTAACAAACTGAAATTAAATGTTGATAAAACAAAATTTATGATGATTCGTGGTTGAACATCAAGTGTAGGAGAGTTTGAATGATTTTTATTTTTTTCTGTTTTTTAGCCTAGCAATAAATTCAGCATTGCAAAGATTTTTTTGTAGAAAACTTTTCCAAGTATAAAACAGATATAATTCAACACTCGTAGGAAGCAGGACTTGTTTTCTGTTGGATACTTGCTGACGAATCACCTATTATATAGGAATGTTTCCGGAAGATTGGATTATACAGTGTGACCCATTTGAGATGGAATCGCCCTTATAAAACTTACATTTTTCAACCGAGTGGAATGATATTTTTTTTTAGGTAGACATTCAAAAAGTCTACTAGGACAACAAATGTGATGAATAAATCTCCATTACCAGGGCCAACAAATCTTATTTTTCAAGGTCAAAAATCTACAAAAATTATTGGCGAATTTTTTGGAAAAAATCTGACTACACCACTGGATTCGCGACATTTTAAACTTATGTGGGTGGGGAGGTTTGGGGAGAACATACAATTTATCAGTTACCAGGGCTTTTTTTTTCGTCAGCCGGATTTTATGAATAACACCTATGTGCTAGGATTCGCCATCCTAGCACATAAAACCGCCAACGAAAAATACTTCCGAAAATTCTAGAATTGTTTCAATATTTTTCCTGTATTCTACGCTATCAATTCAACATGACACAGTATTTGAAGAACAAAAAATAATGAAATTAAAAATCGGTCCAACTCAAAGCGCACACGTTTGTAAAAACGCCTACCAAATCTATGTTTTACTAGCAATCGATTTCAAATTTGGTCAGCGTATAGAAAAAACATTGAGTTAGATGAGTATAATATAAAAAAAAATTAGAAATTTTGTTAGCGGAAAAATGGCACCTACAACCTCTAGATAACATTTTCATCCGACGACCGAATCGAGATAGAGCAATTCTGCGAACGCCAATCGATTCAGCATGCCAAAATTAGTATATGCTGCTATTTTCAAGTCAATCGGCACAAAATTAATTTTTAGCCGAAAAAACATAAAAGGGTTATACCTTAAAAATGGCCAAAAATCCAAAGTCATCAGATTCACTCGAACTTGCCACAGATATACTCAAAATTTTATGCTGATGACGAAAATGTATGATTTGAATATGATCGGATACACGGTGTACCATAAAACAAAGAAAAATGTGCTACAAAAATTGTATCGCACGAATCCGGCATCCTAGCACACAAAACCACCTATAACACCTACAAGCGAACTGTTAGGTCAGCAAACAATAACATCTTCTTATAGGCAATTTTCTTAGCTTTCTTTCTATGCACATATATATTTAACGAATGTGTCTCGTTATGGTCGCAAAATGCGATAAATGTAAAAGGTGTGCTAGGATCCTATCCTAGCACATAAAACCGCCAAGAAAAAAAATTCTAGAACTGTTTCAATATTTTTTCCGTATTCTACGCCATCATTTCAATATTTATTTGGTTGCTTGGGGGGGGGGGGGGCTGCAGCCACAAAGCCCTCCCCCTGGCTGCGCCAATGCGTAGTCTCGGTTATCATTGTTTTACGAAACGCATTCCAAATTTCTCCAGCGAGTTCACCGGATAATAACCACACACCACAAAACCGCGTAATTCTATCCGATGCCATTGAAGTCAGCTCGAATCAAGGTAGCCGAGCGACTCCCCCGCAGTCTTTTGTTCGCGAAAAGCTGCAGCAGGAGCAGCAGCCCTCTAGACATCAAACATGCGTGTGCGTGCTGTCTTCTGCAAGTAAATTTTCGGTTGGTAGCGAACGCGTACTTTTTTGTTTAAATGTCAGCACCAGATGTTCTTAATTTGTTGGCTATTTGTTCGAGCACCCTCCGCCAGCTTCGATGTGTGGAAAGACCGTGTGCCGAACGGTTGGCGGGATTTGACCATTGAGCCGCACAAGGTCTCCGTTTGTCGATCTGTTGGGAATTTATTCAACGCTTTTGATGGTGATGATTAAGATTTCACGACCACACAAATGCTCCACTTTCTTTATGTATTGAAGTAAAATGTATGAATATAGGGAGGCGTAGAAGGGGCATATAATTTTTTTAAAATATTCTTCATTGAATTCCGACTTCAAAGTAGGAAAATAATAAAATTTTGACTTCAAAGTCGGTAAAATATTGTAATGGAGGATGTTCCCCCTTTCAACATGAATACCCCCCAAGAGGATATCTTGAACCATAGAAAATAGGGACTAAAGCTTGTCTTTCAGATGCAGATGATTCCAAAACTGATTTTATCAACATCCTGTTCATATTTTCAAACATATTTCCCCGATTTCATCAAATTCCTTAGTGAGTGAAAAGGCATACGTACTCTTCTATGAGAAGGAGGGCATTCAATCGCACATCTGAGATTATATTGAGTTTTTTTTTATATTATTATTATTGTTAATACGTTTTATTTTATATATATTATTATTAATGTAATTGTTATATTTATACCTGATTTATTATAACGAATAATTATGTCAAATGATGTAATATTAATATAATATTAATTTCCTGCGTTGTTCTCAATATCTGTTTTCTACCAGCTAAACAGTAACTATAATTACAGTTTCAATTTCACAAAGTTCTTCACAGCTTCACTTCTCAAAACTCACAATAGTTTCTAATTTCCAAAGTTTTCCATAGTTTTCTTATCACAGTTTTCACTGCCGTTCTCATATATCAAGAATCTAAAATTTTTTCGGAAATGATCAGCTCAAAGATATTTCGAAAGCTTGTATACCTCATATAAATCACTGAAAGGTTTTGTTTCTCAAGTTCATCTAATCGCAATGATCATAGCACACAATTAGAATTCATACAGAAACTACACAATATATTCACAAAAGTATTCGACGATTTCCATTTTTCAGGATCCTAAAATGTTCATTTGACAAGAATCGCCACATTTTTCGAACTCATATCGTTTTCAAGAACTCCATGTCACAGTTATCTTCCGTCTTCTCTACCTTATTGTTTCCCTTTCAAAAGATTAGTTATCTACAGTTCCTTTTTCGCAAGTTCCATGACACTTCTTATTTCTCAATGCTACTTTAAGTTTGATTATTTTCACTGTGATCATTACAAAAAATTATCCTAATTTATTATTATTATCATTTAGAAACATAAGTAAAAAACCGTTTCGAGGGTTTCACCAATACTACTCTTTGAAATAAAAAATTTGATGATTGCTCAATAGGGGGCGCGGGGGGGCCCATCGACTCAAAATTTTTAAATGGCAGGGGGGGTCAAGTGGCACATCGTAGAAAAGAGAATTCAATTCTCTTTACAACCATTTGAATATTTTTGAATTTTGTCCATAATTTTTTTCCCAACTTCGATTTTCATGCCTTTCGAAATTTTTTAGTTAATGTTTCCCCAGCGCCATCTGTAGAGTAATTGCAATATTTTTTCTCTCAAAAAGTAGTATCGGTAATACCCTTCAAAAAAATTTGGCATTGTTCCACATCAAATCGTTCAAATTTATCGAGGTATGAGTATTATTCAGATCCGCATTTATATTTGATATTTCGAATTGAAATTGCAAAAAAAAAAATTAACGAAATTCAAAAAAATTTTAATGGTTGTAAAGAGAATGGAATTTCCGTCTAGACGATGTGCCACTTGACCCCCCGTGCCATTTAAAAATTTTGAGTTGATGGGCCCCCCCGCGACCCTCATTGAGTAATCACCATATTTTTTATTTCAAAAAGTAGTATTGGTGAAACCCTCGAAACGGTTTTTTATTCATGTTTCTACGTCAAACCGTTCAAAAGTTAACGGGGGGGGGGACTATTGAAAGCCGCACTGTATAATTAATTATTAGTATATTGTATGTAAAGTAGCATTTTTCAGGCCGAAAAAAGATATGGACAGGCGAGATGCAGCCGAGCTTGGCCACTTTTTGAGGCCTGAAAAAACAACTTTACTGTCGTGGTTTACACATAATTTTTTATCCTACACAATAATTGCTGGTAATCATTTTTCTAAAAAAAATTATTTATTGAAAAGCTGTTAAATCAACTTCAAACAAATATAAAATATAAATATATAATGGTGTCGCCACCTAGCGAGAAATTGTAAAATTTATTATCTCGGCAAGTCATAGAAAAGGTAATTTTCGCCTCTCCGTAAAGCAAAATTCAACTTTCTCACAATGTAGGATAAAAAATATCTATTCATCGATGTTCAACCTGTTACCCCTTCCCTCTCAAAATGTTCAAAGGGATGCACCCCCCTCAGAAAACTCAAGTGAAAAATACCACGTTTTTGGCATACCATGCGTCTCTCACAAACGTAAATGACTCAAATATACTTTATTGTGACAAAAAGTCCTCGAGATACTTGTGCGAGAAGGGAAAAACGTAGCCCTCATCTTTTAACGTGCGATCCCATGAATGGAAGAATAAAGTAATGGTTTTTTTCAATCAATAACAAATGCATTATTTCTGCACAGGAACTATGAGCCTATTGATTTTTCTTCCTAATCTGCTCAATGATGGTAATTTTGGAATGTTTTATCTCCTCTAAAATATTCAAAGGGATTGGATACCCCCTAATTCCATGAGAACTTCAAATTCCCCACACTTTCCATTCCATCAACCAAAACGAGATAAATCCAATCCGGATACTCAGTTTGTCTGAGTGTCGAAATCGGATAGAGATGGGGTTTGCTCTCTTGATTCAATCTGCATGTATACGCATTAGCCCAGTTGAAGTAGCCAATTGGCATTTGCATGAACGGGGGCGACTATCCCTCGGGAACTGCTAATTTGTAATTCGACTGATGCCTAGATTAGATTTGTTACAACTGACGCTGTCCCCCAAACACGACTTATCCATTTTCTAGCATTTAGTTAAAAGTCAATTACTTGAATCGAGAAGGGTGAGCTCCATACACAAGAGCGCCACCTACCGCTTTATTAAATCAACTCCATATACTCCAAACGGAGTTAGTCGAATGCAAAATCATTACCATGCCATTTGACTGATTCGATTTTGGCAATCACATTATTCGCAACTCCGAATGGTTTCTTCATTTCGATGTTATGTAATCACATTAGTCGACGCCAGACACTGTGTCCGGGTTATGAATAATTCAAAATTGTTCGTTGGGATTTCATAGAAGCCGAATTGGTGGTGGTTTGCAACTTGGCAAAGTGGGACCGAACACAAGAAAATACTTTACATGGCGAGTGAAAGTTTTTCAACGGCGCACGCAGGTTGAGTTCGCCTGCGGCTCAGTTTGACTTCAGAGAAGGCCGCTTGAGCCATTACAAACGAATTATGTTTACCTACTACTTTTTCTGAACCGTGTGTTGTTTGATTCAAGATCACGAAAAGTGTTCTTCGGGCCTTCCAAAGTTTACAACAAATAATCGACCATTATTTTTCTCCAAATATCAGCAATTTTTAGTTTAGCATGGATATAGAACCACTGAAAATCTTCAGAAATGAACAATTATTTCCTATATTACTCGACAGAAATTCTACTATTGATAAAACAAATATATTCATATTCCGATTTGTCATAATGACATTATTATGGATTTCATTTTTACTTTATAGGACTGAATACTATAATGAAAAAAATATAGACACATACTTTATAGGACTGACTACCATAATGATTCATTAGAGTACTGAGGACTATAATGAAAAAAATATAGACACATACTTTATAGGACTGAGTACTATAATGGTTCATTAGAGTACTGAGGACTATAATGAAAAAAATAGACACATACTTTATAGGACTGACTACCATAATGATTCATTAGAGTGCTGAGGACTATAATGAAAAAAATATAGACACATACTTTATAGGACTGAGTACTATAATGGTTCATTAGAGTACTGAGGACTATAATGAAAAAAATATAGACACATACTTTATAGGACTGACTACCATAATGATTCATTAGAGTACTGAGGACTATAATGAAAAAAATATAGACACATACTTTATAGGACTGAGTACTATAATGGTTCATTAGAGTACTGAGGACTATAATGAAAAAAATATAGACACATACTTTATAGGACTGACTACCATAATGATTCATTAGAGTACTGAGGACTATAATGAAAAAAATATAGACACATACTTTATAGGACTGAGTACTATAATGGTTCATTAGAGTACTGAGGACTATAATGAAAAAAATATAGACACATACTTTATAGGACTGACTACTATAATGATTCATTAGAGTACTGAGGACTATAATTAAAAAAATATAGACACATTCTTTATAGGACTGAGTACTATAATGATTCATTAGAGTACTGAGGACTATAATGAAAAAAATATAGACACATACTTTATAGGACTGACTACTATAATGATTCATTAGAGTACTGAGGACTATAATGAAAAATATCTAGACACAAACTTTATAGGACTGAGTACTATAATGGTTCATTAGAGTACTGAGGACTATAATGAAAAATATCTATCTTAAGAAAACTTTGGAATTTGAGAAACACTGCGATATGTGAATGAAGGTGTAATAGATTATTTTTTTCAATTAATCAATATAGTCCTGTAATATATTATTTGAAAGATCTTCTACTTCTCATAGTCATATGATATCCAGTATTTTTTTGTATTTAAATATTATCAAATTACATTAAAGTTGCAAGAAATATTTTCAAATAAAAGTATGTTATCAGTTACATAAATTCCTGTAGGGCAAAGTAAACATCCAAATTTCAATCCACTAGTAAAAAAAATCTCCCGACACATTTTCGAATATTCCCAATAATTTTTTATAAATCTGTATAATTTTTGATGTATCAACAAAGATAATAAATAGGGTACTGCCTTATTCAAATGAACTAAAACTTGATTTTCTGTTACAGAGATCATAACAAGTCCACTATTTATTTTAACGTAAAAAGCGCACTTCCCAAAACAGATATCGTAAAACATCTGAGACTGTTCCATGCATTTTCCGTTGACAAGCGACCTTCCTTGTCAAATAATGAGCGATAGCTAATCAGTGACGTCAGATACATATGGTTATTGAATCAGATGTGAGAGGATATCACTCAACCACAATGTTACGTCAGTATAAACCAAAACATAGGCTTGTGAATTGTGATTTTACAAGTTCAAGGCAGTTTTCTTCCTATATCGGTTTCATTAGTTCAGCGAACGATGGGGTGTTACAAATAGTTATTTTAGATGCCATCGAGGATTATTGTTTCAATATCCAAATTTGAAAAATAGTCACATGCGATTATCAATAAAGATATTCACTGTTGACATCTAATATTTTCTACATTCTGGGACAAAAGCCTGCCTTGTTGGTAACGAAAGGAATGTAAAAAAAAACAAATACGCATGATTCATCAGTCCGCGACAAGCAGCGACAGCAACTATACCTTTAGTTTTAGTACTGAATATTTTCTTTGTTGTTTTGTTGTTGTTTTTTTTGTATATATTAAATGGGGAGGCCACTCGACAAATATTTATAAATCTATTGAGTATGACAGTAACTCCGATGGAAAAGTACCTATAAATTCCTGAAAAAAAAAACCTCAGACAATAAACGAAATGATAATAACAATCAGCATTCGAATTCAAAATAGATCTAAATCTTAAGTTTCAAGTGTAGAGGGCTGGAAAATTAGTCATGCATCTTTTTTAACTAAGCATTTCTTATACATGACGTACTACAAGGTAGCATTTTGGGATTCTTGGTTTCCATAGTATTTTCCCTATAGGCAGATAACACCGCTATCCCAATTTTTCTAGAGTTCCAACTGTTATGGATATTTCCTCATACCAATTTCTCATCGATTTCATTAATTTCATCTTCTCTGATTGTTGCAAGATCATTGCCCATACCCATATGTTCGGTCTCATTTGCGTTGATTAGGCTATATTCCTTTTTTTTTAACAAATAAACTATTTATTCGAGGTGTGTTTTTTGTTCCTGTTATTAACACTTCATCATTTGCTTGACCAAGATCTTGCCTTCTCTTTGTAAATATTTCCTTGCACGCTTGGATGTCTCGAGGATATCTCAAAAATAACGATATTATTATCATTATAATTTTTGCAGAAATATTCAGCTTCTATCTCCCTCACTCCTACCATCCTCTCCTCCTTTGTCCAGACAACATCTGTCACATTTCCATCGTCTCTAGACGACTGACCTATTTACTGAATCATATCACAGATGAATTCCCATCTTCAACAGTTCATATCTAGTAGGCTCCACCAACAATGGAAGTATTCATCGCTGCGATTGTTTATTCCGGACATGACTCGATTATTCTGTTTACAAACATCGCATTGTCGTGTCGAGAATAAGAAACCGATTCGAAAAGTCGTCTCAGAGATTCGACACACGCGGCGCTGCGGTTACGGCGATTGCAACGACATAGTTCCAATATTCAGGTGGAATACGGTCTCTTTCGATCATTTCAGGAGTTTTTTTTTCTTGAAGATCCTCGTTATGAAGATCGCGATCTGGACAACATAGTTGAATGAAGGCAATCGCCAAGTGACTTTTAGAATCTCCTGGCTTTGATGGAAATCTAGCAAAAATAATTGAAAAACTCACAAAAAATGATGTATGCTGTTGTTACCACTGAATTTTCTATATTTTCGTTGCGATTATTGAAAAATCACCTGTGAGGATCTGACTTCAATGACGTCTTGGCTTCATAAAACATCATCCTCAGAATACTTTTCTGGAATAGGAATAATTTCATAGAATCAGGTCAATTGCCTTGAATAAGTATGTGAGTGGAACAAAGCAAAGTATTACAAGCAAATTTTCCAAGTTCATATCAGTTCTGTGAGAGTTGTCACATTCTGCTCTTTGACAAGAAAATTGGTGTCATCTGCAGTTTTTTTAGTTGATTCAACTAACTTTGAACAGCTATACAAGAAACAGTAGAGGCCCGAGTATGGTGCCTTGAGGGGCGCTCTGTTCAGTGTTAGCTAATTGGCTTACGGTATGCTGAATCACTGCTTTTTGGATCCTGCCTTCCAAGTATGGCTTCATCAAATTCAGGGCAGTTCCTGTAAAACCATAATTATCGCTGCATTTTTACTCAAAGGAGTTCATGATCAACAGAGTCGAAAGCTCTAAAGGAATCAAAAATACAGATATAAAGTTTCCTATCGGGAGCATTTATCACGTGACCATTGAAATCATACGGTGCTGTATCAGTTCTTTTGTTTTGGGTGAACGCAATGAATATTCGGCGAAAGGAGATTATAGCAGCGCTAAGCCATGTGTCATTGATACTAATTACCTATTTTTTTACATACAATTCTTTGAAATTGAGAATAAAAACAGATCTGCAGTGACCAACAAGATTTCATTAAAATATAGTGCCCGCTACCTCTTCTTCCGAAATATTTTACGAGCCCATCACACCCCTACCTAAAAACTGCCGTCGTTGTTATTCTAAGCAGTTTCTCCGAAAACATACCCTCTGAATTATGACCGGCCTCGACAGCAAAAATAAGGCATCGGCTCGGACCTCTCCATCTATCAATCCTGCTCCTTTGGCAGGATTGTTTCCTGCTGCATCAAACTAATGGTCCCAGTGGCAAAAGTAAACTTCGCAGGAGAAACAGTTTAATGGAATCCGGGACCGCGGGGACCATTAAAATGAAATAGTGCTCGCTGACCGAATGGACGCCGCCCCTTGCGTCCCGCCGCCCCATCGGGACGTCGTCCTGCAACGTTGCTTTCTTTTCTCCGGCGAAATCAATCTTTTTAAACAGAACAGATGGGTATTGTTTGCTTCTCCGAGTAACAGGCCATTAGCGCGACTTTGTCGTAATGGACTCTAATGAAGAATGGATAGACGCAGTCGATGCGTGGCGGTCGCAGACGCGATTTATCGTCGGAGCTGGGGACGGCCGGGCCGCCAATCACGTGGAAGAAACGTCCGAATTATCAGCCGATTGGACAACTGGCTATGTGGTGTGATTTGTGATAGGCGCATTACATCATCTCGTACATCTCGAACTAACCAATTCTAGTAAACTCGTCATTTGGCACCCCTCTGTGGCCTGGGACCCATACCAGCTGCTCATCATTTTTCCTGTTTCAGCCAGTTTCTTTCAATTTGTTTCCCTATCTTAAAATATGCCATTACTTGTCTGAGTTTTATGTATAATAATATAATCTTCGCATTCCTGCAAGATCAGTGCCATAGCAACCGCCTTGTTCAGCATTTAACCCATTCCGTAGGGACCCCAACAGCCTCTACTGTAGTGCGGTGTTATTTTCTTCTATCTAGTTGGAAACAACGACCTCTACATGCCAAATACCATATGGGAAAGCGTCGAGTGTTAACAAGACGGGGTCATCCTCCCCCTGTACAGGTTCCCATGTCAGTCGGATCCAGCCGACATCGTTTGATAGTCAACCGTCTGCAGTCGTTTTCACACAGTACTGCATAGCCATATCAAACTAAATTGAACTAGTCTAGTTAAGGGCCATTTACGAACCACTACCATGTATAGTAGGCGAAGACCCATTGCCCGGCGCCGAAGACACATGGTGAACCTCCGGCCCAGGTGAGAGATGACTGGTGACAAGTGACAGGTGTCAGTAGATGTAGTTGTCACGTGACAACCTAGTGCTCTCTGATCGGTTGATAATGGCGGAGCAGAGTGGTAATGGTGGGCTGATGGTGGGAATGGTGGGCATTCCTTCATCTGTGACATGCCAACTGTCACTGTCACTGTCGCTGTCGCTGTCGCTGTCGCTGTCGCTGTCGCTGTCGCTGTCGCTGTCGCTGTCGCTGTCGCTGTCGCTGTCGCTGTCGCTGTCGCTGTCGCTGTCGCTGTCGCTGTCGCTGTCGCTGTCGCTGTCGCTGTCGCTGTCGCTGTCGCTGTCACTGTCACTGTCACTGTCACTGTCACTGTCACTGTCACTGTCACTGTCACTGTCACTGTCACTGTCACTGTCATCATCATTTCCCTATCGTCTGTCAACTGTCGTACCTCGACTGTCGTCAATCACCCGTCACCTGCCATCTATCAATTATTACTTGACACCCTTCATCTGTGGATACCTGAATAACTATCAGGTGAAAATCCAAGTGTTGCCATCTCTCTAAATTTTCCACAAGCGGCACTTCATTCGGACAGGAGGTCGGTAGCGGTGGTACGAAGAAAAAAATCCAGAAACAATGGATTTATATGACTGTGTTAAGTAACTCGCTGCGTCCCATTCGATGTGGTGCCCGCGAGAAAAGCAAAAAGCAAAAAGCGGCGTTTATATATATATGCGAGCGAACGGCGGAATAATGGGCGTAAAGTAGCGTTTAGGTTTAGTCAATTTGACAACACAATTAGCTCGTAAAAATAATGCGAAATCTGCTACAGAGTCTGTGTAGTGTACAGTTACGGCTATTGTGCGATCGTAACATTTTTATGGTTCTCATGAAGCGCTGCTAAGAATGTGTATTTGAGTGTATCGTCTGAG
The DNA here is from genome assembly GCA_958298965.1 of Chrysolina haemoptera. Lineage (NCBI taxonomy): Eukaryota > Metazoa > Arthropoda > Insecta > Coleoptera > Chrysomelidae > Chrysolina > Chrysolina haemoptera. The sequence continues at coordinate 1,625,025 of OY282595.1, read as the reverse complement.
GCGCACGTTCCGAGCAAACTGCAACGTTGCCAGATCAGTTTCCTTACATGTTGAACAAAACCTTCAAAATAAAAAACAATCCCACTCTGATGACACGGCAGTTACGATAGGGTACCCCAAGGCTCCGTACTTGACCCGCTTGGACCCCTGATGTATGTATCAAGAGCAGGAGGTTTTTCTGAGCTGGAAATACCAAATCTTAATTCCTTCCTTTCTATTCTGCTATACTGAAAGACTCATTCCTTGAACATTGGAAATTGAGTCATTTTACGTGTCATTGGAAGCCATCTATGTTTACCGCGATCCAGACCTGGTCCAGTCATATCCTTGCAAGTTCTGGACATAACACTTGATGATTACCATGCTTTTCTATGGAGGCTTTGACCCATACAATTACTCAGCGATAGGGAGGCCCTTGATAGCATATGGAGGCCAAACATAAACCAATAAGGCAAGCTAACTCACAAACACTAGTAATATTTGGAATCACTCGTGCTATGTCCAGCACATCGACGATTAGCCTGGAGGTGATTCTGAATATTCACTCTCTGCATTTTCATTTTATAGTAGAGGCTCAAGACTGAAGTGCCTGGGCCAGTGGAGTAGCAACAACCTAAGCAACTTCAACAAAATAGATGTAAAGAGAATCGACACTTCTGAGCTGCCGTCGAACAAAATGACTCCAAACTACTCCTTTGATGAACAAGATGAAGAAGACACATCAAAAGACAAACCTGGTGCACCTATATGATAATGGGAAGAGACAGCAAAACAACCTCTCCTCACAAGCCGTTTGAATGCGAATCTCTTGCTTGCATGAGGATGAATATTTTCAATGAGGAACACCTTTATTCCAATTCATCTGAAGATCCAAAGCATTCACGGGATATACGGGATATACGCTTGATTCAAAATTCACTGTGAGATGGAAATAATACTGAATATTCGAGTTTTTCAGGACTGAAGATGATATGAGTATGAAGATCGATCGAAGTTTAATGCATCACCAATAATACTGCTCGGAGTTTCGAACGTGAATTTAGTCAGTACTTGACGATTCTTATTATCAACTAGGAACTAGCGAAAGCTGAAAGCAATTGCGACAATTTCACAGATCTAATGATAAACTGCCATCGTCGACAACATCGCAAGTATACTCGTATTGGTCAGCAGAATCTTCAAGGATCGAATCTGATATCGCTGTAATGAACACTTATAATTACATCGCCACTCCTACACTGATCCCTCGTCTAATAAATATGTTTGCATTCTGCTCTGACACGTAAACAGGCCTGTTATTATGTCGTCAATTAAAATCGTATTATCTTCGCGGATCCACCGGTCTCTATGTGGGTCAAACTAAGACGACAAAAGTCGATCCAATTGATTTACGGTTCGACTCGGTGATGAGGTACCTAGATTTTGTAATCACATTTCGCTGAACTATTTTCAAGTTAGACACTAGATGTCCTGCCATACCAGGATACTCATTGCAATATAGTTGGATCGAAAATCCATCAGAAAAAACTACTTTCCTGGCTAATACCACGACGAAAGACCTGGTATGGCAGGACATCTAGTGTCTGACTCGAATAAAAGATTCCTTTCTGTTATGATATGTTAGTTCTTTTCGAACAAGTGGGTATTGTATAATTGGGCTGAGGTTGAGATGGCGCTCGTGGCTTGGTCAACACCGATCTACGGGTGGTGTCTCAGCTTTTGCCTTGACATGGATTGATAATTGGACCATTTTTTGCAGACATTAGTTATTGTCTGCAGAGACGTACCATCAGTAATGCGGGAGGTTGACTTTGCCAAACACTTGAATTTTGCATCTCAGTCACAGCCCATACAAGAAAAAAGTAACCTACTACCAACATCAAATGCAACTTAAGATGTACTGGGTTACTGGACTTAAACAAAACATCACTTTGATAATTTTCTCATTAGGAAAAACTCAATTTGGCTGGAACAACAAGCGGTTTCCTGATCACAGCCGAATTTCGACGGTTCTTTTCTACTTGAGGACCCTCGACTAATCTTGTGAATCGGAAGTCGGTAACGCAGTTAGGGACAGTTGTAGCACTGATTTCATTACAGCCCACATGGTGTGGATGGGACGAAAAGGTCACGGACACAATTAACACCCGCACAGAACAGGAGCAAGAGTCAAAATGCGCCAGAAGCCGGTTGTGGTTCATTAGCGATAGGAAATTAAATAAATCTGTATGCGATGACTGTGGAATTAGTTGCTGAAGATGAAATTGACGTTGATTAAATAAAGAGTTTGTTAGGCTTTGTTGCTTGAAGTACGTCCACGTTTATTTCATATCAGAAACTCTCTACAGTGTCAGTGAGACGATTGATGACTTCTGAAGGAATATTGAAAGTTGTTAAAAGAGATGCAAAATTGATACTTAGTGAAAGTTCGCCCAAAATGCTACAGCATATCGCAGATGTGACGCAATAACAAATAATACACTTGTTTGCCAACTAAATATCCTAACAACTATCAACGTGTACCTAGCAACCCGAAGAGAGCTTTCTACATGAAATTTCAATGTTGTTAAAATTCCAACGAATTATGCAGATGAAGTACAAAGTATTTAAAATACATTTTATTTTCAGAGATGTTATTGTCCAAAGCCATATTCTTAAGACGATATTTGAAAAATATCATTTAGTGCTGAGTGACCAGTAATAAAAAAAAACTGCGTCAAATTTCGTAAAAAAAAATGAAACTGTCTTTTTTGAATTTGATGAAGGTTCCTCGGAGACGAAACGTCGTAGTGAAAATATGAATATGTTAAGCTTAAAAAGTGACAATGAAAATGTATTTTTAATTTTTTTATGGCGTTTTAAATAAAACCGATATTAACAATATTGCTTTACTCAAAATAGCCCACTTTTGCAAACTTCATATGAAAGGACTTTGGATTGTGCAACTTTTCCTTAATGTAACCAATATTTTAACTCCAACCGTTTCCGAGATCCTAATGAAAAATACTTTAAAGTTTGACAAATATATTTTACATCCTGTTTCTTTTTCTGTTCTCTTTACGTCTTTTTGTATTCAAGTCTCACGTAAGCCAGCTTATTTTAGGCAAATTTTACCGAGCCCTCTAAACACATACCTGCCGATTACATTCAATTTTCCGCTAGGACACGATATCTGTTTATCAGTTACCAATACGCCACATATGTCGATAACCGGAAGTAGGAAGCACAGTTCCACTCCACTTGGCAGGAGTGAGTGTTTTTCTAATTCGTTCGCGCGTTTTGTTCTTTTTTACGCACCTAGTTATATTTAATAAAACAAACAAGGTGCTGTACCGGTGTCGATAATTGATATTCCAACTGTTCGACTTAATGAACCGTGGCCCGACCCCTCGAAAAATAGGTACGATTTGTCATGGCTTTTTTACCAATGAAAGCGTTACACAAACTGTTACCATTTCAGTCGTAATATTCACAAAGTTAATGACGCTGAAGTTCTTAATATATCACTCTCTGTTATACCCACCTGAGAACTATCATTGGTAATGACGTGAAAATACAACGGACTTGTCACATCAGCATCCAAATGACAAAACCTCCTCGAAAAATGAATAAAAACATCGATTAAAGCATAACTACTTATACTATATCAAGTCCCTGCAGAAATCTCCACCGAGACCGTTTATTTCACCCAGCCATCCGCTTTCACTTTTTCATCCCATCAGACATTATTTTTATTTCGCCGGCATAGTCCCTTCTTCATGAATATTTCGTATAATAAAGAGGGTTCTCCGAATCCAGATACGTAGAGCGGAGGTGTCGTGTTTCAATAATTTTTTGCATAGGCCCCCGTCACTCCAAAGTGAAGTGTCATGTCTCATACTCCCGAGAGAGGGACCACTGCTAGACGGCATATGATCCCTCTTTCTGTATTATTTATCTGCTGAATGCACGAAAACCACGTTTTTATCGAATTTGATACGAAAAGTGGGGTTATGGTCCCTTGTGAGTCGAGGTCTTAGTTGGAAACGATGCTACCCTAACAGAAACGATGATTCTAAGTATAATTAGCTGCTGTTAATTAATATGCGTTGAAAACCTTGGTATAAACGAAGACATCGAAATACCCTTTTCTCCAAATATCCGTCAACTACTTCCCTAGTTAATACCACCACGGACTTTGAGATGCATCTGTCACAGATATTGTATTTAACACTGTTACAAGAAGTACTTGCAATTGTGCCGCCTTGAGAAAAATTGCACAAATATATGTGGGATTTATAAATGGACTACTAGATATAAACAATTTTTCCCTATCATCGTTCAATATGGTACACTCGGAAATAAAGATATTGAATGAATGACGTATTTTAACATGACAGTTATTGAAAAAACAGAAAACGAGTTATGAAATTACGAACATACAAACTTTGACAACAACTATTGCCCTGGCTACCAACGTGACAATTATTGAATTATAATAACTGTATAAATAGATAACACATGGATCCCCTTTCAAAGTGAACAAAATTCATATTATCCATTATAAAATGTTTGCCGACTTATTAGCCAGAACAATAGTTGTGATCAGAAACTTGCCAACAAATTTAATAGTAGGTTGAATTTAAAATACATTTCCAAATTTATTTTTCTTCATTAATATAAATTTGTTCATCATATGTTTGATAGCTTTCTATAACACATTTTCAGTATTACACCTTGAAATTAAAAACAATTCGAAACGTATTACACCATGTCTCAAATTAATTCAGTTCAACAATTAATCTGACTCAAAGAAACATATTTTTTATAAATTTCCATAATTATTATTCGATTCAAACAATTGTTTGTACCTCATTCACTTTTAATATTTTTTCCGGCACCCTCTTCCCCTTTTGACCATCCTTCCCTCGCAGACGAACTGATAAGATATCATCATTTATGCCTAAGTATTGTTTCTGATTGCAGAGACCTCCATCGTCGTCGTTATCGTACGGAGGGCCAGTCAACGATGACGTCAGATCGCCTGGAACGCCTGGACCTCTATCCCAACCACCCGCATCGCAGCAAAGTTTGGACGCCTCGGATCCTGGTAAGTTTCCAACAAAATCACATTAGATTACTTTCCCTCTGGTCAGGGGTGCTTTTTGCTAGCCGCTATGCTTTGAATAGTCGCTGTCGCATTTTTGAGTCCAAAGGGCAGTCTTAAGAACTCTTAAAAGCTTATTGATCGGTGTCGCCTATTTGACAGGTGATTGTTAACCAAGTTTTATGACACCAAATATTCAACAGGGTTATATATAGCTTTCTGGTGGGACTCGGGTGGGTTCGCAGCGGATCGCCACCGAATCTGCACTGCATGATTCCAAATAATCTAATTATTTCCACTCAAATCAGAAGTGCTGGCCCAAAATCCTTCGAATAGTTGCTGGGGCATTTTTAAGTCCAAAGGACAGTCTCAAGAACTCTAAACATCTTATTGATCGGAGTCGTCTATTTGATAATTTCATCGCATCAAAATCAGTGCTATATGCTACTAAATACTCAAAAGAAATGTATATAGCTCTCTGGTGGAACTCCGGTGGAATTGAAACTTATCGCCACCGAATCTGCACTGCATAATTTCAAAATATTTTATGATTCCCACTCAAATTAGGAGTGGTTAGTCCAAAATTCTTTGAATAGTGGTTGGTGCATTTTTAGTCCAAAGGGCAGTCTTGAGAACTCTAAAAAAATTCTTGATCGATGACGTCTTTTGCTAACTGATTTCATCGCTTCAAAATCAGTGTTGTCTGATACCAAAGATTGGATAGGATTTTATGTAGCTTTCTGGAGAAAATTCGGTGGGCTCGCAGCTGATAGCCACCGAATCTGCACTGCCCATTCTCTAGATAAAGCCAAAATTTATCAAACATCCGGATCTGGCTGGTGGCGTAATGTCCATTTAACGACTGAATGTTGTCCCCCCATCTATTAAAGCAAGCATTCGTAATTTTATGTGAAGCAAATGAACAATTATCGATTAAGTCATTAGGACGTTATCATTACTAATGCGAACGAAGAAGCGCAAACTCTTCATTAGCCGGTCGGCTTTCAATTATTGAAACAGTTTTTACATAAGGGGCCTTTCATTACTTACTCCAAATTGCTATCAGATGGGTATCGTAATGGTCCTGTTTACTTTTCCAAAATTACTTAGCGCTTGATATCGATCGTAATTGTTTTGGAATAGATTGACCAGGTAATCGAGGGAAGGTTTGGCTATAAAAGTTGATGCATTCATTTCTACCATTATTTCGTTGATTATGAAATACTTTCACGTTAGCAGATTCATTGGTGATGGAAAATATCGAACTTATTGTCTTACTGAAACGATACGAAATTGGGGAAAGGTTAGATGATCTGATCATTCAGACACAGTATTTGAAAACTATGGGAATTTGTTATATTTGTGTCGTCATGGAAATCTTAACAGTGTGAAGCCACCAGTACGATTTAAGTATTTCAAAGAGTGATGGAGTCAATTACACTCATGCCGCTAATGTCCCATGCAGAGCGTAAATCTTCGCAGCTAATGCGACAGTTGACACTGAATTGTTATGATCAAGAAGGATTTTTTAAAAGTTCCACATTTATTCATAGACACAAATGTCTGGCACAAATTCCAGATTCCACTCAATTAAACTGTCAGAACAATTGCGACTGAAATGCCGGCTAATGAAAAATTGAGGTTATGACTAAGTACCCGGGAATATTATAAATGAATGCATACACCAAGCGCGCTTTGCTAGCGAATGTTCCATAACCATAACTTTTTCGCTAACTAACCGGACAGCAAACGTTAAACTGAAGTGAATAGAAAAATAAAAGAAAGCCGGCGTTGCGTGGCGTTCACGTGGTCTGGTCGTAAACTCTCATTAGCAAGCACTGAATTAAACTAATGTCACCACAATGTATAATTGTGTACAACACGGCAATGCACATCTGTATGGCCCGATATTCAAATATATCTGACGCACAAATCTCAATTTATTACTGCTGCATTAGCTCGCGTCATCGCATGATCGTAACTGATGGCCCTTTTTTAACGTACCGGCAGAGGTAACAACAAATAATCGGCAAAGCTGAACTTTGGACGAATTCATTCGAAAAGCGAATTTTGTTGTTGGACAAAATTGTAGAACGTGAGGCAGGTTATACTTATAACGTGTGAGGTCATCATGATTCGTTTAGAAAAATCAATAATAACAAAATCAAGATTATTCAATTTTACTCCTAGAGTACAGCATTCTCAAGTGGACATTAACATCTGCAGGTAACTGCCATCTTATCTTAGATCTGAATGTGGGACCCGGACCCATTCGAAGAATCGACACCGATGGAAAAAATATACATCGATTAGAGTTGGAATTCTCGGAAATTTCTCGGTATTTGTCAACTCATCGTTACGAGATGATCAAAATCAGACCGGATTTTAGACGAACAAGGTCCTGGAGGTTATCTCGATGAATGTTGCACCGTCGTTCAGACTTAGTATAATTGCTTGGTGATATGTAAATTTTTAAAGTTCATGAACATGCACCTCGAAGAAATCTTATTGTATTTCTTCTTCCATTGTGATAAGTGGCGAATTCAGATGCTGAAACTTGGTAGGAAAAAGTAAAATCGCTGAATTGATTTCGAAAATGTTCAAGTTCACATCAGATTCTTTTTCATTTTGATGAATATTCAACTAGTTTGTAAGGTACAAATATATAAAATAGATGAAGTAAAAAATACAAAGTAAAATCAAAAGAGACTAAATATTTCGAACTTCGCTCGATAAGACTCTTGAGTTCCACACTTCGTAATGATACTGCTGAAAGAGGAGGTCTAGAATAGTCAACACTTATCCATGGTTAAGGGGATAAATGACAGGCCAAGTTATAACTCCACAATATGTGAATGGGGAAAAAAATTCCACCATTCCAGAAAACAAACTATGATTTGCAACTTTTTTCAAAGCAAAGTCAACAAACTCTGATTTCACTTTTTCTATATTTGTATTCAATAACAAACTAATATTTCTGACCAATATCTGACCAATATAGATTTGCTATATATCGTATTCGCACATGTTCTATTAATGAAGTTTCATTTATACTCGATATGTTAAAAATTTAAATAAGTTAGCTCAATTTTTCGATATTCTCATACTTTCATAATATTCCAAAATTCTTCGAGGTTGAAGTCAAAGGTAAAGCGAGAACATTTAATTTCATCGTTTTTGATTTTTTGTGTGAGTGTATCCGACACATCCGTTGATATATTATAGTAGAATTTCCATTAATATTAGCAAAACAATATTTTTGCAGCAAATTATTAAGGTTGAAATGGTGTTGACTCAATGAGAAAAAAATTTTCACGCGACTTGAAAATAAAGTTTTATGAAGACTCTGAAATAATATCATCAATTATTTCCAACTCAAAATTCACAAATATTTCCAAAACGTATGTGTTTCAATTTTTTTTTTCAGTCCAGTTTTTCTTGAAAATTTCACCGAAAGTGCTCATCAAATGTAACGATTTCTTCACCGTAAAACCATTATAATATCATCCGAGAAGATCCAGAAAAAGGAGCAAGATACTAATTTTATGAACGTGCAACAGTTTCTCAACCATTAAAATCTATAATAGATCCAATATTGCCATTTGAATTTCCACGTAAAACCATCGCGGTGGTGCCGAAACGTTATCGTCTTCTTTATTGTGAAAATGAGGGCTGTTTCCACTAAAGTTGTTTTCCATTTCGTTCGTTGAGCTATTAACGACAGAGAAGGATGCTTCTATTTAAACAACTTCCATTAGCGAGACGCCGAGTCGACCCTTGGAATTCAGATAACCTCGCCCTTACCCTACCCATCAATGTAATGTAACTGACACGAAAATAAAAATATTACGCTTCGGAAAGCAGGAATGTGAATATCATAACTCCGAGAACGCTGCCGAATAAATTTACATCTGGCAAAAATATTTTACGTTTCACGAAATTTTTCACGCAGTTATGCTCACTAAATTCCATGCAGGGCGTGGGTGAGATGAAGTTTGTTGAAGATATTTTCTTCGAGACTGACCACTAGTGGGCCAAAACTGACCACTAGTGGGCCATAATCGAATTTCCAGAAGATCCCCAGCAGGTGGTTTTCATTTCAAGATCTGCTATATATCTAAGATCACTAATGGCCAGATCATGTCTCACATGCATATATTAATAAATTTCATATGCAAACTCAAATTAAATACTTTTTAGTATTGCTTGTCTGAAATTCCTTTTAAACAATGTGTATTCTATTCTAGATGCCGCAATATTGGATTATTCATTATATAGGGTGTTCTGAGTGAGAAAGGCAATTCAAGAGCTTCATCCAAGGACAAACTTAGGGCCACTTCCCAAATATTACTGGCATGTTCTTGACTGTGTATTTTCAGTTTTTGGCCATTTTGATCAATTGTGATATTTATCCACTTTTATCCATTATTCGGCTGTCTTTAGTTCTGATATCATTTAGACATCAAATTGCCCCGAATCGATCTATGCATAAACAATTATGTTTTCCCTCGGAACGGTAGCGGAAACTGGATGGTGGCAACTTTGTGTAGAACTGAATTCGACAAAAAAAATTGTTACAAATAACTTCCATATCTTTTGATTCAATGGAGAGTTGTTTAAATACATTCAGTCTTTATAACTGTTACATCTTTAAAGAAATTGCATTTCTTAGTTTACATGAACTGGTAATTTAACAACAGCATCCACATTCATTATAATGAAATGAAATTGTATACGAATCTTTCCAGAAATACCATCCTTTCTTGTATATTTATTCAGAAATCTACAAGAGGTAGATAATGCAAGCCTAAAATGCTATGAATGATCGTTGAGGCTCTTTCTGGTTCAAAGACAAGTCTCAGAAACTACAAAACCATTATGGAAACAAAACTGAAATCCACATGACGTTTTACACCCAGAAGGTGGGTGAATATCATATTTTGATCCAGAAATGTATTCCAGATTCATGTTTATAGAGTCTACCTTCCTTCCTTGTACATTTCTTGTTGTAAGGCTCGATATCAGAACTGTGGAAATAGTCGCTGGGGCACTTTTTGATCCAAAGGGTATTCTTAAGAACCCCAAAAATTATATTAATCAGCGTCGTGTTTTTGATAGATGATTTCTAACTTAGTTTATTATATTGTAAGGGATGCAAAATGATATCAGAGCTCTGCAGGACAAAGTGGTATGAATGGTATAAAACACTCACCAAGCTTATTGTATGCTCAAATAGGAGATTAGAAGTCGTTTAGTAAAATACGAATCATTTATCTCTTCAGAAATTACCGTCGTAATATATCATAGCTAATATTTGGTGAAACTCCTAGTACATTTTTTCAATAGGATTTGTCCGCCCAAAATCATATTAACCCCAAGCAGAAGTTTCCGAGAACTTGTGAATGCGGTGTTTCAGCAGTAATAGTCAAGGAAAGTAATAACCTTAATCTGCAGATAATGGCGCAATTCCAGTTGATTTAATCCCCAAGTGTGGGAAGGTTGGTGCACCTGGAGATACAAAGTTTCATTGTACCAACTCAGACCACACATATCACTGAAATATCACTGAAATATCACTGAAATATCACCTCGTGTAACGTACTTTCGGGCCATTAATCAAACGCCATTAAATAAAGTCATCGCTTTGTTAGATTTATGAACAAACAAATTCTTGATTTATGCCATGTGATAATTAATTAAACAGCAAAAGATTTCAATTAACACCTCGACGTCGTTCCTCAACTGTTATTATGATATAATTATAATATTTTACAATTCAGCCTTTTTATTTATGGGATTTCTGGTTTTAATTGATTTCCTGCAAGGTTGATAACTCTTGAAGATAAAAATACTCACTACGCATGGTTATAAATAAATGTAGCACTTAAGCATGATACAAATAATCTCAACGACGATCAATTAGTGTGCTTTATCAATAAATATCAGTGGGAATTAAATAATGCTCTATAAAAATTTAAATTATTCATGAAAAGATTCGAACTTCAGCTCATGAATACAGTGTCCTGAAAAGAAAAATATGTGGACATTGAACTGTTTTAGTAACCAATTCTCAATTCCAAATGAGTGAATCAGACAAACCAGTAAGTTTTATCTCCGTAGCGTGGACTAATCAGAAACAGTTTTTTTTTTATTCCTGTTTCAATAACTTTCGATCTCGACTGAGTTTTTAGAAATCTGACTGAATTTAGGATGATACCTGCATTGTCTGACTCATTCTGATCAGTATTACAAGTCAAATTATTATTTCGAAATTATTACTGATTATTTCTGTAAAAATCAGATCAGATCAGATAGAATTCCAAATAAGTTGGTCAAAATAAGCTAATACTCAGATTTTCTTGAGATCAATTAGTCAAAATGAGTTTTTAATTATTATTTTACGAGCTGAATTTCTGCGAGTAAAATCAACAAATCCTCACGTATAATTAGTCACAATCCTAATTCAGTAGCTCAGGAACCACTGAGCCAAAATTATGACTATGCACCTCAGAATTCTGGCTAAGTTAGCCAAAATGAGTTTCTTTCTGGAATACAAGCTGAGTTTCGGTGAGTAAAGTCAACAAATCCTCATATATATCTGGTCAGAACCCCAAGTCAGAGGTCAGGACCCATTGAGTCAGAATTTTGACTCGTTACGTAAAAAAAAAAAATTATTGGTCAGAAATACTCCAACAAACTTGGTAAGTTAAATACATTCAATTCCACTTCAAGATTATGAGTCACAATTTTTACTCAGTGTTTCGAAGTGAAGCAATTTTGTCAGAATTGGTTGAATTCTAGTACATTGAGTCAAACCACCACCTTATTCGACATGTTGAATCGGAATTATTTGGTAAGAGCAGTTCAGATCGTTCTCAAAAAGGGAGTATAAACTTTTCCTTTTGTGAGCCGAAACTAGTTGATCCTGTGATACTGGGTCATAGTTCTGACTTAGTATTGACTTACTGATGCGGTCAAAATTCTCAGTCAAAGTCAGGTAATTCCCACATACAAAGTGAGCGTATTTTACTAAGCATCAGCAAACCAATGAATAGCATTGACTTCTTGTATAAAAGTTCATAGCGTGATGGAATTTTTTGTTTCCATTCAGAAGTTTTATCAACGGCATACTTCCCTTCTGCTCGTTCTTAATAATCTTTCAGGGCGTCGAAAATTTTCGACAACAATTAAGAAGAACAAAGCCGATCATAATTAAACCGATTTGGGGTGTAAAATTAACTTTTTGCGTGGCTGGCCCTTCGTTTTCCTCCTCGAGCCTCGTGTTACGGAGGTCTGTTCCTCTGTTGCGGTAATTCCTTACCGCCGTAATGGTTCAGAGCGAGCATCACGCTTGGACGAGCTCCACCAAGTCTGCTGTCCCGGTTTTCGTTCTTTCCGCCTCGTCAACTTTTGTTCCGATATTTCCGCGAGTTCCGTTTTGAAATAAGCCTCCGACAATGCAGATCCTATTCGAATTATACAAATGGCATGCCGTGCAGCGTTCGCTATTATTCTCCGTTAAGCTTTACAATTTTAAAATTACCTTTTACCACAATGCCGGGTAGTTTTTGTAATTTATATGTCATCGCCGCATCATGTGGAGCCGTTTTAAATTTTGATTGCGTCGTTATGTCAAGAGGAAATTGTTTCGGGAAGCAATTGCTCGTCCGCTTGCTGGAGTTGGCCGGAATGAGTTTCACGGTGGAGGTGAAATGCGGGGGAAACAATCATTTTCATATGCAAGCGCATATGAGATATGATAAGTATCAGTTTGACGATTATCCTCGGTTCAAGAGTTAATTGGGAACTACAACGGTGAAATAATAATAGTTGCCCTCTTCCCAAACAGGCCTTCTGGTGCAGTTATGAGAGTGTTTATAAGGAAGTATTATTTTTTTTTTCCCAAAAGGATATTCCAGTCAGGCCTTGTCTCCGGAGCTCCTACACATCCGGAGGTCGCGCTGGATCGTTTACACAGATAACCACTCCCCACGTCCGTGGGGTAAGCGATTACTGGGTCCGAGAATCATGTGCCCTGAGCAGACGCAGTGAACCAAGGATGACGGCCTTCTGCATTCGTCCGGCTAAGATTTCTGCCATATTACGGCAAGCCGCTATGATTTTTAAGTTCGAGAGCAGTGTGTCCATCATTCCACCAAGGACCCCTATAAGCAGAACCACCATTTTAACAGAATGGTTTGGGTAGAGCCTGCGGAGTTTAGAGAGTAAGTCTCGATATTTAGTCCGTTTCTCCTCCTCTTTTCGGACGATGTTCGTTTCACCAGGAGCCGAAAACTCCATGACGAAAATCGTCTGACTCTGGTGGTCGAGGAGGACTACATCAGGCTTATTGGCTTGTATTTGCCTGAGGGTGGGGAATGAGTAGTTCCAATATATTCGGCACTTCTCATTCTCCACAACGGACTCAATATCCCCCGGAGCATAAGGCAGCACCGGTGTCTCGTCTCGAAGTATTATTATTATTATCATCTTTGGATATATATTTATATACATCTTTTCACTGATTTCACCTATTTTCCATTCACAGGGATATCTTGATATCTAAGCTCTGAAAGAGGTGGTTAGGGCAAGCTCATAGTGCTATGGAAAGTCGTTGGGGCTCTTTCTGGTCCAAAGGGGAGTCTTAGGAACTCCAAAACTATTTAAAAAAAAACTGAAATTCAACACCCAGATGATAGATGAATATCAGATTTTCATGAAAACATTTCTTCCAGATTCATGTTTATAGAGTCTACATTCCTTCCCTGTACATTTCTCGTTGCACGGCTCGATATCTGAGATCTAGAAGAGGGGGCTAGTGCAAGCCCGTCATGCTATAGAAAGTCATTGGGCTCTTTCTGGTCCAAAGGGTAGTCTCCGAAACTATTTAAAAAAAACTGAAATCCACATGACGGCTTACACTTAGAAGGTAGATGAATATCAGATTTTATAGAGTCTATACCTTTCTTATATATTTTTTGTAGAAAGGCCTGATATCAAAGCTCTTGAAGGGGTGATTAGCTCATTCCCAAAATGCTTTGAGTAGTCGCTGGGGCATTTTTTGTTTCAAAGGATAGTCTCAAGAACCCCAAAAATCCTATTTATAGGCGTCGTGTTCTCAAAATATAAAATGATATCGGAGCTCTGGAAGGCAAAGCGGCATGAAGGGTACAAAGACTCGCTAAGGTATGTGCTGGAAGTTACACCCATCAAATCATTGATGTGACGTGAAGTAGCGTTCCGAATCTTATTCTCATTTATCACTGTACACACTTTTTGAATTATTTCAGCTGATAAACGATCTGAATTTCTCAATGAAGCGCACCCTTTCAGCATCTTCTTTTTGAGTTATGTAAAACAAAGAATTCTCATTAAAAGATCCAAAAGTAATTTCCATGTAACATTACGATTCCATCCGAGCCATGGTCATTTAGGAATGGAAATGGGCTTCTTTCGATTCCCAGTCGCGTTCCGATAAAAGTGTTATCAGCTCCGAGCAGCAAATTTAAAATGTTCATTAACGATATCGTCGCGGGGGCCATGATGAATGGCTCTCGAGTTCCGTCGAAACAAAAGAATATCTCGTCGCTGCCCAATATCTTAATTAAAGTTACCGATTTATTCCCCTCGCTTTGTCTAACGGCGACGAGATGAAATGCTACTTCGTATCTAGCGGAGAAAAAGAAGATCTTGTTCTTTAAATTACGCAATTTAAAAGTTCCAGTCGTGAAATGAATAAGTAAGTGTGCCGGAACCGAAGTCGTTTCGTCCGTGAGGATGTCGTCGGAGTCATTTGTTTTTATCAGAGGTCCCAGAGGAAATGCTAACAGATGCTTCTACGGTAAGAAATGGCGCTGCGACCTTTGTTCGGCTGTTTACTTACCTTTGGTCGGACCGGATCATAAAATAATGACCACACTTCGGGAAAGTTTCGATAGGGTACAAGGGAAACTTCAGAAATGGCCTCTGGAACCGGGCAGGGACAGTGTTACAGCAACGGATAGTTTATTGAGTGATATAAATATTTATACTGGTCTTCATCGAGTGACAAACAGCTGGAAATGAAGTGTTTTCAAGTTGAAGAAAAAACTACCGAAGTGATATTTTCTGAAGAGTATCCCAATTGTGTCAGTTTGGTTGGAGGAGGATGCCAAGAGAACCAACAATCCAGAGCAACTAAACCAAAAATTCAAATATTGTTTTCAAAAATACTATATTTTTAATATAAATGGATGTGGCTAGACAAGAAACTGAAATACTGAATGAATGTAGATTTTCTGAAATTTTAACCAAATACCTTTCAAATGTTAGTAGAATACATTATAGTCTGCATTGACGAGAGGTCCTTGGTTTAAATCCTGGTTGATCTACATTTTTTCACGTGTTTTTTATTTTTTTATATTCATATGATATTCTATCTTTGACCTACTATATTCTTGACCATTAAGTCTTCTAGGAACTTCCGTGAGTACATATGAGAGGGAAAATAACTTACTGATAACCTAAAAATTACTCTCTCAGCACAAGGAAATTTGATGTCGTCAATTAGGTTGATTCTTACTAAAAGTTTCCCAAGGGAATGCCTTCACAGTCCAATAATTCACTAACGACATTTTCACCTTCAATTTCCAACTTTCCGACTTTAGTG
Source organism: Chrysolina haemoptera (assembly GCA_958298965.1). Classification (NCBI taxonomy): domain Eukaryota; kingdom Metazoa; phylum Arthropoda; class Insecta; order Coleoptera; family Chrysomelidae; genus Chrysolina; species Chrysolina haemoptera. Next base: position 1,609,291 of record OY282595.1, on the reverse strand, counting down.
TCATGTATTAGATAAACTATCGATGACTCATCATGGCTATTACAAGTTAGGTATTTCATTTATTTTGTTCACCTTTCTATAGGTGTTCCAAGGATCAATATAGAAGCTCTGGAAGAGGTGGTCAGTGCAAGCCCAAAATGCTTCGAATAGTCGCTGGAGCACTTCTTAATCCTAATGGTAGCCACAAGAACCCAAAAAAAACCTATTAATCTGTGTTGTGAATGCATTGAGACGTGGATTCCAATGAACATGTACTAACAGGAACTCTTAGGTTGAGTGTAATTAAGATTCCAAACCATGACTGAGCTGACATAGCCACCACTGATGTTGGACAAACGTTCAGAAACCGGTTGGCAGGTGGTCAGTTCATTAAGATCATATTGTGAGAAAATTCTGCGATAGTTTGATCCTAGAAGAATCATTGCATGAGTCTCTGTCAGATGGAATCCAATATTCCATGTCCTAACAAAAATGTTCCCGGAATGTCCCAGAAAATTTCTCGTCCGATCTATTTTTACGAATTCAATCATCCTATTTCAGATGACAAAATCTGATACCTTTTTTTTTCAGCGCCAACACGATTTTAAATCACTCAAAATTTAAATAAAGTTCGAGACAATAAATCACATTTGCTAAATTAAATATATGGGCGTGAGTAAAATTTAATTTGTAGTTATAAATAATACGATATATAATAAATTATGCTGGTAACTTTTTAATATAATTTATTGATCACTTTCAATTAATATTTATACGCGCCACTTGATGATTATCGTAGTGCATAAATTTGATTTCGATATGTTTAATTCGGTTTTCCGAAATGGACCCAAGGTTCTAGAACATTCTTTCGTAGTAACAAAGTAAACTTATCAACAGTGTCATGATAATGTTTCTTAAGTAAAAATTCTTGATACAGCCTAAACAAACTTAATGTGCATAATTAATACAGATTTTGTACATGTAAGCATTCAAGCATATTGGCATTGTTTATGCCAGGAAAATGTATTAAATCAGGGTCAGATGAAAATGAAACAATAGACTTGGTTTGTTGGTTTTCGAATCAGGTATGCTGATTAAAAGCTTAGATTCTAGGTCTTCTATATCGTGTACAGTCATTCGGACTAAGTCATCCATTCTACAGGCCCCAGAAATACCAAATATTACAGCCACCTAAAAAATAAATAAAGGTATAATCTAAATAGAAATTAAAACCTTGTAAATTACCTTAATCATTAAATTTTCTTTATCTGGAGCTTCCTGGATAAATTTTTCAATTTCTTCCTTCGTTAAAATCTTAGATTTCTTTGCCCTATAACCTTGAGCTTGCCGTTTCAATAAAGAACGAAGTTTTGAGTATGTAGATATATCTACATTGTGTTTAATTGCAAGGGTTGACTTCAGCATTGAATAATTGGCCCATAATGTTGAAGATTTCATCTTTAAACAAAGGTCTAGGAAGTATGCCATTACAACATTTTCTGAGAAAGAACTCGTATTTTTACTCATGCGATAATCCATAAAACGTTTGTATGCATTTTCGTACTTTTCTCTTGATTTCTTTGGCAATAATACTAATGAAGCAGTATTCACTGCCTCAACCAGCTCTGGAGGAGTCCCAGGAATGGAAATTTCATCATCACTTATCATTTTACTTTCGAGAACACCAGCAATTAAATTTATAAACGTCAAGTTTGACAATTCAACCTCAATACGTTTCCATAGTAGCCCAAGTAATTTTATTAGGAATTTCAAAGCACCATTTATTTGGGAATAAAATTATCACGTTTTTTTTAAAATCAATCAATATCTATCGAGTTTTAAACGATTTGCGGAGAAATAGTATGTTTACCTCGTAGGAAAAGCCACATTCCTGGACTCTGTGTAGCTAAGTCTCGGCTTGCGCCTCGACTTAGCAATCTTCACAGTCGCCCAGGAATGTTAAGCTTTTCCTACCCGGTAAACAATGTACTATTCTTCCCAAACGTTAAAGAATCGTGACATCTTATTTGTCGGTGTAACCAGAGGAACCTTGCTCCATTTTTTATCCCTTATTCCTATAGGGAACTATATTCATATGTGGTCCACGATGTTACATACATCCAAAACTTAATATATATTCATGAGCAGTCGAAAAAAGCACTATAGGTAATGTAAGTTTTCATATTTGATGCACTCTCCGGCGGGGGACTGATTTCGTGAATATCTTTACGATGCACTCTGTTTCACTCGGGTCTATCAACTGAAAAACCCACACGCAGGAAAACACATGTGTCACAGGTTAAAAAGCGACGTACGCCATAAAACAGTGAATCTTTTATTGCCGCTAGGAAACCACAAGGATGATTAGGGAACCGCTTGCGGCACATATAAATCAAATTGTACACGAAATGCACCCGAACTATTAGCTTGTTTGGGTTTTTATGAAATATTCAGAGCCGAATGCAGTGGAAAGCGTCTTTATCGCAGTATGTTGCGGTTAAAAATATCAACACGCTAGGCCCTTGACAGCCTTTCCATCAGGGGAGACTGAATTACTAATTTTTCTACAAATGATATCACTCACGTAACACCTTTGTGGTTGGTTACACATGCGGAATTGGAATCGTTAATGGAAGTTTTCCAGCAATAAAATGTTTTCTATTTCTGGACTGTAGATATCATCGACTTAAATGGGTCAGACTGTTTCTTCGCTGTTTTCCATTCTTTATGTTCAGTTTATTCCGTAGGGTGTTTTCTTCAAATGGAACCGTTGAATATAACTTCGAAGCTATTGGCCATACTTTGAAACCAAAATCTACTCAATTATCATATTTTGAGTTTTAGGACTCGCGAATATGTCTGATGCCATATTTGCATATGAATTTCAATGTTTTTTTCGACAAAGGAACCGTTTTATTGACATGTGCCATGATAATTTCAACGCAATCAATTAAAAGCAATACCAACGACTGTAATAATGATTGAATAAATAATTTGTTGGTGTCATTTCGATATGTAGCAATTCGAAGAATACTCCTATGGAAAACAGTTAATACTTGCTACTTCAATATTCAAGAAGAAAATATTAAATTTGTGGTTAAAGATAATATTATTGAAATTTTGTCGAAACAAAACTCAACTCCACCTGAAGAGTTACCCAAAACGACAGATGAATATCAGATTTCCATTCAAGAATTTTTTTAAGATATATTTATATCTATATTTATAGAGTCTTCATTGTTCCCTTATATATTTCTGCTTTCACGGCCTGATGTCAGAGCTATGGATGAAATGGTTAGGGCCACCCCATAATGCTATGAATAATCGCTTGGGCATTTTCTGGTCCGAACGACAGTCTCAAGTACTTTGAAAATCCTACTGATAAGAGTCGTGTTTTTGATAGGTGCTCATCACTTTTATCACATTTTGTGAGCTACTGAGAAGAGAAGAAGATAAATTTATAGAAGAATGTAAAATTGGCCCCTTGCAAGATAATGAAAATGGATTCGTAACACTTATTATATGTGAACTTGTAGGAATTGTGGTCATGTCTTATGCCATATTTGCATATAAGTTCTAAAGTTTTTACGGAAATACAATTGTTTAATTGAATTGTATATTGATAATTTTAGCTCTGTCAATAAAAATGAGCAGCACGAACTATAATATTAGTTGAACCAACAAGTTGTTGAAGTCATTTTTATACGACCTATTTGAAGATTACTCTTAGAGCAAATTAATGATGTGATTATTACCATTTTCAGTAGGCACTCTATGAATCGTGTTCAACAATTTTCTGGAGATTATCTGTGTTAATTTTAGGTCAAATAATCGAATATTGTTTGCGATGATTGTGAAGGTCACACATATCTTGGTTAGACATTCATCACGATGAATGTCCCAAAATGGATTCCTGCTAAACACTAGAACTCGGAGGTGCCCCAGATATGACAGAAAACATGCATTCAAGTCTAAACTTGAAGCCAATTCTTTGAGTTAGGATAACAATGTTTTCATTACTTGTTCTAAGTGTTTCATTGGGCAAATTGGTAGATATTTCAAAAAGACAGAAATAAATTTATGCAAAACGAATTCAAATTTTGCTCCCCATTTCTGAACAGGAAACTAAACTTTTGATCACGGTTTATAAATACTTTACCTCGAAAACAAATGCAAAAAACTGAACATTTAAAAATATTGTGGATTGATCACTGTGACTCAGATATATGACATTATTATTCAAACCGTGGTGAATAGGAGTTTCGCGTTATCCTTCTGATATTTCTATAACTGCGTTACCCTTACAGAAAAAACCGCTACCTTCCTGAACCAACCCTTGACGATTAGGTGCCCCAACCTTGGCCTCTCTCCGGCGGATACAAAATCAAAACAACGCGTATTTTTCCGGCCTCCCACTGAGTAGAAAGCCCGATATATCTCAATCAAAACTGCACAAATCCGACAGTTTGTATATCTCTTCCGAGATCCGAATGTAGATAGACAAAAGACGCTCGCATAGTCCCCTTCGGTCCATCACGCTCAAATGGGGAAAGCCGCAATTTATTTATTGCCTCCATTCCAGAAATTGTATTACAACTTGCCTCGGCTATCGTCGAATTAATGATCCTCGAAATATAAAAAATTGAGAGAAGTCTCTTATTGCCATGTCGTAGATGTATTGTCATCGACAGTATGAAAGTCTGTGATTTTAAAAATGCAGTAATGAAAGCATGCTCGAAATGGTGCTATGGAATTGGTTGATATCTTGGCCAATATAAACAATTTCTAAGTCTGGTGTGCTTGGTTGTTTTCAGATTTTGCCGTGGTCTTCTTTGGGAAAAATATTTAACGTTTCGACTGTTTTAGTCGTCTTCAGTGACGTGGTCAAAATACTCTTTGTGAACTTTCAACTGAAATTGAAACTCTTTTACCTGGTACGCCAATGTATGATCCATGCATTCGAAGAGGATCAAACAAGACACAAGTCTAATGAATATACAACAGGGCAGAGAAAACCTCAGGGCAAGGATTTATGAACAATTTTTTCAACAAAACCATGCAGCTCAGCAATTCCCTGGAGCAGAAAGATTGAGACATCATTGATATAATAACTCTCCAACTGTTTCAATCACACAGTTATCCAATGAGAGATAGAAGTGGAAGCTGAACCAGTTTCAAGGAAAATAGTACGAGCATCCAACACGATAAAAGGAGTAAGTTGTAATCAACAAATCGAAGAAAAAGTACAAAGAAAATTTGCCAGCATTTGAGGAAAGTCAAATCTACAAGACTCAATATTTCAGGAGGCAAAAAGGCTGCTATAAGAAGCCTTCATTCTGACGAATATCTTATCATTCTACCTGCAGACAAAGAGATACAGCACCTCAGACTCTAAAATAATAAATTCGTAACTCGAAAAACGTACGGAAAACCAGTAAAAGACCCAACAGAGGAGTTCCTGAAGAACAAGCAACTAATGAAACAGTCTTCATCAGCTCTGGATAGAAACATAATTCAAAAACATTAATGAGCCAGGTATTATTGAGGATGCAAAATTGGGCTAAGAAATTCCTAGAGTATCATTTATGTAGATTGGGAATAGAGAAGGTCTAGGAGCATGTCCCAGCGGTATACCGTTTTCACTTATTCTATGTCGTCTTTTTTTAGTGAAAGAATAGTTTTCTGTGGCATGTTATTGGAAATGTTTTCGTAATATTGAACACACTTTTAAAACATTCCTACTTATGACCATTACTGGATATCTTCAACTATTATCTCCACTTATTCCAATCATATATACGTTGTTTTCCAAACGTAAAAAATACTGATACGTATCCCCCGTCTTCGTGAATCAATCCCTTTCCTCTAAACGTGACATCGAGTACGATACGGGGTTTTGGGTTACCCTTAAATTGCGAGTGTGCTCGAAGTGATAATTTGATCGAATCTTGTTGTAGGTGCTCTCTCGCCGTCAAGATCACTTTGGATCGAGTACTCTTGTGTCGTCTTTCGATAGGTCATACGACACCCACCTCAGATTTCCGGCAGAGACTCGATGACATCGAAATAGCACGAAAACGTACTAGATTCGAGGATGCACGATAGATTAGATGGCACCGTACTAGAATATTCAATGTGTACTAGATTCGATGGAAACAAAGTTATTGAAGCTGTACAAGCTGCCAGCTTCAATCGTACGTGACATAGTTCAACAATTTTCTCAATTTTTCAATTTTCGTAATTTTTGTAATTTTCGTGACATCGTACAACAATTTTCAATCTGTACTAGATTCGATGAAAACGAACAAAGTTTTATTGAAGCTGAACAAGTTTTTTGTAAGAGTAACGAAGTTCAAGAATCGATTCATATAATTGTAACATATTGTCGGTGGAATGTGAGGGCAATTAGGGGAATTTCTTCAAGTTGTTGGACATTCACTATTCAATATGAACACGTTTTTGTCTCGATGTTCATGCTAGATTCAATTTCATACATAGCATGACCCAAACACATAAATTATTAGTCAAGGTGAAATTGTAGTTAATTTGAAGCCTACTTCTGAGAATAATTCATGAAATTCCAAAACAATACTTGCAGGTATTCGGAGAAATTTGGAATAAATGAAATAGTAAAAAGTTCCCTTCTTTCCAAATATTTTCACCATGTGGAAAATGTGAGGCAAACATCTGACAGAAAACAATTACTTCCCTGGCTAATACCACGACGGACATTGAATTCCATATGACAGATATTTGTGCAAAGTTCTTCCAACAAGACCCAGTTGCAATTGAAACTGAGTTGCAAAACTCATGCCATTCCTCTCCCACACACACCCTGCAAATGTATGATTGTATCCTCATAATTATCTATCCATTTTACCATGTACATATTATTTTTATTCATGTTAATTAATTTGTATTGTATTTTCTACAAACAATAATGTATCTTTGGAGCTTTGGATATTATCATGTTTATTCATAATTTAAGTCTCAGTTTCTGTTATCACTAAATCAACTATCGATTTCGACACGAATAAATGTCAATATTATTGTTATCATTTATTCCCAAGTAGGAAAATATCACCAAAGATGAAATGACGATAATAAAATACTAATAATAGTTTCATGAGAACTAGCTCAGGTAAAGTTCTGATGAAGATAGTAATTGGAACAAATGAAGGGCAATTCAAGCATAATCAGATAGCAATTATTACAGTGAAAGGAGCAGAAAATCAAATGTATAACTCATAAACTGATTGTTTTGAAGGACATATTGAGTGATTTGAAGAAGCAAAACGAAGTGCATATTGAAGATACATATATAGCAATTATAATAATGATGATGCGGCACTGGGAGTAGTTAGAACCAATCACAACTACCTCATTTCATTCCAACAGCCAATATCATCACGTACTTTGAAATCTTTGCCGTTTTCTTGTACTCCTGATACTTCTCACAAAACTAACTGACTAGGCATCACCGCCCCCATCCTGGCTCATTCTGCCCTCCGGCGATAATAGATGACTTCAACGTTATTTTCCATTACAACAGAAGTGACACTCGACAATGGGGAAGTAGAGCCCGTTTTGTAATTCCAATAGCTCCGTAAAAAACAGCCCCCGAGTCTAATTTGAAATTCAAAGTACGAGGCGTCGTCAACATAACAACTAGAACGCAGTCGATGCCCACTTGTTTATCGTACAGTGATAAATCGCAAGAAGGGGATGATTTGATTCTAGCGTGAACTCCGGTCACCGAATTGTGGAAAGTAGATCAGTTTGATTGCTGAATAGAACTGACGAGAAACTATAGGTTATTTGAAGTGTTTTTATCCGTATGGTATTTCGAACATCTCAGGTAACACCATGACGTTCAAGAGACGTCATTTTTTGGCCTCAATTACCCTTGTACGTCTTATGGCTCAATGAGGACGTCTTGAGAACGTCAGTTCTTCGACTTCTCTACGGCACTGATCTAAGACGTCTCATGTTCGTCATTCTATGGTCCATTCCACGCCACTGAAGATGACTGCCGCAGCTGCAGTTGAAACGTTTGGAGATTTTAACCAAAGAAGGCCCTGGCAAAACCCCGAAACCAACCAACTACTCCCTAAATTCTTTCAACAATATTAAGAACCCAGTCATACGTCTGCTGACGCAATTATGCATATCATTTCCCTCCTTAGATCTGATAACGGTGCGTCTTAGAATTCGTGTTTAATTAAGCTGAAGGTGTCGGTGGACCTCGACGTCTTGGAGGAGATAACAACTTTCAAGTAGTTGGGAACAACAAAGGCCTAAGGCGTTGCTCAATAGCTCGCGGTTCAACGCTTATGTCTCTCCCCACTCTCATTCAACCAGTCACTCGATATCACTTCTTAGCATCTACGAAGAGCTTTTGTTCCGGCGATAAGTTCGCGATATGGGATCTAGTGTGGAAATTACGTCAATAGCGGAAGATTTGGCTCTCGTGTTGAGCAACATGTGATGTTTTGTTGTGCAATGATATAATAAGTAATTGAGGTGAAAATTGAAACAGTACCTTGTACTTTTCCAAACGAATAATCAGTGTACTCAGCCTAACCTCAATCATAACGATGAAACTCATGCGATGCTGCTAGTTTGCCAAAGCCCTCCAATTTTTTTTTCCTTACTCATTTTTTGTATCATAATTTGTTACATTAAACCCTCAGAGACCATCAACAAACCTTCAAGCACAAGCGTTGTGGCCAGTTTATTTTTATTTTGACACATGGACACATGACCATAGATGTACGCCGAACTGAGATACCAAAATTCAATTTGAGTGAGATACGTATCTTTCTGAAACGAGGGATAGGCACAGAACGCACAATAAATACACAGCAGAAGACCGAAATAATGTAACGACAATTATATTTCGTATTCTGATCATCTTCGACTTCGTTGACCATCTGCAAATTGGATTCGTGTTTCTCCTCCTAGGAAGAGACCGATGCATTTATTGATTTATCTCCTTTATTACGCAGACGCCGCTATTATGCGGCAGCATTAGATCAGAGTGCTTTCGGAGCTTAAAATATGGGAAAAGTTGTAAGTAACTCTAATGCGAAGTGATAGATTCGAAGCCACGATCATTGAATCGTGAGAAATGCAACCCCACGTTCCGCGTTTCCTAGACCCGGCAAACTTTTACGAACTATAAAATTGTCGCGCCCACAAAGATCAAAGCGCCGTAATATATATTTATCTAAGTTTTATGATTAATTCGAATGGGTGTTTGTATTATTTCAGGTTGCTTCTTAAGAATGCTTTTCTTTTGCGTACGAACTGCCGCTTTTACGAGCTTTTGTTTAGTGCTCGATAATGTCAACACTAACCGCGTTTGAATTGCTACTTCCTACTGTTAAATTCGTCGATAGGTTCGTAAGAATGCTATCTGGACTAGTAACGATCCTGCTGTGTTTCACAGTTTTATCGACTATGCGTTATTCAATTCATCGTTCTTTGAATCACTGGAGATTGAATTTCATCGATACGGTTATCCTGATTCTGTAAACCACGAAAAGCCGATAAATGAATCAGTAGCTAGGTAAATCGCAAGTAATGTGTGTCTGTCAAGATATGCCAAGAACAAAATTTTTCTGAAAAATCGACTGGGGAGCTGAGAATTTTTTCTCCCAGTTTCATTACTTTTATTTTCATTTTGAAGTCACTTTTAGTCACTGTGTTCCACATGGGTCAACTCTAGGGCCGATTTTATATCTGTAAGGCCAGTGATCTTCCAGCCGCCTCAGGTTTCGGTAACTTGTATCAGTAATTACCACTCGTAGTGGCATTTCAGATCGTACAATTCCCATTTCTGAGGAAATTTTTGTATAATACTAGAAAATTAACTCACGTCGAATTAAATGGCTGTGAAAACTAATAACACAGTCACATACGATTACTATTTAAAACAGAATTACCTGTACTTGCGGAATAAAATGAGGATAAAACACAAGAACCAATTGCGCTATTTTAACCCAACAATTGAAACTTTCTTCAACTGTCAGTAGCACTGACGCATCATCCACTACTCCATTTTTGATTCTGGATGCATTTTTTCGTGAATGTTTCAAATAAAAATTTTAGGTATCAATTTTTCAAACATGTCATTCCGAATCCACAATACAAAATTAAGTTTTATCATATTTCTGTTTTTAAATGATTTTTCTGCTATGTAGGCCATTCTTTACACTTATCAATCGAATCTAGTGACTTTTCCCGATATTTTATCATGGTTCATAAACCCACACCGTCTGCTGGGTTGTAACTAATGGATTCTAAATGTGCAGGAGTCGTTCCTGAATGCTTCCAGAGGTAATAAAATTTTCCGTGAGATTTGCCATGTATAGGCTCCGACAAAGCTATTTCACATTATTTGCATACGACTTCTAATCGAATGGTCTTAATTTGACGGAATGTGGCGGCACACAATAGATGCTATCGGTAGCTTACGGTTTGAGTACGTATAGTTCTGCACTGGGGGGTTTATTATATAAGCTTGGTATTCCGTTATCCGTTATAATCAACATGAAAGTTCAGTGTACTTTCGTAGGATGCTATGGCCAAATATAATTTTCAAAATAAAAATAAAGTAGTTCAAATTATTAGCTATCACGATATTTTCGACTTTTCTGTCCGTCGATTTTTCCAGTTTAAATACTCAGTATATACTAATTCGGCCATTCTGAATCGATTGGCGTTCGCAGAATTGGTCTATCTCCAACCGTTCTCGAGTTGGTCAGCTCAAAATCAAATATCAAATGTTTTTTTTTGGCGCCAAAAATATTTACGATGAGTTTCAATATTTTCGTTCAGAGATTCGGAATCAGCACGTCAAAATACGTTCGAGGACAAAAATTTGAAATTCGACAAATTAAAAATAAAAAAGTTAAAAAAAATTACCTATCATGATATTTTCGACTTTTTTGTCCGTCGATTTTTTTCGTTCAAATTCTCAGTATATACTAATTCGGCCATTCTGAATCGATTGGCATTCGCAGAATTGGTCTATCTTCAACCGTTCTCGAGTTGGTCAGCTGAAAATCAAATTTCAAATGTTTTTTTTGGCGCCAAAAATATTTACGATGAGTTTTCGACATTTTCGTTCAGAGCTTCTAAATCAGCACATCAAAATACGTTAGGAGGCAGGAAGTTGAAATTTGAAAAATTAAAAATAAAAAAGTTCAAAAAATTATCTATCATGATAATACTCGACTTTTTTGTCCGTCGATTTTTTTCGTTCAAATTCTCAGTATATACTAATTCGGCCATTCTGAATCGATTGACGTTCGCATAATTGGTCTATCTTCAACCGTTCTCGAGTTGGTCAGCTGAAAATCAAATTTCAAATGTTTTTTTTGGCGCCAAAAATATTTACGATGAGTTTTCGACATTTTCGTTCAGAGCTTCTAAATCAGCACATCAAAATACGTTAGGAGGCAGGTATTTGGAATTTGAAAAATTAAAAATAAAAAAGTTCAAAAAATAATCTATCATGATAATACTCGACTTTTTTGTCCGTCGATTTTTTTCGTTCAAATTCTCAGTATATACTAATTCGGCCATTCTGAATCGATTGACGTTCGCAGAATTGGTCTATCTCCAACCGTTCTCGAGTTGGTCAGCTCAAAATCAAATATCAAATGTTTTTTTTGGCGCCAAAAATATTTACGATCAATTTTCGACATTTTCGATCAGAGATTCGGAATCAGCACGTCAAAATACATTCGAGGACAAAAATTTGAAATTCGACAAATTAAAAATAAAAAAGTTCAAGAAAATTACCTATCATGATATTTTCGACTTTTTTGTCCGTCGATTTTTTTCGTTCAAATTCTCAGTATATACTAATTCGGCCATTCTAAATCGATTGGCATTCGCAGAATTGGTCTATCTTCAACCGTTCTCGAGTTGGTCAGCTGAAAATCAAATTTCAAATGTTTTTTTTGGCGCCAAAAATATTTACGATGAGTTTTCGACATTTTCGTTCAGAGCTTCTGAATCAGCACATCAAAATACGTTAGGAGGCAGGAATTTGAAATTTGAAAAATTAAAAATAAAAAAAATTCAAAAAAATTACCTATCATGATATTTTCGTCTTTTTTGTCCGTCGATTTTTTTCGTTCATATTCTCAGTATATACTAAATCGGCCATTATAAATCGATTGGCATTCGCAGAATTGGTCTATCTTCAACCGTTCTCGAGTTGGTCAGCTGAAAATCAAATTTCAAATGTTTTTTTTTGCGCCAAAAATATTTACGATGAGTTTTCGACATTTTCGTTCAGAGCTTCTAAATCAGCACATCAAAATAAGTTAGGAGGCAGGAATTTGAAATTTGAAAAATTAAAACTAAAAAAGTTCAAAAAATTATCTATTATGGGATTTACTCGACTTTTTTCTCCGTTGATTTTTTTCTTTCAAATTCTTAGTATATACTAATTCGGCCATTCTAAATCGATTGGCATTCGCAGAATTGGTCTATCTTCAACCGTTCTCGAGTTGGTCAGCTGAAAATCAAATTTCAAATGTTTTTTTTGGCGCCAAAAATATTTACGATGAGTTTTCGACATTTTCGTTCAGAGCTTCTAAATCAGCACATCAAAATACGTTAGGAGGTAGGAATTTGAAATTTGAAAAATTAAAAATAAAAAAGTTCAAAAAATTATCTATTATGGGATTTACTCGACTTTTTTCTCCGTTGATTTTTTTCTTTCAAATTTTTAGTATATACTAATTCGGCCATTCTAAATCGATTGGCAATCGCAGAATTTGTCTATCTCTGACCATTCTCGAGTTGGTCAGCTCAAAATCAAATATCAAATGTTTTTTTTGGCGCCAAAAATATTTACGATGAGTTTTCGACATTTTCGTTCAGAGATTCGGAATCAGCACGTCAAAATACGTTCGAGGACAAAAATTTGAAATTCGACAAATTAAAAATAAAAAAGTTCAAAAAAATTACCTATCATGATATTTTCGACTTTTTTGTCCGTCGATTTTTTTCGTTCAAATTCTCAGTATATACTAATTCGGCCATTCTGAATCGATTGGCATTTTCAGAATTGGTCTATCTTCAACCGTTCTCGAGTTGGTCAGCTGAAAATCAAATTTCAAATGTTTTTTTTGGCGCCAAAAATATTTACGATGAGTTTTCGACATTTTCGTTCAGAGCTTCTAAATCAGCATAACAAAATTCGTTAGGAGGCAGGAATTTGAAATTTGAAAAATTAAAAATAAAAAAGTTCAAAAAATTATCTATCATGATAATACTCGACTTTTTTGTCCGTCAATTTTTTTCGTTCAAATTCTCAGTATATACTAATTCGGCCATTCTGAATCGATTGACGTTCGCAGAATTGGTCTATCTCCAACCGTTCCCGAGTTGGTCAGCTGAAAATCAAATTTCAAATGTTTTTTTGGCGCCAAAAATATTTACGATGAGTTTTCGACATTTTCGTTCAGAGCTTCTAAATCAGCACATCAAAATACGTTAGGAGGCAGGAATTTGAAATTTGAAAAATGAAAAATAAAAAAATTCAAAAAAATTACCTATCATGATATTTTCGACTTTTTTGTCCGTCGATTTTTTCCATTCAAATTCTCAGTATATACTAATTCGGCCATTCTAAATCGATTGGCATTCGCAGAATTGGTCTATCTTCAACCGTTCTCGAGTTGGTCAGCTGAAAATCAAATTTCAAATGTTTTTTTGGCGCCAAAAATATTTACGATGAGTTTTCGACATTTTCCTTCAGAGCTTCTAAATCAGCTCATCAAAATACGTTAGGAGGCAGGAATTTGAAATTTGAAAAATTAAAAATAAAAAAAATTCAAAAAAATTACCTATCATGATATTTTCGTCTTTTTTGTCCGTCGATTTTTTTCGTTCAAATTCTCAGTATATACTAATTCGGCCATTATAAATCGATTGGCATTCGCAGAATTGGTCTATCTTCAACCGTTCTTGAGTTGGTCAGCTGAAAATCAAATTTCAAATGTTTTTTTTGGTGCCAAAAATATTTACGATGAGTTTTCGACATTTTCGTTCAGAGCTTCTAAATCAGCACATCAAAATACGTTAGGAGGCAGAAATTTGAAATTTGAAAAATTAAAAATAAAAAAGTTCAAAAAATTATCTATTATGGGATTTTCTCGACTTTTTTCTCCGTTGATTTTTTTTCTTTCAAATTCTTAGTATATACTAATTCTGCCATTCTAAATCGATTGGCATTCGCAGAATTGGTCTATCTTCAACCGTTCTCGAGTTGGTCAGCTGAAAATCAAATTTCAAATGTTTTTTTGGCGCCAAAAATATTTACGATGAGTTTTCGACATTTTCGTTCAGAGCTTCTAAATCAGCACATCAAAATACGTTAGGAGGCAGAAATTTGAAATTGGAAAAATTAAAAATAAAAAAGTTCAAAAAATTATCTATTATGGGATTTACTCGACTTTTTTCTCCGTTGATTTTTTTTCTTTCAAATTCTTAGTATATACTAAATCGGCCATTCTAAATCGATTGGCGTTCGCAGAATTTGTCTATCTCTAACCATTCTCGAGTTGGTCAGCTCAAAATCAAATATCAAATGTTTTTTTGGCGCCAAAAATATTTACGATGAGTTTTCGACATTTTCGTTCAGAGATTCGGAATCAGCACGTCAAAATACGTTCGAGGACAAAAATTTGAAATTCGACAAATTGAAAATAAAAAAGTTCAAAAAAATTACCTATCATGATATTTTCGACTTTTTTGTCCGTCGATTTTTTTCGTTCAAATTCTCAGTATATATTAATTCGGCCATTCTAAATCGATTGGCATTCGCAGAATTGGTCTATCTTCAACCGTTCTCGAGTTGGTCAGCTGAAAATCAAATTTCAAATGTTTTTTTTGGCGCCAAAAATATTTACGATGAGTTTTCGACATTTTCGTTCAGAGCTTCTAAATCAGCACATCAAAATACTTTAGGAGGCAGGAATTTGAAATTTGAAAAATTAAAAATAAAAAAAATTCAAAAAAATTACCTATCATGATATTTTCGTCTTTTTTGTCCGTCGATTTTTTTCGTTCAAATTCTCAGTATATACTAATTCGGCCATTATAAATCGATTGGCATTCGCAGAATTGGTCTATCTTCAACCGTTCTCGAGTTGGTCAGCTGAAAATCAAATTTCAAATGTTTTTTTTGGCGCCAAAAATATTTACGATGAGTTTTCGACATTTTCGTTCAGAGCTTCTAAATCAGCACATCAAAATACGTTAGGAGGCAGGAATTTGAAATTGGAAAAATTAAAAATAAAAAAGTTCAAAAAATTATCTATTATGGGATTTACTCGACTTTTTTCTCCGTTTTTTTTTTTTTCTTTCAAATTCTTAGTATATACTAATTCTGCCATTCTAAATCGATTGGCAGTCGCAGAATTGGTCTATCTTCAACCGTTCTCGAGTTGGTCAGCTGAAAATCAAATTTCAAATGTTTTTTTGGCGCCAAAAATATTTACGATGAGTTTTCGACATTTTCGTTCAGAGCTTCTAAATCAGCACATCAAAATACGTTAGGAGGCAGGAATTTGAAATTGGAAAAATTAAAAATAAAAAAGTTCAAAAAATTATCTATTATGGGATTTACTCGACTTTTTTCTCCGTTTTTTTTTTTCTTTCAAATTCTTAGTATATACTAATTCTGCCATTCTAAATCGATTGGCATTCGCAGAATTGGTCTATCTTCAACCGTTCTCGAGTTGGTCAGCTGAAAATCAAATTTCAAATGTTTTTTTTGGCGCCAAAAATATTTACGATGAGTTTTCGACATTTTCGTTCAGAGCTTCTAAATCAGCACATCAAAATACTTTAGGAGGCAGGAATTTGAAATTTGAAAAATTAAAAATAAAAAAAATTCAAAAAAATTACCTATCATGATATTTTCGTCTTTTTTGTCCGTCGATTTTTTTCGTTCAAATTCTCAGTATATACTAATTCGGCCATTATAAATCGATTGGCATTCGCAGAATAGGTCTATCTTCAACCGTTCTCGAGTTGGTCAGCTGAAAATCAAATTTCAAATGTTTTTTTTGGCGCCAAAAATATTTACGATGAGTTTTCGACATTTTCGTTCAGAGCTTCTAAATCAGCACATCAAAATACGTTAGGAGGCAGGAATTTGAAATTGGAAAAATTAAAAATAAAAAAGTTCAAAAAATTATCTATTATGGGATTTACTCGACTTTTTTCTCCGTTTTTTTTTTTTCTTTCAAATTCTTAGTATATACTAATTCTGCCATTCTAAATCGATTGGCAGTCGCAGAATTGGTCTATCTTCAACCGTTCTCGAGTTGGTCAGCTGAAAATCAAATTTCAAATGTTTTTTTGGCGCCAAAAATATTTACGATGAGTTTTCGACATTTTCGTTCAGAGCTTCTAAATCAGCACATCAAAATACGTTAGGAGGCAGGAATTTGAAATTGGAAAAATTAAAAATAAAAAAGTTCAAAAAATTATCTATTATGGGATTTACTCGACTTTTTTCTCCGTTGATTTTTTTCTTTCAAATTTTTAGTATATACTAATTCGGCCATTCTAAATCGATTGGCGTTCGCAGAATTTGTCTATCTCTAACCATTCTCGAGTTGGTCAGCTCAAAATCAAATATCAAATGTTTTTTTGGCGCCAAAAATATTTACGATGAGTTTTCGACATTTTCGTTCAGAGATTCGGAATCAGCACGTCAAAATACGTTCGAGGACAAAAATTTGAAATTCGACAAATTAAAATTAAAAAAGTTCAAAAAAATTACCTATCATGATATTTTCGACTTTTTTGTCCGTCGATTTTTTTCGTTCAAATTCTCAGTATATATTAATTCGGCCATTCTAAATCGATTGGCATTCGCAGAATTGGTCTATCTTCAACCGTTCTCGAGTTGGTCAGCTGAAAATCAAATTTCAAATGTTTTTTTTGGCGCCAAAAATATTTACGATGAGTTTTCGACATTTTCGTTCAGAGCTTCTAAATCAGCACATCAAAATACTTTAGGAGGCAGGAATTTGAAATTTGAAAAATTAAAAATAAAAAAGTTCAAAAAATTATCTATCATGATAATACTCGACTTTTTTGTCCGTCGATTTTTTTCGTTCAAATTCTCAGTATATACTAATTCGGCCATTCTGAATCGATTGACGTTCGCAGAATTTGTCTATCTCCAACCGTTCCCGAATTGGTCAGCTGAAAATCAAATTTCAAATGTTTTTTTTGGCGCCAAAAATATTTACGATGAGTTTTCGACATTTTCGTTCAGAGCTTCTAAATCAGCACATCAAAATACGTTAGGAGGCAGGAATTTGAAATTTGAAAAATTAAAAATAAAAAAAATTCAAAAAAATTACCTATCATGATATTTTCGTCTTTTTTGTCCGTCGATTTTTTTCGTTCAAATTCTCAGTATATACTAATTCGGCCATTCTAAATCGATTGGCATTCGCAGAATTGGTCTATCTTCAACCGTTCTCGAGTTGGTCAGCTGAAAATCAAATTTCAAATGTTTTTTTTGGCGCCAAAAATATTTACGATGAGTTTTCGACATTTTCGTTCAGAGCTTCTAAATCAGCTCATCAAAATACGTTAGGAGGCAGGAATTTGAAATTTGAAAAATTAAAAATAAAAAAAATTCAAAAAAATTAACTATCATGATATTTTCGTCTTTTTTGTCCGTCGATTTTTTTCGTTCAAATTCTCAGTATATACTAATTCGGCCATTATAAATCGATTGGCATTCGCAGAATTGGTCTATCTTCAACCGTTCTCGAGTTGGTCAGCTGAAAATCAAATTTCAAATGTTTTTTTTGGCGCCAAAAATATTTACGATGAGTTTTCGACATTTTCGTTCAGAGCTTCTAAATCAGCACATCAAAATACGTTAGGAGGCAGAAATTTGAAATTTGAAAAATTAAAAATAAAAAAGTTCAAACAATTATCTATTATGG
The DNA here is from genome assembly GCA_958298965.1 of Chrysolina haemoptera. Classification (NCBI taxonomy): domain Eukaryota; kingdom Metazoa; phylum Arthropoda; class Insecta; order Coleoptera; family Chrysomelidae; genus Chrysolina; species Chrysolina haemoptera. The sequence goes on along the minus strand of OY282595.1, from coordinate 1,591,307 downwards.
GATTTACTCGACTTTTTTCTCCGTTGATTTTTTTTCTTTCAAATTCTTAGTATATACTAATTCTGCCATTCTAAATCGATTGGCATTCGCAGAATTGGTCTATCTTCAACCGTTCTCGAGTTGGTCAGCTGAAAATCAAATTTCAAATGTTTTTTTGGCGCCAAAAATATTTACGATGAGTTTTCGACATTTTCGTTCAGAGCTTCTAAATCAGCACATCAAAATACGTTAGGAGGCAGGAATTTGAAATTTGAAAAATTAAAAATAAAAAAGTTCAAAAAATTATCTATTATGGGATTTACTCGACTTTTTTCTCCGTTGATTTTTTTTCTTTCAAATTCTTAGTATATACTAATTCGGCCATTCTAAATCGATTGGCGTTCGCAGAATTTGTCTATCTCTAACCATTCTCGAGTTGGTCAGCTCAAAATCAAATATCAAATGTTTTTTTTGGCGCCAAAAATATTTACGATGAGTTTTCGACATTTTCGTTCAGAGATTCGGAATCAGCACGTCAAAATACGTTCGAGGACAAAAATTTGAAATTCGACAAATTAAAAATAAAAAAGTTCAAAAAAATTACCTATCATGATATTTTCGACTTTTTTGTCCGTCGATTTTTTTCGTTCAAATTCTCAGTATATACTAATTCGGCCATTCTGAATCGATTGACGTTCGCAGAATTTGTCTATCTCCAACCGTTCCCGAATTGGTCAGCTGAAAATCAAATTTCAAATGTTTTTTTTGGTGCCAAAAATATTTACGATGAGTTTTCGACATTTTCGTTCAGAGCTTCTAAATCAGCACATCAAAATACGTTAGGAGGCAGGAATTTGAAATTTGAAAAATGAAAAATAAAAAAATTCAAAAAATTACCTATCATGATATTTTCGACTTTTTTGTCCGTCGATTTTTTTCGTTCAAATTCTCAGTATATACTAAATCGGCCATTCTAAATCGATTGGCATTCGCAGAATTGGTCTATCTTCAACCGTTCTCGAGTTGGTCAGCTGAAAATCAAATTTCAAATGTTTTTTTTGGCGCCAAAAATATTTACGATGAGTTTTCGACATTTTCGTTCAGAGCTTCTAAATCAGCACATCAAAATACGTTAGGAGGCGGGAATTTGAAATTTGAAAAATTAAAAATAAAAAAGTTCAAAAAATTATCTATCATGATAATACTCGACTTTTTTGTCCGTCGATTTTTTTCGTTCAAATTCTCAGTATATACTAATTCGGCCATTCTGAATTGATTGACGTTCGCAGAATTGGTCTACCTCCAACCGTTCTCGAGTTGGTCAGCTCAAAATCAAATATCAAATGTTTTTTTTTGGCGCCAAAAATATTTACGATGAGTTTTCGACATTTTCGTTCAGAGATTCGGAATCAGCACGTCAAAATACGTTCGAGGACAAAAATTTGAAATTCGACAAATTAAAAATAAAAAAGTTCAAAAAATTATCTATCATGATATTTTCGACTTTTTTGTCCGTCGATTTTTTTCGTTCAGTATATACTAATTTGGCCATTCTGAATCGATTGGCGTTCGCAGAATTGATTTATCTTCAATCGTTCTCGAGTTGGTCAGCTCAAAATCAAATTTCAAATGTTTTTTTGGCGCCAAAAATATTTACGATGAGTTTTCGACATTTTCGTTCAGAGATTCGGAATCAGCACATCTAAATACGTTCGAGGACAAAAATTTGAAATTCGACAAATTAAAAATAAAAAAGTTCAAAAAATTGTCTATCATGATAATACTCGACTTTTTTGTCCGTCGATTTTTTTCGTTCAAATTCTCAGTATATACTAATTCGGCCATTCTAAATTGATTGGCATTTGCAGAATTGGTCTATCTTCAATCGTTCCCGAGTTGGTCAGCTGAAAATCAAATTTCAAATGTTTTTTTTGGCGCCAAAAATATTTACGATGAGTTTTCGACATTTTCGTTCAGAGCTTCTAAATCAGCACATCAAAATACGTTAGGAGGCAGGAATTTGAAATTTGAAAAATGAAAAATAAAAAAATTCAAAAAAATTACCTATCATGATATTTTCGACTTTTTTGTCCGTCGATTTTTTTCGTTCAAATTCTCAGTATATACTAATTCGGCCATTCTAAATCGATTGGCATTCGCAGAATTGGTCTATCTTCAACCGTTCTCGAGTTGGTCAGCTGAAAATCAAATTTCAAATGTTTTTTTTTGGCGCCAAAAATATTTACGATGAGTTTTCGACATTTTCGTTCAGAGCTTCTAAATCAGCACATCAAAATACGTTAGGAGGCAGGAATTTGAAATTTGAAAAATTAAAAATAAAAAAGTTCAAAAAATTATCTATCATGATAATACTCGACTTTTTTGTCCGTCGATTTTTTTCGTTCAAATTCCCAGTATATAGTAATTCGGCCATTCTGAATTGATTGACGTTCGCAGAATTGGTCTATCTCCAACCATTCTCGAGTTGGTCAGCTCAAAATCAAATATCAAATGTTTTTTTTTGGCGCCAAAAATATTTACGATGAGTTTTCGACATTGTCGTTCAGAGATTCGGAATCAGCACGTCAAAATACGTTCGAGGACAAAAATTTGAAATTCGACAAATTAAAAATAAAAAAGTTCAAAAAATTATCTATCATGATATTTTCGACTTTTTTGTCCGTCGATTTTTTCCGTTCAGTATATACTATATTGGCCATTCTGAATCGATTGGCGATCGCAGAATTGATTTATCTTCAATCGTTCTCGAGTTGGTCAGCTCAAAATCAAATTTCAAATGTTTTTTTGGCGCCAAAAATATTCACGATGAGTTTTCGACATTTTCGTTCAGAGATTCGGAATCAGCACATCTAAATACGTTCGAGGACAAAAATTTGAAATTCGACAAATTAAAAATAAAAAAGTTCAAAAAATTGTCTATCATGATAATACTCGACTTTTTTGTCCGTCGATTTTTTTCGTTCAAATTCTCAGTATATACTAATTCGGCCATTCTAAATCGATTGGCGTTCGCAGAATTGGTCTATCTCGAACAGTTTTCAATTCGTTTTTCTGGCGCCAAAAATATTTCTGATAAGGTTTCGACATTGTCGTTAAGAGATTCGTAATCAGCACGTCAAAATACGTTCGTAGGCAGGAATTTGAAATTTGAAAAATGAAAAATAAAAAAGTTCAAAAAAATTACCTACCATGATATTTTCGACTTTTTTGTCCGTCCATTTTTTTTGTTCAAATACTCAGTATATACTAATTTAGCCATTCTGAATCGATTGGCGTTCGCAGAATTGGTCTATCTCGAACCGTTCTCGGATTGGTCAGCTCTGAATCAATTTTCAAATCGTTTTTCTGGCGCCAAAAATATTTTCGATAAGATTTCGACATTGTCATTCAAAGATTCGAAATCAGCACATCAAAATACGTTAGGAGGCGGGAATTTGAAATCTGAAAAATGAAAAATAAAAAAGTTCAAAAAATTGTCTATCATGATATTTTCGACTTTTTTGTCCGTCGATTTTTTTCGTTCAAATTCCCAGTATATACTAATTTGGCCATTCTGAATCGATAGGCGTTTGCAGAATTGGTCTATCTTCAACCGTTTTCGGATTGGTCAGCTATGAATCTGTTTTCAAATCGTTTTCCTGGCGCCAAAAATATTTCCGATAAGTACTCGACATTTTCGTTAAAAAACTCGCAATCAGCACGTCAAAATACGTTCGAAGGCAGGAATTTGAAATTTGAAAAATTAAAAATAAAAAATTTCAATAAAAATATCTATCATGATATATTCAACTTTTTTGTCAGTCCATTGTTTTCGTCCAAATTCCCAGTATATATATACCAATTCTGAATCGATTGGCATTCGCAGAATTGGTCTATCTCTAGCCGTTCTCGAGTTGGTCAGCTCTGAACGGTTTTCAAATGTTTTTTTTTTGGAGCCAAAAATAGTTTTTGAGTTGGGTGTTTATTTCAACTGACACAGAATTTCAGACGTTATTTCCTTCAAACAAAAAGGATGTTCACAATGCAGAATGAACCCGTAACAGCCTGGTAAAACTCAACTGTTTTCTTCTTGTCGCGGATAATGGTTTAGCTTCTTGAAGCAATATTCGTGCATACAATGCAGGGTGAAATAAATCATTAGTTTTTCTTGGTGAATCAATGAGCACCTTTCAATCATCCGGCAATAAAATCGGCATCTTCGCTGAAACCTCTCGTCAAAATCAGTTTAACCCACCGTCAAGTGTCCTGGCGTGCCGACAACATCATTCCGGACGAGCTGAAGAGGTCATTCCGGGGCTATCTTACGGTTCGGTCCGTAAAAGACAAGATACGGCGTGCAGGATTTGCGGTTAAAGCCCAATAACGACGGGGATATAAACTTTATAGCGCATTGCACATTCGACACCGTCTACCTTAATAAAATACTCCGGCCCGTCGCTAGGCGGCGACTGAGTCGTCACCCCCAATCGCGATTCACTCTTAATCGCATTCGGATTCAATGGGGCGGAAAATTTGATTTCGGTCGGCAAGGCAGAGCGCCAACACCGGAATTTGCATAATCGTTCTGCTTTCGACGTCACTAAGGCTAATTAAAAATGTATGGCACGCCATCTCCTTTTTGCGCGTCAATATTTGATGAGAGTCCCTCGGGTCTGCTACTGTCACCCAGTAAACAGAATTTGCACTTTTTCCACCGCTAGAGACGAGTGACAGGGCGACTGCGTATTCGTTTTGCCATTTTTCCGTTTGCCCTATTTTGTAATTTAGAATCAGTCAAATATGAACAAAAAAAAGAACCATTGCTTTCTTTTCGATGGAGACTTTCCGTTTTATCACTTCATCAATATTCATCAATATTTATCCATTTATATGAGTTTATTATATTAAATAATTAATTCATGTTTCATGAGATTCCTTCATTTCTCATGATCGTTTTCGTGATAACCCATAATAAGGAGAACTTCAACTCTTATACATCACTTCAGTTATGCGGATATTTCCAAGGGTTCGCCTCAAGGATCGGGCTTGGGGCCAGTACGATGAAATATTTAGTTTCACTTGTCCCGGCAAAGTGTCTGGCGAGTTAAATTTGACCCACTTCTAGTGGTCCAATCATCCTGAAATTTGACAAGTGTTCATAATTTTGGCGACAACGTGTTATGGAATTTTTATGAGAGAAAAAAAACAAACTGGCGGCTCCAAGATGAAGAACGAGATTTGTGATTATGTTCCGATTCCATTCAAAATCTTTATTTCGAGGTTTTCGAGGTTAGAGACTATTAATTTATTGTCAGAATGTATATATTCAAAATTTAATTGATTGAAACTAGTATGTGAGGTTCGATTCTGTGGGGCAATAGGGGTCAAAGATTATGAAGGTTTTTTTGACATTCATAAATTCTAGATGGCTCCAGGATGGCGTATGAGTTCATTTTCAGATTAGACAGTGATATAGCTCAAAATTCACAGAAAATAATAATATAACCATACTTGAAAAAAATCCATAGATCAATGCATACTCACTAAAAACCACAAAATAAAATACCTATAGGTTTTTCTGCGAGTTACAGAGTAAACCTCGAACTGACACTTCAGGCGACAAGCTCTTGAGTCTGTCACTCACATACAGTATTTTGGGTATGATTGGTTTTATGAGAGCGTGAAGAATAGCTTGCTATAATGTTGAGAGAGCATTACAATGTCTCCTCGACTCACTCGAGAAAGGGATATCGACGTGCGCTTTGTGCGGTGTGTCGCATTGCCACGTGGTCCATTAATGCATCGGGTCTATACCCTGTCTATACCCCAGATGAAAAGTTTCCGATACTGTATAAAGAAAATATTTTTGACTTTTCAGCACATTTGAATAAAAGCTTTCATTTGAAAAGTTTTCCTCCATTATTGTTTTTTATAAACGAAAGTTCAAATTCCATTCAGCTGGAAATAGTTCAAGTCTACATTTCAATCACCAGAGATCAAGTATGCTATCACCCACCTTGTCACATACAAAATAACATCTGAATACAACGGGAGCATGATTAAGGGCTATTTTATAGTCTGCACGAAATCGACTGGAAGTCACTTTTAATTATTCACGGTACCAGTAAAAGTACACAGTCACCCTTAGATGGACGGAGGCAGATAACGCATACGAAAGGCCAATGATCATAACGTCTGGAAAGCAAAAAATTAATGAGTACTACCTGAAGTGGGTGTGTCGGCAATAAAACGTTCGGATTTGTATTACAAGAAGCGAGCTCTTTTTATCCATCCAGTGAGCTATTTGAACCCGTTTTAAGACCAGCATTATCGGCCCATAATTAAATATTTAAGTGTAGAATTTGAAATAATATTGCTCCGAAGCCATTACTTTTTCTGTCTCAGCACCAAAATGAATTAGGTGCTAGTACTAAAAAGGTTATGTGGATATTATGGATCGCAGGAATGCCGAGCAAATGAAAAACTCAAGCTATACCGGGTGACCACGAGGCGAAGTACGCCCCCCAATTTTTCTATAGTTTTGAAGATACAGATTTCAAATTTGGTGTGTCGCCATAGTACTTGAATACGCATATTTTGAAGCCTCTACTGAAAATTCACCCCAAACTTTTTTTTCGAATGACACCCTGTACATATTTTTTCATTATCCGAAAGAGCACGCCATTTGTGATCACTTTTCTTCCAAATTGAAAATCGGTTGAAAAATGGCAGAGATACAGTTGATTGTTCAATCGAACAAAGTTGGCCATGAAATCATCACAATTGACAAAAGAAGTTACCAGAGAAAGCATTTTCTAAATTTTTCCCCCTCAAGCATTTAGTTTTTCATGTATAATTGTTATTCTACCATATTTTGATTTTGAATTTCAAAACCTTCAAAAATCGTCATTATCCTTGTATTTATCTTTTTTAATAATATTTTGGTGTGAAATTTTCTACCGAATACCACTTTAGCTTCAATTGAAAACAGAAAAAATGTTCTCGAACACGAATATATTTCAAAAAATTCGCGTTTTCGAAGAAATTTCCAGTAATAATTGAAGCTCTAGTGGTATTATAAGTGACAGTATATGTCAGATGTTGATATTATCTTCAGAGTAAACTTCTATTCAAACTGCCTATCAATTCAAATAGATAATCTGATAGGTTATGGGCCCAGATCATTCTTGAATAAGGTAGTGCCCTATTTGAGTATTAGGGCAGTTGTAATACAAATAGTACCATTTGTAATACAAGTAGTAGAGTCTTTGGATACAAAATTTTTCCAGGCACAACTGAAAATAAATGTAGGATAATTCCACGAAGGAGCCAATCTGAGTAACAATATTAACAGTAACATATCTTCTTTGTAAAGTCCCTCACACTAAACTAGAGACTGGCCAATCGATGTCCGAATATATCAGGAATACTCTCGAAATGGTGGAATTGCTCAGAAAAATCGGTACTTCTTGACTACAAATAAATCGAATCAGTTGACGAATACAACAATAAAACTGAGGATACTGTGTCAGATCAGACTGCATTAAGAACATTTCACAGCCAACATGAAAAATATTCCTAATGTGGAATGTTTCTACTGAGAAAAATCAGGACATGCGAAGAAAGATTGTTATTTCTTCAAGAAAAGTGGAAAAGAAGAATAATATGAAAAGAGTTGCAAATTTAGCACAACCGATTTGTGCTGGTATAGGTGGAGAAATCCTAGGTTGTTCAGGAACAGAAAGAACTGAGAGAGTCCGTATCAAATATGTATTATATGTGACCTACTCAGATACTAGGTTACTGTCTGTTAAATGTCTGACAGGCAAACATTTGAATGTCAGTTTTATGTTATGTTACTCAATTATATATTTGTGAAAATATACCTCGATTAAACAGTTTAATTTTCCTCTTGAAGATGATCACTTGGTGATTGAAACACGTGTCGAGGTGTTAAAAATAGCGGTTTGGTGTTAGGATAAAACTCCAGTATATTGTACACCAAAGGTTCCAAACAGTGCAGTGCAAGTACATATCTGAGAGTTATAATATTATATTCGAAGTAAAGTTCCGTTTATTCATGTACATAATTTGATACGTATATCCTTTTAAATTCACATACATCAGACTATTGAATCAGCAATAACACACCAATCGAGGAAGTGTGAGCACAACACCCTGTACGCACCAAGAGTCATCTATCATATTCGTCGGCTAATCCAACATTTCCACGTTGTGTGTTCTCCGATCTGTATCTACGCGATAACTTTGTCAGTCTAGATCGATCACGAAACATTTCAGCAGGTGTATATCGCCTCAGCTGACCAAAGACATAAATAACTCGAGTTTGCGTGCCCTCAGTGTCCGGCCCTGCACTTAGTCAGGGGTTGGACAGGGTGTGATAGCAATAGCATCGCGTTATGAGTTCTGGACATGCACTCCGAGAGAAACTACCAGCTGGTCCGAGAAAAACGTTTCCTCGCCTCCTAGGTGGCAAACGTTAATTAAACCAAACTGCAGTCCGTCGGCTGTAGACGTAATCCCGCTCCTGAATATCCCACTTCTGAAATTATGCAACGCGAGGAGGGTTCGCAATTGTTATGTGTTGATCAAGGAAGAGAAGATGGGCCATTACGAGGTAATTGTGGGGTGGCTATTGCTTTTTTAACCAAATACCCGGGGTGATAATAGCCTCTGATTACGTCGCGCCAGCTAGATTAATTCCGATGAGGACGATATTGCCTTAATACGATTTTTCGCAAGTCAATAATGAATCCTGCGATGCATGTTGAAGTTAGCCATGTTGACTTGATGTTGGTACCAGTCTTAATGATGTTTTTCTTTTGTTTCAGACGCCATGGGTAAGTGGTTGAATTCAAATCACAAATTGAAGATGTCGTTGCTTCACTACTAACACAGGGTCAGGTAGGACTTGTCCAGTTAGAGTAGTATTGTTTGTAGAAGTAGTTTGTTTTATATTGTATTTGACTGTTATGTTTCTAACAAAATAAAGGCTGTAGTAAAAATTTGTGATCTTACAAGTTGAGTAGGTGATTTTTTATTATTTCAATTTCAGTGGATTTTTTAGAAACAGCCATCAGCTCGGTTTCAGAAATATGGTGCAATACGCTAAACTCAATAAAACAATTTCTTCATCTGGTACTCATAATTTGTTATCAACTGATGATAGTGTGAAGACAAGCGAAAAGTTTTATGGCTATTTCATATCACGACCATGGAAGTTAATGATACATTCACTCTACTACATGAATTATTGATTAGCAAGAAAATTTCAGAATTAGTTTGAAAGTATAAGATCCCAATGTTGCGATCAATATCTTTTTTTTTTAAATCTATATGATTATAGAAGCTAAAGTGAGTTGAGATGGTCCTTCAGTTTAGAGCTTATGAGCAGATTGAGATCATAAACTAGAAGTAAGTATATGATGGAAATGAAGACCAGACTTGTGGTGATAAATAACTTCTTGTGTAGTTTTTCACATCCTCCTGAGGTCGAGAAAGTCGGGGTGGTGTGCTTTTGTGCACTAAAGATGGCGCTATAAATATACTCCAGAGTTTACCTCAGGAATTTCAATCTGAAGCCGGAGATACTTAAATAAACTTGATGTAACTGATAATAAGCTATAAACATGAAAGCGGTGTGGAAGGTATGCCTGAGTCAATGTTTTTTTGGCACAATCAGTAATATACATTCATACTAAAAAAGCAGTAAGGCAGAAAAATTTGTTTAATATTATACTAAAACATAAATTAACCCATGATATTTATAAAACACTACAAAATACTTTCAGAGGAGCTCTGTTGATAATTTAACAATCGTGTGGGATGAATGATCTATCTGGGCGAAGCTTGCAAAATTCCATCGCATTCTAGAGTTTCAATATTACCACCCATCTCCGATGCCGACGGTACTAATTTTTCATTAGGATAGTGACAACGACTCCGGTTGTTCACAAAATTTATTATCGTGTAAATGAATGTTAATACCAACTCATGACCGTCAACGCTACTGCATATACCACAATTAAATGTTGTCGTATTGATATACATAATTTAGACTACACTAATGTAAACATCGGCTTGACCGTAAAGTGTGAATATTAGTATAACAAGATTAATAACTGGGAAATGAATTACAAAAATTCTTTCAAACATAAATTAACTGTGTCTGCTTATGCCAGTAAAAGATTGATATTATACCAAAGAACTTTTATAAATGAGTTATTCGAGGAGAATAAATGACGACTGATTATAAAATAAATTAAACCTCTAATTTCTTTAATTCTTTATTTCGTCCACTTTGAGAATACAACGAATGAATATTTGAAATGTGGTTTCGTGCCTGGACAAGAGAAATGAATGAATTACCTCTTCGACCTTTGCATGTTACAATAAAAATAACAATGAGGCTTTATCTTTCCATTACGCTCCCGGCCGTTCCAATAGTAATTAGTGAATTGAAAGGAGCAATGTTTAATGCACGTTCTGACCCAAAATGCGGAATCATCGTATATAATGGTTGGCAGCTGATAGGGACGCCCATTAGAATAGAGGGCGCCGCTGAAAGCGTCCAGGTGTCGGAACGAATTCGCAAGTCACTTCCTTCAATGTCCATACTATCGATCTCCACAATCTACACACAGGTTTTTATCTCTCACTTAGATGAAGGGCTCGTGTTTTAGAAATAGTTACATTATGGTTTATCGATCGTGGGATCTCTCGAGCTGAAATTTTTATTCAAAATTTTCCTTGATACGCGGGAAGATTATCTCAACGTTAAATAAACCATGATGCCTTGAAACGCAGTAGGTGCTGTTTACTATCCAAATGGCATTCGTCTAAACTCAATGTCCGTCGTGACGATACCCAGACCAGAAAAATCTTCACGAATTCAATTGACCGCATATATTATTAATCTCTTTTTTGCCGATGCGACACGAAACCATTGCCCAAACAGTTCACGTCACTTTTCCTACGACCTGATCCACCGCAAATAGATTACGTGATCCCATCTTAGTCATCTCTATGCACCACACGTCTAACTCCGGTCGCAGAAATTGCAACACGTTACGGTTTTCCTTCGCCCGTATTGCTCCCTCGCCTTACTCGAAAATTCTATCAATTCCACTGGATGAACACATACGAACACATTAAATACTTCACTTGTAATCGAACATATTAGGAGGCGTTCACTGGACCAGTTCGACCAGAACTAATGTTAAAAATTACAGTTCGTAATAGGTTTTGGCGCAGCTTTGGGTTCTTCTGAATAACTACTTTGAAAATGATAAACGAAATTTGTAATATATTCCTTTAAAAGAAGATAATGTTTCTGATTTCGAGAGAATTTCAAAATATCGATTGCTTTTTCCTAGATTTTTTATGAAATTTCTTGGCATGATGCCCACCGATGTGTTGATCTAAATGACCAACAATATGATGACAAACAAAGAGTAAAAGTGCGTTTTTATTAATTCCCATTTACAAAAAGAGAGTAAGTAAAATTCAAAAATTATGATTGTTTCTCTTCTTATTTGAAAAACCATCATCAGCAGATGAATTTCAACCGAAAATTTTAGGACTAAAATAGATAATTTGAACGTATCCATGGCCCTCTAAAAATAAGATGAAGAAATACCAGCAATCAACTCTCCATTCGCAAGTATTCGCGTGTATCGTTTACTCATTTCTCGTCTCATTAGCAAAGAAGGAGCGACGCAAGAAGTCATCACGAAAAGCGGATAAAAAGCTCCCCGAATATCTCAGAACGTGTCCAGAGAAGGAGATAACGCCAACCCGGTTCGGCATGACATCTTATAAAGTGTTGTCAGCTTTTTTGAGGCTACTAATTACACCGCGCTCGCCGAGGTAACAGACGAACGCGCGTGAAATTCGAACAACGCGAGTCTGGCCTCCGCCGCCATATTCCATATTCCGGCCAGACAGCAAAACATACTGAAGAAAAAGAATATGCAACGGTGTCGATGCGGGGATAACTTTATACACGTTCGAAGAAATGCGTAAAAACTTCCGCACCGGCCTCGTTATGGTGAGGACCTCGGAAAATGTGCTATGTCTCTAGGACCTATAGTAGTCAACTTATGAAAGAAATGTATACCATTTTTCTAAATTATCATACATTATATGGTTTAGTTGGATAGCTACACACTAGTAAGTAAGTAAAATGAAGAATTAGGCCGAACGCTCACGGTGCAACTGTTTTGAGACAAACGTTGCAAATCAGTTGATCTTGCAACCAGTTTCCAACTAATATGAAACTTCTGAACTATGACTATGAAACAGTTTCAGTCATTTGATAGAACTGTACATATAATTCCTCACAAAGTAAAATTCTGATGAGGAAGACATGATTGATTATTATCGATACCGCAGATATCACATAGGGAGTACTTGTTGCCATTCTTTCTCTTCACGTCTTTTCTCAAGTACCCAAGAAGTTTATAATTGTATAGTCCTTTGTGTTTCTCTACCTCTCCGACAAATTTTAAATTCAGTCCTTGATCAGCCATTTCTAAAATAACCTGTATAACCACTTGGTAAAGCGGGGAACTTTGAACTGCAACGCCTGAATTGAAGCAACGTGATCCTTCCGGGGCGCTACGGAAAATAATCACATCTGCCAACAAGACGACACTGTGACGGAGTGTTTTCTTTATTTCAATAGTTTTTGAGCTGATTATAACTAACAGGCGGGGCCATAACTCACAAATTTATCCGAAAAGCACTAAAACCTCCTATGTTAATTAACCTCCGCTGATAATCCATCACGTGAGAACACTTTTGATTAAAACTCGGGAATTTTTAATTTAATCAAAAGTTTCCAACTTACCCATTTTATCGAATAATTAAACCGGGAACGGTGCCGTGAGAAGTTCGAGTTGTAATTGCTACTAGGTATGGGTGTAGTTAAACAATCGCTCGCCAAATAGCACCAAGGAAAATTAGTTAATTATTCTCTTGTGTGACGTCTGAATGATGGAACGTTGGATTAAACTAGCCCCTAAATGTATTTACGCAGCAATTATGGGCTCCAGCTAACGGTGAACACCTAATGGCCTTGGTGTAAACATCATATCATTCGATTACTGTTATTCCTCGTCCTCATATACATCATTTTTACCAGAACTGAAAACGCTTATGCGTCCTTCCTCATATCAAACTTCTATTCCAGAAACTAAGAATAACAAAAAAAACAGTTTTTTCTTTACTTGTAACGATTTTTTTCTTTTTATTTCCAGAATCATTATAATTTTCCTTACAGAAAGTGGATGGCCTCTTTTCAGTCCGAATAGCATTCGTGTGAACTCAGATAATATGTAATTCGGTTTAAATATCTAATTTTCTAAATGAAGAGCAGTCGAGAAATACAACTTGTGGAATAGAAAACCTTGAATAAAAATATTGATTGAAATCTTCGTCCGCGAAACCCTTAGCAATTTTACATAACGCATCTTGTTTTTGGGTAATTCAATATGCTTTTGAATTGAAAATTATAACCAAAAACTGTCAGGATTGCTTTCAAAATATCATATGATGAGATTTCTGTATTGGGCAGGAACCCAGTATTTTCCAGAACAATATTTTCTGGCGCAATTATACGCAAATCATTCTAGGCTACTGAAAGCGATACTTTCATTCATCCCCACCACTCCATTTCTTCGTATGCTGTGTACGTTTATCGTGGGTGGCTAGAACAGAACAATATCGCATCAGAAGTCGTAAAGTTTCTAAATTTATATTCGCATCGGTTGAAAAACTCAAATTGTACGACATGTTATAACGGTCCGTATAAATGGCTTAGTTGCAAATTTTATTGAAAAGAATGCCTATAACAATCCATAAAACCTTTGCATTTGTATCGCGCTGAATGATGTTCTCGACAGATTTTAGTTGGGCCGTAAAAATCAGCTGATAGCAATAAAAGCCTTTTCGAAACACAATGACGGTTTATATGAGGTTAGGGATGTGCGGCGAAATTTATGCTCGATTTGTCCTATTTACAACTCGCTGATTGCAGAATGTTGAGGTAGCAATTATGGCATAAAAAACTTTGTCAACGTATTAGTAATGACCAGTAGCTCAGTCATATTTATCGGAAGTTTGATGATTCATTGATTCATTTTGGAACTTTTCGGCTATGTAAAGTCTGTTAATGATAGATTATTCCACCCACATAACAAACTTACGAATACCCTCTACCGATAAAATATTTATTTGAGGTTCAAACATGAGTTAACTATAAAATATATAAGAGACTTTTTCAAAATTTCAAAAGGTATAACTCAGCAGACGCGGAGGGCATACGTTGTTTTCTGTTTATTCGAAAATCTGGATTGTGTGTAAAATATTCTCATTACTATACAAGATACTGAAATTGCAAATGTCCAACATCATGTCGACAACGATAGATATAACTGGCATCAACATAACCTAATTTGAATTAGGATTTCCTTCACAAAATCAAACTTTCAATCAATTCTGATTTGAATGTTTCTTGATAGGTGTATTTTTACTGTATAGTGTATATTGACTGAAATAATTTGTGCGCTGTATCTTTGGCCGCAAAGCGATATTTTTGCAGAGTAATTCAAAGAAGTTGAGATGAGTACTTATCAGTATCGATCTGCCATGTGCAAACTCGATGCGGTGACAGATATGTGTTACGGGCTATGTATTGATACGGACCCTTTCGATGTACGTATACGGAGACGGATCTGTCAAAAACACAAAAGTTAGGTTATAAAACTATAATTTTCAAGATATTTGACAGTTGATATATGACATTTAAAGGTTCCGTATATGTTTGGGTTAATATTGAGTGGCTTTAAGGGCTTATTGTCTAATATCTCTTGACAATACGGAGAAAGCCAGTTAGTCTAATACCTATATTTCTACCAGTACCTAGAAACAACGATAATGTCTATAAAAATCTTGAACTGAAATTTGACAATACTAATTTTTTGCGACCCGTGTGTTGACCCAACCTCGCTGCCCCTGTCTATTCAACCTGACGCGACTCGCAGAATCGGGGGAGGACTCGTAAAAATATTTATTATAGCCAAGCGCCTGGTGGTTATGACTTGGGGTGCGTGTCATTGTTTTGGGAGTGCATTAAAATCTGTTTAGAGACAACGGCATATTAGGGGAGACGTGTCCTACTCCCCAAGGATGCGGTTAACAGGTGAATCGCATGTTTTTCGATACACACGGTTTAATCATTTATATTTATGGAAGTTGTATGTGGACGATGACGAATTAATTATTTTTTTTTCGAATTAATTAAAGAATTGTGTATAACGCTAATCGAGTGGATTTGATGGAAACATGCAGCTCATGGCAGGGGCTGACTTTTGATAACTATTTCTGTGACGTCACTTCGATGGGCAAGCTTCGTTTAGAGAGTACTGATTTTCATAATAAAAATAATAATAATAATAATAAGACTTCATTCAGGATTTATACAAAATACAGTTTACAATGAGAAAAAGTATTGAATAAACTTTGGTGTACGATAAGTGCTACTATGTCTAAAATAGTTTGATCAACGTGGCTTTAGGGCAATCATTTCTGACTTCTTCACATCCTATATATATGAAAAAATGTATCAGTTATTCCAATGAGTGCCGGGCATTAACTATTCCTGGAATTTGTGCTACCTAGGAGTATGTCTTAGTTTTGAGTGTTGGGTGTTATCGTTCATTGAGGGCAGTGGCGCAGTTAGGATTTCAGTTTAGGGGGGCTGGACATACAATTTATCAGTTACCAGAATTTTTTTTTTTTTTCGTCAGCCGGATATTATGGTTGACACCTACAAGCGAAGTGTTAGGCACGCAACCGATAATATCACCTTGTAGGAAATTTTCCTAGCTTCCTTTCTATGTACCTAAGTATTTAACGAATGTTTCTCGTTTTGGTCGAAAAAAGCGAAAAATGTAAAAGTTGCACTAGAATCTGACATCCTAGCACATAAAACCACCAACGAAAAATACTTCCAAAAATTCTAGAATTTTTTAAATATTTTTTCCCTGTTCTACGTTATTGATTTAACATGACACGGTATTCAGAAAATGTAAAATAATAAATTTAAAAATCAGTCCAACTTAGAGTGTACACGTTCGTAAAAACGCCCACCAAATCTATATTTGACTAGCAATCAATTTCAAATTTGGTCAGAATATAGAAAAAAGATCGAATTTCACGAATATAATATAGAAAAAAATTAGAAACATTTTTGGTGGGAAAATGGCACCTGCAACCTCTAGATAACATTTTCAACCGACGACCGAGTTGAGATAGAGCAATTTTGCGACCGCCAATCGATTCAGCATGCCAAAATTAGTATATTCTGTGATTTTCAAGTCGATCGGCACAAAATGAATTTTCAGCCGAAAAAACATCAAAGGGTTATTTATACCTTAAAAATGGCCAAAAATCCAAAGTCAGCAAATTCACTCGAAATTACCACCAATATACTCAAAATTTTATGCTGATTCCGAAAATGTATGATTCGAATATGTTCGGATACACGGTGTACCATAAAACAAGGGTAAATGTGCAACAAAAATTGTATGACACGAATCCGAAATCCTAGCACACATAACCACCTATAACACCTACAAGCGAACTGATAGGCCAGCAAACAATAACATCCTCTTGTAGGCAATTTTCTTAGCTTTCTTTCTATATGCATATGTATTTAACGAATGTGTCTCGTTTTGGTCGCAAAATGCGAAAAATGTAAAAGGTGCGCTAGGATCTGACATCCTAGCACATAAAACCACCAACGAAAAATACTTCCGAAAACTCTAGAATTTTTTAAATATTTTTTCCGTATTCTACGTTATTGATTTAACATGACACGGTATTCAGAAAATGTAAAATAATAAATTTAAAAATTGGTCCAAATCAGAGTGTACATATTCGTAAAAACGCCCACCAAACCTATATTTGACTAGCAATCAATTTCAAATTTGGTCAGCATATAGAAAAAAGATCGAATTTCACGAATATAATATAGAAAAAAATTAGAAACATTTTTGGTGGGAAAATGGCACCTGCAACCTCTAGATAACATTTTCAACCGACGACCGAGTTGAGATAGAGCAATTTTGCGACCGCCAATCGATTCAGCATGCCAAAATTAGTATATTCTGTGATTTTCAAGTCGATCGGCACAAAATGAATTTTCAGCCGAAAAAACATCAAAGGGTTTATACCTTAAAAATGGCCAAAAATTCAAAGTCAGCAGATTCACTCGAAATAACCACCAATATACTCAAAATTTTATGCTGATTCCGAAAATGTATGATTCGAATATGTTCGGATATACGGTGTACCATAAAACAAGGGTAAATGTTCAACAAAAATTGTATGGCACGAATCCGACATCCTAGCATACATAACCTCCTATAACACCTACAAGCGAACTGACAGGCCAGCAAACAATAACATCCTCTTGTAGGAAATTTTCTTAGCTTTCTTTCTGTATACCTATGTATTTAACGAATGTGTGTCGTTATGGTCGCAAAATGCGAAATACGTAAACGGTGCACTAGAATGCGACATCCTAACGCATAACACCGCCAAAAAAAAATACTTCCGAAAGTTCTAGAATTTTTTCAATATTTTTCCCGTATTCTACGCCATCATTTCAATAGTCATTTGGTGGCTTGGCGGGGCTGCAGCCTCAAAGCCCACTCTGGCTGCGTCAATGATTGAGGGGGTGGATAATTGTCCTATCCTTACACTGATGAGAACGGTGAAACGTTATGTCTGCAGGTCGTCATTTCCAGCCAGTTGGGGGATGATATTCAATACTCGTTTACAATTAGCACCTGTGTTCTCTTGGAGTAACATTACACAAATTTATGTCAGATGTAATTCAATTGTTGTAGGGGGAGTAGTTGTTTCTTGACAGATCTCTCCAAAATTTTGTAAGAGAGTGTGGGGAGAATAAGATTTCGAGTCGTTGTTTGGATCCAAATGACATCCCAACGTTTCCTTGTCCATCATCACGTTGCTTGTAATGTTGCTTCAATGAAAATGTGTGACAAAACTTCAGTGAATGCAAATTTAAAAATCATTTAAACTTTTTAATAACAATGCTTTCGATTATATCAAAGGATTGTTTGTGGTATATGATAAACTGAATGTTTCAGGTATTGAGGAAAACATTCTGAAATAGATTGCAACTCATCTTGAAAGAAAAGTCCAATATGTAACATAGGGAAACTCAGTATCGTACCCAATAACAGTTACATCTGGTGTTCCGCAAGGATCACATTCAGGACCCCAACTTCCTAATGAATGAAGTGAGGATATTTTCTGCAATGAATTTCCTCTGTTTGAGGGAGATCTGAAGATGTTAAAAGTCATTCAAGACTAATCTGATAGTGAATTATTACAATATCATTTAAATTTTAACCCTGTTGTGATACGAACTTATTGAGACCGAATATCGATTATTCCGTGTGGAATCCATTTTGGAATCTTACTTACTTGTCCCAAAATTCAAGGTCCTAGTTGTTTAATATCCTTGCAAACAGTCCACTCCATGCATACAAGCATCCTGAAGAATAACAAGAGAGTCACGTTCTGTAATATAATTTTCCCGGGGTAATATGAGAAGCAAGCTCCCTTCCATCCCACCGGTTTTTCTGGAATAAATAGAAACAACGAAGTTGAGTTCCGCCGCGTTCTGGCTTAATACGGTAATATTTCACAGAAGTTGAGTCGGAAAAAAGGAAAACGGGACCGAGGTTCATCCGAACGCTGTCTATGACGTAGGGCGATATTGATTTTCCATGTTTCTACGGCGTGCTGGCCGTTCTCCATCAAACTGTCGGGATTCGGTCGTATCGTTTGAGTCCTTGAAACGCTATTTTACAAATATTCAGTTTGAAGGTTTTATACTTGTTCTCAGGTTAACAGCTGTTGTTGGATTAGTGGATGATTTTAGTGACACTGATATATACTCCACTCGATAATTTTATCGTTTTCTCTGACAATTATCTTTTTGGTGTCAGAAGTGGTATTATTCAAATATAACAGGAGCTGGCCTTCATCATGACCTCAAATCTATGAACGAGCCCACTCTTTCTCGATGATTCTTAAACAATCAATTTTCCATGCTGCAAAACAATAAATGAGTACTTGACACCTTTATTTGCCAAATGATTTGCAGTCTCAATGCTCCTCGCTTTATGCTGTAACACCCACATAAAAGTGTTATTTTGCAAGTTGCTGTATAATCTTGAAGCACTCTAAGACAAGTCGGGATTCAAATCTGAACGAATTTATATCACTAACTACTCAGTGATATTTGACATACAAGAGGAGTTTTTGAATGCAATACTAATCCTAATTCTGATGACGTCCCTACAATTGCTCAAGTATTTACTTATATTGGGATATTGGTCCAATGTTATGAAAATATTTTCAAAAAATATTTCAATTTACTTGGATATTTTTTAAATGATATTGGTGAAATATTCTACTATTGTCCTACTATTGAAAAACTAGCTTGTACTGAAACGTGAAAATAAAATATAGTTTCAAAATACTAAAGACTCACTCTTTTATAGTAATATGAACTAAAAAGAGAGAAATAGTGTTTAGAAATTAACTTCAATATTAAGAAAGCGTGGAGTGCTTTTCACTTATATTTTCATAATCACACCATTTACGAGTAGCTATAAAAAAAATCCTTACAAGCAATACATGGCTTTTTGACACAAAAGTTGATTTGATGATTATTTTTCAGATTTTAATAAAAGCATCTGTTTTTAGTTTTTCTTAAAACTCTAATTTATTTGTGTAAAATCGCACACATCTTAAATACACCAAATGAGTTCCCTGGTCCAACCAAAAAAAAAAAAAGCCTGATTTAGCACAAAATTTTGAGGTACTAGTAGGTTGAGATCAATTGGCAACAATGCAACTACTTCAAAACTTTACGAGATGTTGCTAAATGATATTGTTAGCATGAAAGCGTAAATGTTTTTTGCGTGCAAAATACGCCTATATAGATGAACTTGAAAAGCAAAACCTTATCTAAATCAAAATTTTATCCAAATCCACAGAGTTTTTCCGAGATACATGAGATACGACATACATACTCGTTTAAAGATTTTAAAGAGAATATTCGGACAATATTCAAGTTACAATAATAATAATATAGGTATTCGTTTTGGCATTGTATAAATAATAAGAATTGCAATATTGATTCTATGTGTTTGATGCAATATGTAAACAATCTTGTTCTTTCGATGATGATAAAAATTATTATATTGACCCAATATTAATTGTGACAATCCACATTTGAGCCAATAGTCCACCGATATTATCAATTAAATATTGTTTTTGCAATATTCACCTATACTGGATCAATATTATTCTTATTTTTACAACATATCTGTATTTGGCCCAATATAAAATCAAGATTTTAGTTCGAAAATATGAATAGGACATTCATAAAATCTGTTGTGGAATCATCTGCGACTGAAAGACAAACTTTAGTCGTTATGTTCCATCGTTCAAGATAACCTATTGGGAGGTATTTATGTTGAAAAGGGGAACATTCTCAATTTTCATGGAGAATGTTCCCCTTTTCAAAATAAAATCAAGGTTAAGCCTCTGTGGCAATAGGAAGAACAGGTTATAATATTCAGTTCTAATAAAACCAATATAATATGGCTATAGTATTCCTGAATGAGATGAACTTCCAAGTCTCACCACACCGTGCATGAGACATTACCATCGTGAGACAGGCAGTTCTGATAAACTTATGCAATGACCACCACGAAGCCCGATCTAGTTTTTACCCGTCGTACAACCGGAATACAAAATAACGTCCCTGTTTGTTGGCGATCTCATACAAATAGAGCAATTCATTCCAAAAAAACCGCGTCCGTCGGGATTTGTAGACAGATCTTGCCGGGATCGTAAATATGATGTGCGTATAGAGACGTCGGCCGGACCAGAGTTATTGTGGCTTGTGAGGGTTTTTGTACCGTTGACATCAGTCGAGAGCATCATTTTGATATTTTACTGAAAGCGGTAGAAGTAGTAAATCTTCCGCCGAGCTGGCTGGCTGGACCGACGACTGAAGAATATCTTGAAATTGCTTAATTATCATTTTTAGCCATATATTTCATCGGGCAAAAACTAGGGGATTTCGGCCATTGCAAGAAGATTTTAATGAACGAGAATTTTTAAATCGGGGATGGGTTATTACGCTTGTACTACAAGTCGATACTCAGAATAATTTTATCGTGAACGAACGTGGGGTGGTCCATACATGAAAAGTTAAAATATAGAAAATATAGGAATTGGGTTTCAGTACACACTACCTGACAGTACAAGTATACAGAACACAAATCTGAGAGTTCTGATCCATGGCAAAGCTTTCAATCAATAGGTAATCTTACACAATAAGAGTTCAAGTCCTTTTTCCTCTCTTGTGCAAAGGAGTTCCTCAAGGCACCATATCAGGGCCCTTGTTCTTCGCATCATATACATCAGAATTACCAAATGAACACAATTTATATGCGGATGTATTTTCCATTTCAGTTTCAAAATTTGAGAAAGCTATTTTTATCGAATATTCATCAGCTAGTTCAGAATGACTCGAAAAATCCAGTGATAGTGTTTCTATCCAAAAAACGATATTTTTTTGTGTAGAGAGGTAATAAGTCTCAGACCTCAAGACCTAATGTGAGACTCCGCTGATTCTCCCGTGAAACTTAGGCCTATTGGCCCAAGTGTCATGCCTATATTGTGTACTATCACAGTACCCAATCCAGTTCTATCGTGCCCTGTACGAGTTTGTAAAACTTCTTTACTGGATGAGAACTGTATAGTTCTGGATCGTCAGATGGCTGCCCGAAAATGGCCAGTCTTTTGCGGTCTAGTGCCTTGCAACAGCACAGTATGTTTTTCACTGTTTCTGGATCCTTGCCGCACAGTCTGCAGGTGGGGTCTTCATTATAAGACCCATTTTGTTGAGGTACTCCTTCACTGGTGCATGGCGGTCAGGAGAACTGCAACGGTTCTAAGCTGCTCCTGTTTATTGCTGACAGCTCTACCGGTCTGCCGGCGCTCTCAGTCTTTGCAGTCCCATATCAGTTTGGACGTCACTTCCTTGTTGCACAAGGTCTTAAGTGCCGCTTAACCATATGACAGGATGATGATATGCGCGGTTTCAACGTTTCTGCTATTGTCTTCTTCGCGCATTGGAGGATGGCCCGAAAGACCCTTGAGCCTGTTCCATTCTCGGATCTGTCTGGGTACCAGATTTTACTCTGTAGAATATCCTTGAGCTACGAGTTGTCCTACTCGTCTAGTATCTGTCTAGTATCAGCACTGAATTGGTATACCGACAATTGGACTTACGAGAATTGGACGCGGAGAATTGGTCGCGGTGACAATTGGACGTCGCGACAGTTGGATGCGGCAACAGTTGGACGCGGCGACAATTGGACACTGAGACAACTGGTCGCAAAGTATTATTAATAAAAACAGAAGTTTGTCAAAATAAAAAAATTACATATTTATTAATAAAAACAGAAGTTTGTCACCTCGTCTAACTGACGCCGCGTTCAATTATCACATGCGTCCAAATGTCGTACGTCCAATTGAATGCGACCAATAGTCGTGCGTCCAGTTTTCCAGTTGTGAATGAATATTATTCATTCGATCGTAGTATTGGTCTGGAATCTGCTTTTCTTCAATGTTTTTTTTTCTTTCCGTAAACCATGCACCCTTACAAACCGTAGAAGTCGTCGGGAGACTTGTGCGAGCTATATTGAAATAACACTAGCTATTTGTCATTTGGATACTTTATATAAGTTTTGGGTGCTTTTCACCAATATTTCTAACAAATTTGCAGAAAAATAATCTTAACTTGATCCGTGTTTTTTGAATTCAATTCACTAAAAATATTAAAGTCATAGAAGTTATTCTTCTGTTTTGTGGTATGCCATTTGGTTTGGAAACGCCCTTCAATCATTTCAGGAAAGTTTCGTTTGATAATTCATAGATTTTTGCAATTATATCTGAAATTATCTCATATTGAATAGATTTGAACCATTATTAAAAAATCTTAGGAATGTTTCTGTTTTAATTCAACATTTAGCATCACTTACTGAAAAATATGCATATGAAAAACCTCATAGAAGATTGTTTCTACATCCCGCAGCTTTTTCAGAAGTGAATTTTCTATTCAGTTCTCACAAATTATAACTATAACAATTCTCTTCCGAGTCATAATAGCAAAAGGCGATGAAGATGCGATTTGTTGGCCAGAACGAGGGCGCGGTTCTCGGATGTCCATCAAAATCGAGAGGAGGGCCATCTCCGAAATAGAATCGCATTAGCGTCGGCGCATCTCGGCCGACGTTTGCCGTCGCGACGCTGCTTCACTTCGAGCACTCGCCATCTTGCTCGCAATCTACTAAATGGCCATGGCGATAAAACTCGCCGTTTTGGATCGTCTGGAACTCTCTTCAGGATCGACTACTAAACGTTATGCGGCCAAATTCGCTATTCCGAATTGGGATGAGGTCGTACTACTTTTATGGCGGTGTAATCGGAGGTTGGCGGGAAGTTGATACAGATCTGGAAAATTGCGCTTTTTACGAAGGTTTCGTTTGGGACTCTTTCAATAACAGAACTGTTGGAATTCAGTTTGCTAGTTTCAGTTCCATGAGTGATGAGAAGGCAAATACTAAAAGACAAATGGGGAGAACGGTCATCTTCAGCAGAGCCAAATAATGACAGGATTAATGTACCTCCTTCTAATTTCTTCATAGAATTATCTTTGTATATGTATTCCTGTCAGTATTTGGAAATCTAAACCGAATGAGTTATGGACATGAAGAATGTTGAATAGAAACTATAATTTCTTTTGAACGAAATACGGATCATTTTCATTGAGAATAAATTCGGAATCCATTTGAAATGAAACTGAAAATCTCAATAACAATATCAACGAAGATTCGAACCAGGAACCATTCGATACCTACCTAATGAGCGTATGAAATATGATTGTTGACAAAGTGTGAAATGTGTGAAAATATATTGCGAAGTAACTAGAAGATCATTATTATGTAAGGATAGCCGCATCTCTTGGTGTTGCTCGAGTAGAAATATATGATATTGGATAATTTTACGTTTTTTCAGTGCGCTCTAGAACCTTCCAGGGCCTCTCTTCTGGTTTATTCCATAATTTTCTGAAATTTTCCAGAACTCACCAGAAGCATGGAGAACATCCAAGAGCATCCTATCTTCTGTTTTAGAAATTTCCACGTTCGAATTTTCGGGAACTTCACTTGGGTGTCTTTTTAATACGTGCTAGAATCTTCTGGCGCCTTCGTGCCGATTCATTTCATGAAAATACAGAATTTTTTAGAACTTCTCAGTTAGCTTTGAGAACATCCTCAGAAAGTTCCACTACCACGCCTACCCACTGTTGGCCAAAATTTCAAGAACTTCTCTTGGGTGTTTCAGTGCATTCCAGAATAATATATACGTAGAACTAAAATTGGGCCTAAGACTGATCCCTGAGGAACTCCCCGGGAAAGTTTTCGACCTTCATAAGTTTTTTTGCCCAAAGATATTTTCTGATTTCTACCATTTAAATAAGACCTGAACCATTCTGGCTATCCCACAGAATCCATAATAGAGCTTTCTAGTCGATTTTTGGTGAGAATGTTAACAGACCTCCCAATTGGAACCTCAAGTTAGCAAGACCCAGGCTGAATGAATACATAAGAAAAATATCGCCTCTAATTCAATTTAAAAATAATAGATCAGTGACAGATGGCGTTAAAATTGTAAAGATCCAAGGGATGCGATTTACTTGTTTGTCCACTGCTCGTGATCATTGAACGATTACCAAATCTTTAGACGTACAAACAGTATAAATAATATTGCTGTATTATGAATATAAAATATGGATGACCCAAGATTCAAACCAAAGCCTCCTTGAGTCGAGACAAATGTCGAGACAGTTCATTCCAATATCCGATGTCGATGTGAGATCCCAGTCTTCCTTGGCTCGTAAGAGTTTCCCTAAGTGACGAAAAACAAAATTTTTGCACCTCACACTGCTCGTTTCCTTCAAGAAAATTCGCCCCACAATACAACTGTGAACACAAACCAACTCCTAAAACATTTCGACTCGCCTCCACTTTCGTTTGTTTCTGTTCGAAGCGCGCCAACTGCGACCTAGGCCAACAAGTCCGAAGCTGGTCCGTAAATCATGGAGGCAGAAGGCCGTCCGGAGCGCTACAGCGACATATATTTCCTTGACGTCGACTCATATTTCAAATTTTACATACACATACCGTTACCGATGACACAGTTAGCCACGAAAGTGAAATTTACACGAAACGACATTTTTCGGAGGCTTTTTACCGATTTAGATGTCGAGACGAGATACCCGGCGAACTTCCTTGTGTTTCGACGGAATTGGATCATTAGTTTTGACGTACTGTATGGTCTTTAGTCACGTGGCGCCCATGGAGGCGACTTAGCAAGCGTTCTTTACTCGCTATTTTCTGGTTTCAGCGGCAGAGCAAATAGTTATATGAAATTGATGATTCACAAAATGAAATAAGTCAATCATACTTTCATTATTTTTTCCATTTGTTTTTTTTGCTTAAGGGCCCCATACATTTACAATCCTAGTTGTCAATTTTAATCGCACAACTAAAATTGTACAGGCCAGATTGAAGTGTATGGTAAAATTGTCAATTTTAGACCATACACTTCAATCTTGCCTGCGCAATTTGTCCAATTAAAATTGACAACTAAGATTGTAATGTATGAGGCCCTTCACATCCAAAAACTGTCGACCATGGTCAGTACATATTCCAAGCTTCGAAATCAATTTCAAATCAAAATAATATCCAAAAGTAAGCGACAGACTACATCATTATAATTTTTTTTATTTGTTTTTTCCGTTAACCAGTTGTTTGTGGATTTGATGCTAACTTCTCTCTCTATATTTTATGGCCCTTGCTTCCAAAAAGGCGCATTTGGCCAGTTGATGCTAACTTATTCATAACGAGAATTTCTCATAATAGGATATTCACGTTAATAGCAATTAAACTAGTTAAATTTCATTTTGTAAGTTGCTCAACTGTGCTAAAATTTGAGACGTTGCCGAATCGAAAAAACACGAAAACTGTCAGTCTGACAGCTGTGAGTTTGAAATTCAGTTTGTGTGTTTCGTTTATAGTGCACATTTTAGCAACGACATAACCAGTCGTCTTGTGACGCCATTCTCCATGGATATACACACTGAAGGAAAAAAAAGCTCTTGTGCTTTTACCGTTGATAACAAACGTTATTTCAACCCAGAATATGGCGGAGGAGCCAGGGAACGTTTATAGTAGTTTTCTGGTAGTTTTAAGGAACTGTGGTGTGCAAATATAGAGAGTTACACACCACAAAAAGATGCGTTTAAGACAATAATTATCTACATTATTGCTGAAACCCACTTAAAGATGCACAAACTTGAGTTTAAACAAAGCGTTCCTTCTGTCAATACGATGGATGTTCTGGAAAAGTAAAGGAACTTTTCTGTGCCAAAGAAAAACTAAAAATCCATACAGTTCTCAGTGCAATAAGTGGAATTCCCGTGCAAGAACCTCGGCCTGCACGGTCAATTACTTATGATCGCATTCCAAAACAAATCCACTAATTAATTAGGAGCACGATTTGCGCCAATTAACGATACAGAGGCTGCGAGTCGACTGTCACTCTCGCAAATTGTGATGAATCATCACAGCTAAATCAAAGAATATCGCCACGCTTAGCTAAACATTACTTCATAAATATTATCTGTCACCTCCGTCATCTATTCTGCTTAGCGTTATCATTCTTTTCGGGATGGGTCCACGTGCTTTTCTATCCTGATGAGAGCGCAGTATTGCGGATTGATGAGGATGATGTACGGGGAGATATACCAGAACCGATTTGTTTTTCAAGCACAGTATGTGCAGAAATATTGAAAATATAACAAAAGTTTTATTCAATACAGTGCGAGAATTGCAAAGCGGTTCCACCAGTTGTTAGTTATCTGAACTCTAGTCATTTTTTGATTGTACAAGAACAGATTCGGCTTGTATTCTCAAAGTTTCCCAGGTATCGGCCTCATGAACAATGGTCGTATCAACAAATCTTCAATTGAAACAGCAATTGAAACAGTTCATTGATGTTGATAGGTATACACCAAAAAGAATTGGTCCAAGTACAGTGCTTTGTGGTACATCTCAATTGAGGAGCTTGCCTTCGAAAGCGGCTATATCCATTTAGAAAAAATGTTCAGGAATCGACCAAAACTTCTCATCGGTTCGTCCCAATTCATAGAGATGGCAAGAATAAATTTAAAATTAATTTGGATATAGATGGTTTTGACAAAACATATTTTTATAATGAAAAGTCAACATAGAAAACAAAAACAAGAGAAACATAAAATATTTATACATAAAGAGCAGGTTCTTCATCCAAACAGTCACATGGCACATCCTGTTCTCCCTCATCTCCTTTCCGCGGACACTGTCACTTGAAACGAAATTAAACGAAGTTAAACGATGTTGAACGAAGCACATGCTATCACTTTTTGCTGTACAAAAAAGAGATAGCGATTGTTTCACTATTGCAATGCGATATAAGTTACATAGTCCCAGCATATCGGCAAAAAAATTGAATATATCCGCTTTTGAACGCAGGCTCCTCATTTTATGGCTTCTGCTCAGCCAAATTCTTCATCGATTGTAACAACCTGAAGTAGTTGTTAGCAGTTGCCTCTTACACCAATAACTGCCGGGCAATTATTGCTACAAAAGATCGTGACTAACAGTGTCAAAAGCTTCCGGCTGCCTCCATTGTGAGTTTCTTTTACTTCTGACGTTGAAGATAAAATTGATTGCTGGCTCGATTTTTTTTCCACGAATCCGTGTTGGTCCGTGTTGGAGTATTTACCTTGCTCTATGAAGATCAATGTATGTAGTACGTAAGATGAGATCATTTAAATAGTTTCAACTTCAATATAGTCGATATATTTATATACTTCTGCAATTTTGATATTTCTCCTGAATCCACGGGGATAATGATAACTAGAGAATTTAGTACGGTGGACTGTGTTATGTATGCTTCAAGAGAAAAGGCATCGAGGAAATTGAGGAAATTGTTGTGTTCATCAATGTTTCAAAATTTTGTTCACGCGGAAACTAAGAATGTGAGAGAATGGTAGTATTTAGTGTGGTAATAATAGATCAGTATTAAATTGTATATCATG
Source organism: Chrysolina haemoptera (assembly GCA_958298965.1). Taxonomy (NCBI): domain Eukaryota; kingdom Metazoa; phylum Arthropoda; class Insecta; order Coleoptera; family Chrysomelidae; genus Chrysolina; species Chrysolina haemoptera. The sequence goes on along the minus strand of OY282595.1, from coordinate 1,562,980 downwards.
ATAGTCTGCTAGAAACCTGGTATCTTGTGAAACACCACCGCCCAGCAAACCGACCCTTGGGAGTCGTGGAGATTGCGTTGTTCGCTCTCCGTACGACAGGTCGACGCATCGAAAGGGTAGAGGGAGATTTCGCTCGCGATTTTGATTTACGAATAGCATCGACAGCAGATGCAACTCCGAAGGGAGGAACGAGAGCCAATGGAAAACGAGAATGATGTTTCCGAGGACGAGAGAGACTGCCCCGGCCGCGCGCCCCCGCGCCCGAATACGACGACGCGGAGAAATGAAAAGCGACCAGAGTGCGATATCGCCAATAACTGTATTACGTTTCTAATTATTGGAAATTCTCGGGAGAATCGCGGAATTTCGGACGCTCGGAATTGGGCAAGGGTTGGATTGTTTCGGGCGAGAGGGTTTTGGAATGGCGGCCGCAGGGTGGAAAACCACAGGGGAAGAGCTATGAAGTCGGTGTTGAAGTGTTAACAAAAATTAAAGAAAAATGCCAATGAGCAGCCATATAGCTTTCCCAGCGATAATGAGCAAATTATATTATGCTGCCTAGAGTACATAACATCCAAAACACGTAGTATATCGTTAAAAAATCATCCAAAGTACGCTTACTGTAAAATGATATTCAATTTGTTATAAATCCAAACAAGAATAATCCGCAACTACAAGAAAAAAGCACCACAGCTTCTACAGCTCCATTGATTTTGTCTCTTTCTGGAAATATTATTCATGGCTGGTTTCAATTAAAACAAGCAACTGCTTTTGTTCTCATTGATATTTTAAATTTATTTGCTAACGCATGATTTCTATATACTGTCGTTTATTGTTTTTGTTAAAGCCTATATCCTTAGTACCAGGAGGATTATCTGGCAGGAAAATCCCAAAAAGTGACATGCAACCACCAGTACTCTTTGACTTTCCTGTAATCTCGGGCATTCCCCAAGGTTCACATTAGTGCTTATTTATGCTTTCCCGTATACACAAATGAATAAATGAAATAAATACCTACTTATATGTAGTTGAATATAGCTAAGATTTATCTCAGATTTGTTTTTGGGAAATCTGTACTTACCTGTAGTGCACTCTACCGAGAAGCTTGGAAAATCTTGGAAGCTTGAAAGCTTGGAAGGAACATCGATGACACAATGTTTGATTCTGCTGATCTTACTGCAATACTTCTTCACAGGAACATGGATAAATTTTGAAACAAGTACAATTAGTTTTATGATATAATCGTAGACGGTGATGATATCACTTTTCTCGAAACTCAATTATTTATTGTATACGAGACCTTCCAAAAGTAATACCTGTAAGAGGATCACATCCTACAGAAAATTCGACTTGACTTGTGTTAAAGCTTGAATTAGCCTGGAAACTAAAGTTTAGGGTGGAATTCCAACTGTGAAGGTCTCAACAAACATAAACATTTACGTGAATTGATTATACATATTGAATATAGAATCTATTCTCGAACTCGACATTGTACAACAATCTTTCGATACCAAATTCCTATGTCTGCTGAAACCAAACACATCAACTTGAATAACTTGATTATAAACAAGAGGTTGATGCCTAACTCTCGAACAGAGCAATAAGTGAACTGTCTCTCTCACTCCTTGTCTGAACATTGCGTTATCACTTATCATTTTCACGATGGGATGATGTCAATCTAACATCATTGCCAAATAACTATTACATGTCTGTTGTAAATATTTATATACATCGTATGCGCAAACACCTTTGACAGTATGACAATATTTGAATTGTTAAATGGATTATTAACACCTAATTTACCGTTATCACACCGCTGTGATGAAAAATTGTCACCTGAACGCTATAGGATCGTTATCAGCTAGTGGGTGACTTACAGTGTCTTGGGGACATTAAATCTCAGTTCGAATGCCTCTTGTAGATTTGTAAAGGTATGTGGTGCCATCTATCCGGAATTAGGTGAAACTTTCATTGTGTAGATCATATTATTCTGGAAAATGAGTTACATATGAAGAATATATAAAAACTATTTAAGTACCTACTTATAGTTGACACTGATAAGAACTCCATTTATGTTATTCACCAACATGATTAGTAATAAGTATGAAATGTCGACAATTAAATTGTCCTTTGGTACCCCCAACCATTACCGAGAAAGCTTGTACTACTTTCAATTATAACGGTGTCGAAAAAACCCGTAGAATGTCTTCTCACTATGGTTAACGTCATTAAATCCGAAAATGACTCGCTGCCATTTACATTTCTATCCGTCTCTAATAGTTCGAATTTGAATTGATTACTGAAAAAAACCTGTAATAGGAAAACAACTATTAAGATATCTCCGATAGTTTCAGTGTTTCCGTTGACTTTTTGCTAGATGAGCTGCCATTACAAGTTTTTTCACTGGCTGTCGTTTCGCATTCCCTGTTTCTACTCATGGTCGATGTAATGACAGCCCAAGGTATGTAATTCTAGTTTGTCTGACTTACAAGTCTTGTGACTTGATTACCTGTCGGAGATGTCTAAAAGATCCGGTGATTGTATTTATTGGTAATGACTCCTGATCTGTTCGTGAAACTCCTAGTTAAACAGTTGGTGGCGGATGATGGGAAACAATGAATATTTCCACATATTTACTCAGCCCATTCAAATAATTTCGTCAAGTCGTATCGTCCCCTCTTCAAGCTGCGTAAGACTCGGACAGTTTGGACACTGAAATCAGCGTCCACACTGTCCGAAAATTCGCTCGTTCGGGGCCCATTCGGTGCTTTATGAAATGTCAACACAATAGTCGGAGTTCTTATTGAAACCTGAAGATGGCGCTAGATATATACTTCAGTGCTGATCCCAGCAATTCAAAATTTAAGATAATTTGGAGTTAAAATCATGAGTCCCACAAGGATCAAACCTGGGTCCATTGCTGGTTTCCATTCACACTAGTCAGCTTGTCAACTCATTGAAGTTTTTTGCCTTTCACATCTTGCTGACGGTACGCAAAAACGTAAAACTTTCAAAATTAACGAGGTTGATTCAACATGCAGCAGAATCAACAAAGACGGCAAAAGCTTTGTTAATTTTGCTATAGAATTGTCCCCAAAAGTTCTAGAGAAAAAAACGCTAAACGTTTGGCCTTCTACTTGAAAGTGTCCCATATCACTTCCTCTATTGCCTAAATGAACGAACAAGGTAAACATAACAAAATGTAAGAATGTAATTTAAAAAAACGTCCCATCAAACAATATTCTCGTTTAATTCCTCGAATGCTATTTCCAGATTGGCTCTCTCATTGAACAACCATACCACAGGTGAAATCTTTCCGCGACTTCAATCGCATACAAGACGTTATCCCACTCATGAAGTGTCATCTATCCCACTTCTGAACGAAACCAAAAAAAATTTAGAATAGTGTGAGAAATTTCACTATAGGTAACACTCTTTTCAAATCACTTTCAGCTACATCATCAAACATTTCATTTTGAGACAGTTTAAGGATCATTCGAGAACTTAGCATGAATAAATAACTACAGAGTAACGCTTCGTTGAAACGTTCAATGATCAGTTATACGGATAACGGGACAAATTTTATCAGCATTCGTACTCCCAGAACCCAGAGCATAAAAGTGTTGTCGAGACAACGTTAGGTAGTTACTCTCACATACTACAAGATTTCTCGGCAGTACTTATTACTCGAAGTACCGAGCTTCAGTCTTTACGGCATGCGATAAGCAATGTAAAAGGATATTCGTCACAATATCAATAAAGACAAAGAACCAGAATGGATTCGAAATGGAAATTCTAGCGAGAACCGTGTACGAGCGAAACAAAATCGGAACGCTGCCGTCGTTTTATAGGTTATGTAGCGGAGTCAAGGTGAAATAAAAAGGGAATTGATCTGTTATTGAGTGCACATGATAGCCGTGTGTAAATTTAGCACAAAACATGACAGACGCAGCACTGTTAGGCTGAGTTCGAATATCTACTTTCGATGACAGTGCGAAACAAAATTGCAATCAAATTCAGTCAGAATCTAACAGGAAAATTATTGAAGGTTGGTTTTGAAATCCAGAAGTTATTGAATTTATCTGAAAAATATCCAACGAAGTAACACAGTCCCCTCTCATAAAACGATAACAGATCGATTTATCATAAATTTTAAAACTGTTAAGGAATTTAATGCCATACATGCGCCAATACACATAACCTAGAATTATCGTGATATCAATAGGTTCGTTCCAGCAATGTCCTGAAAACAGGGTTGCCACACCAGATTTTCAAAATTGTAGCAAGTGGTAGGTACCGAATTGAATAAAATCGCCCGAGAGCGTCGAATATTTCACAAGCCCTTGACGCGCGCCTGCGTGTTCTGGGTAGGCTGTGTTACTAACTCCTTACGCTACTTTAGCTTATTTTAACGCAACAGTGAATCGTGGAGGATTATTCCCAGTCGGCAACGAGATTCAATCATTCAGAAAAATGAAAAGAGCTCGCCTTGGCTGGGAAACGAACCTGGGGCCTCTCGGTCACCAGGAGCGTGCGCTATCCACTACGCTAATCCCCACCCCTTTATATGTACCTAACCTTACCTGGCCTAACCTAACCTAACCTAACCTTAAGTAATACCCGTGAAAATAGCTGTTATATATTATTTTTTTCGTAGATTATCTATGATTTTCTGGAAAGTCAATTACCCATATGAAAAATATTATTGAACTCAATATAATTTCAATATGGATTTAGACCCATTCGTATCTTCTTGATTCAAAGAGCCTATGAATATTGAAGCACGAAACACTGTCTAGACATTTGATCCAATTTGAAAAATTCACAAAAACGTGGCAAGTTTTAGTGAACACAGTATTTCCATATCATACACAACATATTTCCTTATCCTATTATGAACAGAACAGAATTACCTCGCCCTATACACAACTGATCACTCATATACATAAAAAACATAAATGAAATAATGAACAATAGGACATCCTGCGGCGTTGCCAGGTTTCATACCTGTAACTCTGGATACATGGCTTTGACAATTTATAATACCCTTCGCGCAAGATGCCACACTCTTCCCTTGTAACATTTTTCTTTGTTTTAAACAAGTCATAAATATTGATTCCACGGTATAACTAAACTTGTGTATTGCGCATGATCAATCAGTTCCTCACAAACTGCTGAAACAATTCTACAAAGTCTACGACGAATTGTGTATTCAGTTCCTCTGGTCTGTACTTAAAATTAACAACAACCAATACCGAAGTCGAAGGTTTGTTTGGCATTTTTATGTAATCTGTCATTCTAACAAATAATAATTCAGACAGTTGGTCACACTGTGAACAAAGGTGTTACCAACCTAAGGACATTACATACACAGGACTGCTCGATTCCTATGGTGACGTGCCTCAGGGGCACCCTACCTAGTCCATTCCACTCAACAATTTGTTTCTTTCATTCGGAGGCCACGGCATTACGTCATTTCAAGGTCATTCCTGATACAAACATGTGAGATAGGAATGGAGCAGTCCTGTGTGTAATGTCCCTGCTACCAACAGTCGATACTCGAACGCATCCCAGACCATGCGGAAATGAACGACAGTGACAGCGCATTTCTCTGTACGCGAACGGTAATCGATGATAAACAGATGACGGTTCGATACCACTACGGCCTGCCACGACCGACGAAGGGAGCTCACTCCTGGACGACATCAGATGATGTCCCACTTTCATTACAGTCGTGTGTGTAGGGATTACCATTAGCCCTTTGGTCGACGGGTGGTCGCTAACACAATATTACGTCGGTTTGAACTCGACAATTTACCTTTACGATGGAAGTCCCAGCTTCCAAATTGTCTTTAGGGATGAAATACGAAGGGTATAAAGCGTTGTTTGGAGTTCTTTGGTGATTATCTATGAGTCTGGTGTAGCCGATATTAAATTGAGTTTGGATGGAGTGTTAACGCTCGGACTGGGAGGTAATTGTATTGTTTTAGTGCTAAAACAACCATTGCTCTACAACTTATAGAATGTGAAATGTCACTTACGATTGTTAGGAGTGCTTGAAATTAATTCATTTGGAGTCGGGTTTGTCTGGGTTTGAAATATCTACAAATCTTTATTTTCAAGTATCTACTCATTCCAATAACTACTAGAGAGAAATTATACCATAATGAATCAACATAAACTTCTCATATATTACACGACAAAGTTGTTGAGCAATTTTCTCCAAATATTTCTATTGCAAACGGCCTAGAAATATTGTGACCATCTGACCTAATTTTTCTTCTAACAAATCTATCACAATTAGAAACTTCCGGAATACCAAGAATTCATTTATTACATAATATCGTTCTTCTCTTCTTTTTGTTTCGACAGATATCAGTAGTGATGGCCAATTTGTATTAATGGATCTTCGATACTATTTATTGTATGGAAAATAGAGCTATCGGTTTGTGTATTAGTGTAAAAATTAATTTATTATGCGTTCAAACATGTTGTTATCTGAGAAAGAGAGAAGAGGGCCTTAAATCCAACCTTGGGGTATATCATGAGTTTTGGGGCAGTATTTCAGACTTACTGCAGAAGAGTTTTATATATTTTCAAATAGTGTTCGAAAACATTAATTGCAAATTCCGAGAGGCCAATGAATTTCAATATAGGAATAAAATGCTATACTTTATAGGAGAGTTCAATGGTACAGTTCATTTCCTGATTTACCATAGTTCGTCAGATTGTCAGTTAATTCAAGTTTGCAGTGAAGCAGATATATCCCATACGGAACCCAGATTCATTCATTGGTAATATTGATGAAATTTGAAGCCATATCACGAATTCTGAGAAGTTGATAGGAATTCATTTGTAAAAACTCCACTGCAAATTGAAATATTAGTTACGGTAATATCCACAGTGATACAAGGTTTATATTAGTCGATGAAGTCACTGAAAAAATAATAATAGTACTGAAGAACGTAACATTAAAAACATTTTTTGTTGTGAAATTTAATAACAGGATCTCATTGTTCTCTTTGTATGTTATAGTACACAAGATTACCATATCTAATTCAGTGATATCATCAAAATAATGGATCACTTATAAAACAGATAAATAATTGTTCAATGATCATTTATTAATGTTGTTTGAGTTATGTTCACTAATTTTCTCGTTGGAAAAAGGTGTATTAAAAATGCGAAATAGTTCTCCTGGCATAGAAAAGTTATTTTCATCTCTTATATTCGAATTATAAACTTCAAACTTTTTATGAAGGATGTATAACCCTTTAAGTACCAAAATATCCATTCCTTTGAATATATCTCAACAAATGAAAGACCTCCGTTATAGATTCGTCCATTTTATGTCCCAAAGTGTACCGTCGGTACAAAGACATGTTTGGGACTTCCCAGGGATGTTCCCCAGCTGGTGGTATATTCCTGTGCCAGTCGTTCTTACCAGACTCATCTGTTAATTTTTTTTATGTTTTTTTGCAGTATAGTATTGTCGTAATGAGAAGGGTAACGGGTGAGTTAGTTGTCGTTGAATAAACGGACACAGTTAACAAACATAGTAACACTTCATTCACAACAATCCAAACGTACAATGCGATGGCACGTTGCTAAGCTTCGACTCAGGAACTGAACGAGGAGATTTGGAAGCTGATACTGATCACGGCGAACAACTAACTCAGAATCTCTGTATGAGGTGGACTGTTGAACGCTAAACTGGGGATGATAACTGATGCAGTCGAACCATTGACTGCTAGCTATATACCCCCAACCTAATGACCCACCAGGTTCATGTAGTCTTAGCTGCTTATAAAGATAGAGATTACTTATCTAGGTAGGCATATCACGGATCAAACTATCGATTGCTTGGAATGAATGGTACAAATTAGATTTGTTCCGATTATTTGTCAAACTATTATGGTGCAGGTTAAACTGAACAATAATTCAAAAGAATAAACTATTTGAATTTGGAATGTTGTTTTAGGAAAAACCCTGCAGTGAAATGTAAAATATTTAATGGAATATGAACAATATAGCGCCACCTATTGTGTCTATTAGGAACAAGTACCATTTCTAGCGATTACAAAATGTGCATGTTCAAAAGGAAAGGGGAGAGCAAACAACAAACCCTTCTAACGAGTGCTTTTTCCTAAGGTAGCATGTGGCCTTGTAGAATGTTGTATATATCGGGATGATTAGCGGTAATGGGCTTCGTTCGTCTTGCTCAGCGTAGTATATTGTTTTTCCGTTACAGGGAAGTGGTGTCCGCGACGAGAATGGTCGTCGCCGACCGACGCCCGGGCAGCGACCGACGCTGCGCGGAGGGGCGTCCTCTATTCCTCCGTCTTCCTTGGTAGCCCTGGTGAGTAACTTCTGGATGTACGATACCGATAGACTGCATGCTGTATCCTACCCTGCAAAATTTCGAAAATTTTTTCAAGTAAAATACTGACAGTCAACACTATCTCTTGCTTCTACTGCAAACATTGTTTAATTAACCCTGAGCGCTACAGCAAGTAATAGTAATAATTGTCCTCTATCCGTGCATACCATGTCCTTGGTTACACGCTACGAGTGTTTATGAGAGATTATTATAATTATTTTTATTTTCTCATATTCGATCACATAACATCAGCTTTTATACCTCAAATGTGACACACTGAGTATTTTTCAATTTTTGGTTCAGAAAATTCAGCAATTCTACAAAAACACAACTAGCAATTCAATATCATAATATAGTTCCAAAAACATCATTGGAAAAAACTTTATGAAATAATTTCAATCTTTGAAACGTTTCCAATGCGTTCCAAGATATAAGATTTTTATAAAACTCTTTAATAATCATTGTTGATGAGATATATCCTAATTAAAATATTGTTAAAAAAATTGGATAATAAATTGATAAAATACTTCTGTTGTTGAAAATAAAATCATTACTATTGGATTTGCCTGGGAGGAGCTCACTCAAAATTATATCGATATACAGGGTGTTTCATTTGAAGTATCGGTGTCACGTAACCGGATATGAAATACAAAATGGGAGCCGTTTTGTACATAAATTACACACCATTTTCGAATGTTTGTAACTATCAAATTTTCGTCCAGTCAGTTTTCGAGATATTGTTGGGTGAAAACGTTGTGGAACGCCATATATTCGACCCAGGACCAACGTTTCCTTGAATCGACTACTCCACTGTTAGTTTAGTTTAGCATTAAGCAACAAATATTTGCTGTAAATAATTCTTGTCATTATAAGAAATATATCTTACCCACTAAAGAATGCGGATATCTGAAAATATTACCTTTTTTAATACTTATTAGGATTATCTATAATAGTACCTATATATGTGACCCGAATTGTATCTTATATTTATTCATCATGCGAAATGGCTTATTACACAATAAATTTTCAAAAACATCGTCCAGTTTTTCCCTTAATGTAGAATATAACAAGATAATAAATACATGGAGTTCTATGGTACAAGATATCTTTACACAAATAAATCGAAATCCTCACAACTTGAAAAGTCATATTGAAATTTGACTGTGAATATGTCATGATAGGCATCACGTATAACTACCACACCTCGAGTCCCGGTTTTTTTAATATGTGTTCCTATAAAAAAAATTGAGTGCGATGAGTATCATATCCAATATGTTGAAGTCTTCCCTAGCTCGCACAAGTCTCTCGAGGACTTCTGAGGATTGCTCGTAACAACAAAAAAATATCAGTGCCAGGACAGAAAACTTCTTTTACCATCATTGTATTTCAATTATAATTCATTCATTCTTGAGAAAAACTCTCGATACAGCTCATTTTCAAGAAACCCCCAAACGTGCTCAAATCATCAGAAAAATAATTCCATAATGTAATGTAATTTGGGAAAGAGAAAGAATAACTACTTATATTTTCATTTTACTTGCTAGTTCTGATCTTAGAATTGACCCTCTAAAATTATTAGGTTTGAGAAATACCAGAGCACTTCAGTTGTCGAAAACTCAAATAAAATATATTATACAGGTTAAATTTTACATTTTTTGTATTCAGTTGTTTAGCTATACAGTGTTTTGCTCTAGATCATCTGATTCGTATTTGAAAACAAGCTATATTTTTCAAGAACAATTCCGACATCCAGCAAATGTATCAACATGTTGACTTCCCACTGGAATTGAGTCAGCTTCCCTTAGATGATTGAAGAAAGAAAATCCATATGTCAATGGAGTTTCTGATTGTTTTCTCATATCGAATTACAGTAATACAACCACTCTTCCAATCATCAAAAACTGATATATCTCTATGAGTTATACCACTTAATAATTGTTGGTTGAAGCAATGATAAACTACTTGATCGTTAGCAACATTTTCCTGGCATTTGTCAGAGTGGCAAAATGATGAATTACACAACAACTCTAGTCAATGTCAAATCATATAACTACAATCAATCAAAAGCTTACTCATCTGCAATTCTGCAATAAGCATAACTGAGTTCATTCAAACATTATACAGACATATAACATTCCAACAAGGTTATTTCCTAACTGATCCATTGAGTAATTAATATAATGCAGGAAATTTCAATCATTTCCTGATAACTATACGCTTTTGCGTTCATTGTTTTGGTTGAACAAATGAAATATTCCTAGAATAATTACAGTTACTTGAAGAAAAATATATTCAATAGATTTTGTTTGAAATGTTTGAAAAACAAGTTAAATTTTCAAATAATGTTGATGCACAGAATAACAGACTTGTTTTGAAATCTGGAATATATTTATTCAATTTAATGTAACTACAAGAAATCTGGATAACATACTGTATTTTCAAGAAATTTCCATATTATTAAAAAAAAAATCGACCTGAATCAAGTCGAATGCTTTATATAATTATTGGGTATACCTATATAGTGTTTCATATACATAATAATTTAGATGATTGGTAGACGCTTTCCAGATGTATGAGTATAGTTTTACGTGAGATAATAATACTTAAATGAACAAAATCAACTGAAATAAAAGAAGTTCTTAGGTACCTTGGTTCTTCAAATCTTCAGTTGGATATAATAAAATTCAATATGTGAATATTTGGAATTGTATGCTATATGTATAGTTTGAATTGGAATGCAATATATTCATGTTGATTAGCCGAGTATGAATAGAATTTTGACAAAATAATCACGGGTATATTGAGTAGTGTTTGATTATTAATACTGTAACTTCTTGTTCTACTGAAACATACTTCAGATTAATCTATGGCATCCTAAGATTTCCCCAACAAAAAGTACCCCTTTATTTCCATATCAATCTGCTTACGTAACAATCCAACTATATTTAACCGCAGCTCTTCCTTTTCCAGACAAATTCACAGCGGACCGAGAAATAACCAAGAACAAACAATCCTTTATATCCATCCCAAACAATAACACGGTAAACAACATCGAGTTGCCTCGGGTAGTCTGAGTCTATTCGGTTGAGGCCGTCTTTCGTCTTTGTCCTCTGTCGCTGCCTGCGCACACATGCCTCCCCACCTAGCGCGCCGTACTACGTCGAGGAGAGGGAGGTACGTCGTCATGGCAACGACCGCATAACCGCCTCGCAGCCATGGCGAGGCGCTGCGCACGCGTCGAGTCGTGCTTGTGGCGCGTAGCGGCGAGATGGCGAACTTGTTGGGAGGCGTTGAACGCGGTTACCTCCTTTTCCACGGTGCGAGCGTCTCGCGATGCGCTACGACTTCGGCTGGCGAGATATGCGGGGATTTCTCGAGTATGCGAGTCTCTGGGGAATTTGGAACACGCGTGATTTTTCGATTCATTTGTAGTCAGTTAGACAGCAATAAATATACTTCTAGTCTGATGTATACTTCAACCAGGACATATGAGGCATCTGACTTAGTTTGTGTTAGGGATGGTGTTCCACAAGGCTCAGTATTGGGTCCCACCCTATTCGTCATTCACGTTAACGTTAACGACATGTTTTTATTTAACATACTATTTAACAGCGGCATATGCAGACGAAACAAATATTTTGGTATCGGAAGCCTATGGGTGAAAGAGGAATATGTATGTATTACTATATAACAACATGTAATCACTTGAAATTCGCAGAACCAAATGAAATTGTGGTTCATAGTATGGTCAAGATTTCTGTTTCCATATTCTAGTCTCAATGTTATGCACTGAAAGCAACAGCAGTTTAACAATCTTGAGGCAACTGGCATTGGTCCATTTGGCAAAATTGTTGAAAAAAAGTCTCTTTGGTCCCCTTTTCAAACTCATTTATTACAGTTTTGGAATTTCATAAGATTCATTCCTTTGATATCTCGATCACTTCCTAATTTGTTGAATAGTTTTTGCATTATATGGGGTACTCGGTGCAGAACGCTCTGTTTCGTAATCAAGGTGCTTTAAACTTCCCTGTTTTTTTTTTATTTGGTTTTCATAGTGTCACCGATTGCTATGATCATTAGCTAGTATGTATTCTGGGTAGGCTGTGTTACTAATTCCTTATGCCTCTTTAGGAGCAGCACTGTTAATTTTGAACGCAACAGAGAATCGTAGAGGATTATTTCCAGCCGGCTACGTACATCGAACATTCAGGCTTTTTCATCTGAAAATAAAACTTCGCACCGGCTGAGAATCGAACTCTTCGGTCACTAGGCGAGCGCTCTTCCAACGCGCTAATCCTCGCTCTAACATTCCAGTTGGTTGATTATCTATGAATTTATGTGTATACACTAGTGTTAGAAATACTTTTAACACTAGTGTTAAAAGTAAAATGACAGATGAGATGATGGATACTCAGTAATATAGATTTCTCTATCTAATCAGATATTATAAACAGAACACCTACTCAAAAGGAATCATTTATAATATAAAAGTTCACACATGTATTTGGCCGTTTGTGCAATTGGTAATACTAATTCCTTTTGAAGTTACAAACGAAGTAGTATTCAGTCGAACTGTAGAAGGTCCTTCATCACTGACATATAATAACATTCATAAATAGAGTGCGTTGGGTTCATTATATTTGGAGCATCTGCCAGTCAGGCTGTAAGCCAAAGATCGTGTGTTCGAATCCTTATGGACCTTATTTTTTTTGTTTTTTTTTTTGTAACTGTTGTACAAAAAAATTTGTATGATACATTTGTTGAAAGTGATTTTATTTTGTGAGTGGGGAATATTGCGAAATCCAACTTTTAACACTTGTATCATAAATAACTATTCTCTTTCAAGCCTCATATACGTTTTTGCTCGACTCAAGAAGGTCTCTTGTTGAATGAATATATATATATATATACCACTTTTCAGTAATGGAATTAACGATGAAATGTTCAAGATAGTGAATAGTTGAATAGAGCAAAAATCGCAGATTTGATATGTGATGATGTATTTGAATTCCCGGGTCAATGATTCAAGAACATCAAATCACCTTTGTGAAAGAGCTTTTTTCGTATCTTGCAGTAAAAATTGATCTTTACAAAGTCATAACTATGGATTGCCATCAAGTAACGGCCACGTGAATTCAAAAAACTTTACAAAGTTCATTTAGTGAAGTTCAATTTATTCTATAAATCTTCGTACCTATCAAATTGTTTCAAGGTTTTGTAAAATAGTACCCATTTCTAAATATAAACTGTTTCTATCTTCGCAATAATTTTGATATCAAACCAGTGTGTTGATTGTTTTACAAAGTTTTACGTCATTGCGCTTTTGAAATTGTTTGATAAGGCAATGCATTTCCAGAAAAAAATCAAACACCGAATAATATTTACACAAAAATAGCTTTCCTATCGCGTGTGAAAATAAATATTCAAGGTACACCGAACAAGGATACATTTCGTTAACTTTGAACGCGGCAATTTAAACTTGAACGTTAGATAATTATAGAAACATCCATATAATAGCAATAAACTATATAGCAGTGCTGCAAGCAATGGCACGACTGCAACTCAATAAGGAAACCATTTCAAAGATAAAAATCCTGCATTTCATGATTGGCTATTTTTGCGAAATGGGGTAATTTAATGGCACTTTCATCGCGATACAGCGTTGTTCGTTTATGAGTTCGTTAATAAGTAGTCATTGGCAGACCTTCACATTTTTTATATGCCTACAATCTCATTGCTATTATGAGAATTGTAATATTTTTGACAAATACGTTTTTACTTGTCTATCACCAGAGCTGTCACAAAGCACAGTGCTTAGTGCTCGTGAAAGCACTCGAAGCACTTTATTGCTCCAAAGCACTGTGCTCCAGAGCACTTTCCTAATTCAGTGCTTAGTGCGTAGTGCTCCGGAGCACTGGACAAAATAATGTCAAAAAAAACAAACATTCCATCAATATTACACTACACTGCACTGCACCGAACTGCACTGCACTACACTACACTACTCTACACTACACTACACTACACTACACTACACTACCCTACACTACACTACCCTACACTACAGTACACTACACTACACTACACTACACTACACTACCCTACCCTACCCTACCCTACCCTACCCTACCCTACCCTACTATACACTACACTACACTACACTACACTACACTACACTACACTACACTATACTACACTACACTACACTACACTACACTACACTACACTACACTACACTACACTACACTACACTACACTACACTACACTACACTACACTACACTACACTACACTACACTACACTACACTACACTACACTACACTACACTACACTACACTACACTACACTACACTACACTACACTACACTACACTACACTACACTACACTACACTACACTACACTACACTACACTACACTACACTACACTACACTACACTACACTACACTACACTACACTACACTACACTACACTACACTACACTACACTACACTACACTACACTACACTACTCTACACTACACTACACTACACTACACTACACTACACTACACTACTCTACACTACACTACACTACACTACACCTTGATGCAAACGAATAAACCTATTGTGAATCTGTGAAAATAGCGCGGTAAGCTGAATGCCATTTTAGTCATGTGAGTAGAAAAAGTAATTTAAGTTTTTAACTGACTCGGTTGTTCCTATGACATCTCCAAGCGAACTGTTAGGCAACTGTGATCCTGTAGAAATAAGAATGAATGTTCCTCAATTCATTTTCTTCAATAAATTGTTGAGTTAGAAGTTGTCAGGAGTTTTCTTCACAATTAAGTTTCTGGTTGATACTCTATAACTAGAAATTTCCGCTCGTGAGATCTGCTGAGCTCTCTCACTGCCCGTACGAACTCTCGATTACTACAAAATCAAAATTGATAGTCCATGCCGTATTTTCGCGAATTATAGGAACACCCCTCTCCACCCCTGCATACTTTTCATCTAACGCAACGTATTCATATAAACGGTAACAAAACGTAAAGCAAAGCTGACTTGATACTCGTTTTTAATTTATCTTCGAGATCAAGTAATCTAAGAAACTCCTCCTTTTAAGGCAATAACAAGTGAAGCAATACGCTCTATTAGCCGTTTAATTTGCACTAGGCGGCTATTTGAGATTACAAAGTACTCGCGTCGTGAGAAAACGGCTGAAAATGATGTAGGTGTAGAATGAGATCTGGGTAATTTAGCGGTGACCCTGGCAGGTGACCCGCTCTAAGGAGAAGACCGTCTTTGATTGGACCATCTATCACGCCGGCCCGTGTAATTGGTTCTCAGGCCGGACGCTAGCTACGTGGGGCTGCCGAAAGGTAATTGTTGCCTTGGAAACGAGTTTCGGGCGAAATTTCATCTAGAAAATTTCGCAAAGCGAATTGCAATGTGACTTTGTAGTTTTGCTTTCTCTCTCTAATGACACATTCCTTCAACGAACTACTCAATCTTATAATGCGTCAGGTATTTCTTAAAGCACTCAATGCATATTTTGGAAAAATATACCATTTTTAACCATTCGTTTTTTGGTTTTCGTGAGGACCTCCCTACGACGCAGGCTGTTTTGAAAGTGATGTAGAAGGCTTTGGGCTTGGGCATCATACAGCAATAGTCATACTCTGTGACCTATCCTAGGCCTTCGACTGCGTCTATCCTAATATTTGACTGGTGACACTTTTTACTCTAGCATCAGTCTTTGTCTTTAATGAGGTCATATTTTGAGAGTCGACATAAAGTTGTAACTACTAATAGTTCTACTTCCAATTTCAAACTCTATTAGCATAGTGTTCTTCAAGGATCCTCCTCGAGGCCGCTCTTGTCCATAATGTATGTAATTGATACCAGTTGTTTTATGAAACCACTCAAGCATGTCTTGTATACCGAACGCTACCTTCATTTACTCCGATTAGATCTTACCAGGACTTGCAACAGTATATCTGAAGAGGTAATATAATCAGACAAAAACTTTTTTTGTACTTGGAGTCACTCACAATCACAATTATGAAGAACACTTTTTTTACGTCAACTAGAGAATATCAGTTTGAATACAATAAAACCTACATATTTCCCCCTTTTCCACTCTCAGATCATTTATGAAGTTATTCTCCAGTGGTGTTATAAGAAAGATCATTATCAACCTTTTTTTCTGAGACTTCAAATAATGTCACGGTAAAGGTGAGTTTAGAGGACTTCTTGGAAAATATAAGAAAGTGTTGTTAATGACGTAATTTTCTCGCCTAAACATGAATCTGCAAAACATGTGGGAGGGTCTATAGTCCGCAATATATCCATAAGACACTCCACATTAACGTTGGCGCAATAAATGAGCATTTCACATGTTTAGCTATGTTGGTAGAACTGTACAATGTCAGTAATTTTGGTTCCTGCCGTAGGTTGGTCGCCTGAAATTCACGGAAATATCCAATATTGCTAAATCACCATACAAGTTAGTGCAAACAAAAACATGCTTGCTTTGCTCGCTATCTCATGGCTTAGGGGAAAAGAAACAAGAGAAAAATTATTCAGCCCAACCTAATTTGTTTCCTGTTTGCTCTTACTTCCATGGTAATTTGGTGACAAGTATATTTTCGATCATAATGTATAACAAGTGACCAACTCAACAAATATTACTAACATTTCAGGTTATTCCTCAACGAGTCTTCTTGGAAAAACGTTGCACAAGTATATGTCAGATTAATCCAATATCCGTCGTGGTATTAGCCCGGGAAGTAGTTGTTTTCTGTCAGATGTTTGCCTCATAGTTTCCACATGGTGGAAATATTTGGAGAGAAGGGTACTTCGACATTGAAATTTTGGAACATATAATATATTGTGTGACTCAGAAAATCGGTTACATTCAATGGAATAATTGTACACAGGCTGTTCTACTTCAAATTTTCATTTAGTGCAATGAATTCAGGTTGTTGTGTCATTCAGCAGGGTCGAAGTAGTATTTAACACGCTAATGGCATTCAGTATCACATAAAGTTACCTATTTACCACTTAAGTAATTTCAATTATTTCCGCTCATTACAATTTTCAACGATATCGTTATTGATTATTCACCAGGGAAATAAAACACAGGCCAACAACTATAATGATGGGAAATCTCCATTATGGCATCGATTGTATTTCGAAAAAAATCAATTTATTTATAGATAATGATCACTGAACGCTATTTTTAGTTGTGCATGTTGATTTCATGCTCACTATTATTAATGGTCTACACGATGTACAAAACGAATATTTTGTGTTTGTTCGACTTCTATAACTGGTAAGAGTGGAACAATGTTTTTTCATTAATTTTATCTTGGCCTCGGGTAAAACATATGCTGATCATCATACTCAAGGAGGTCGGTTAACAGCTGAACGTCAAAACGTTCGCTAGTGAATGATTTTATGAGTGTAATTTGGAAAAATGCAATTGTGCAAAGAGGTGCAAAAATTATGGGCCTCGAATACTAATGGTTATATGAAAGCATTGCCGTTATAAAAGCATGATGATGGGCAAGTTTAAATAGATATTAAGCTCTACATTTTAGCTAAAAGCTTCGGGAGAAAAAGCGTTGTAACGAATTTTCTACTGGTCTTTAGAAAATATACCACTTTGTATCAAATAAATCCACGTTATTCCACGCAAAAACTTACCAATAATCCAAACGCCTGTTATGTTTTTTCTATTATTCCATTTCTTTCAACTCTTCATTAAATTCGAATAATGTGTGGGGTATTTGAAAACCTCTGAAAAACCAAATTGGTACGCCAATGCTGGATCTTTGAAACATTCGTCAGATTAGAATTGGTTTCCCGGAATTGAGAGCTGCGCCTATCAAATGGATTCATTTTTATATTTTTACCTGGCAGATCTGATCCCACTGCCTCATTAATATTTTTTCGTTTGGTACGAATGAAACCTGGTAATTACCGGTTTTTTAATAACGCCCTGCGAACCATTTTAATTATAACTTTTGAACAAAAATGTTACGTTATTAAATTCGAAAGGAATGTTTTATATTTGAATTCCGATGGAACATAATTAAGACTAGGGATGTGAGGTAGATCATTATTAGAAAGAGACATGCTGTCTGTGTGTTTCAATGGATATTTGAAATATTTAATTTAATTTGACAGACACTTGATGGGCTATTTTTGATGTCCATACATCTTGACGATGTCCTTTCCAATCACAATCTATCTATTGGTTCCATCAGGACTATCTGTCAATTATCTACCAAAGTAGACATACATAATTTCTCCGTCCATAAGCAATCACATTTCAAGAAGCTTATCTAATCAGACAAGTTAGTAGCTCAAGGCTCTAATGTTACTCCTTACCAACCACCATCTTGGATCCTCAATTCAGACTCACACTTGAAAAGTCAGGTAAAAGGTAAACAAAACTGCAATTAACCTGATATTATCATATATGTATTTTCTATATAATCAGTATATCGATGGTAATGATGTGAAGATAATTATACGCATACTATACTGGGCTTGTCATCGGAAATGTGAGTATTGAAGACTGGAGGGTTGCAGTTTGGTATTTGTGGTAGGTTCGAAAGAGCCCTTTATCCCTACGTCTGTAAACCTGTCAGCAACAGACTAAAAGTCTGACGAAGTGCACGCGACTTATTTTTCGGAAACAACCCTGTTCAGTCGCCAGATAATGGGGTTGTTCATTAAATAACAACGGAGTGAATTCAAAAAATGTTCGTTTGCTTATGTTATCGTGAATTGAAGTTGAAAACAATGATGATTGACGCTATGGTAACCCCAAATGAAATTTTTGTCCTTATTCTCCTAAACTTCCAATATTCAGTAACGAACGAGCAGTTCTCAACGTTCCAAAAATTGAATCATATTTACTAAAATTTGTTCATAAATCGTTGGACATTCACAGGTGCCTTGGTTAATCCAAATGGCATTTCTTTAAATTCATAGTAACAATGCCTTCATCTGTGCATACAATTCAGTTCATCGAAGACATTCAGTACAGTATTTTACTTTATTTTGGATTTCATGGTGTACTAGAATTCAAGAATAATACAGGTTGATTTTTCTCAAAGTATTCAGTTAAAAACTTTTTGTTACTGAAAAATATAAATGAATAAGATCGATTTCTTTGTCAAACTCGTGATGCGTCCAAGTGACGACATGGCCAAGCTGATCCGATGGGTGTCCCACAATCGAGCAAGCCTTCTTTTGTCCGGCATTTGCCGGTCCACAGTCTTCGGTTCGTTAGGATAATTACGCATATCGAATGCGCACACAATACACGCTGCAATCCGTGAGAGAAAGACAGTCGAACGTTGCCAGATAACGTTGATTAATCGTCTCGGATATTCCTTGCCGGATCATCTGACACGGGGACTCGTTTTTGGCGATTTGAAGTCGGATAAGGAAGGACCAGGAATGTTCGATCGCGATACCATCCGATCCAAGAACGGGGGTGAGGAGATGAAGCCAACTGAGAGAGCCGGCTAGATTTATCACCACTACTTCTGAACCCGTATAAATCCATCATCACCAGGAGGGTAGCGGGGTGCATACTGATTATCTATTTTTCTTTCGGAGATCGAGCTGATTTAATTTCATCGCGGGGATATTCTGAACGCTAGACTCCGAAGAAAAATGCTAGGAATTTTATAATGATTTTACATTGTTAACTAGATGGATGGTGATTGCCAATATATCTCATGCATAAATGCAGGATTGTGTATATTGAGTTATCAAATAAAATGTAATCTTCTCGTTCTCAAGGAGAAACATCCAAGTTATTTTTTCAATGCAAGCACTTATCTTGAAGGTAATACGAGAAGTCAATCAGAAAGCTACTACTGAATGAGATCGACTATTTCTTTTTTAGAATGTGATGACACTGTCGTACTTATCAGTTATGAACTTTAGATGATATTGACGAAGATATGGGTTTCAGTTTTGTTTCTGGTAGCAAGTCATTATTATAATTCAGAACAGAAATGCATATTGTGAATTACGAAACACTCAAATTTTGAAGAACTATATAGATACTTGAAATATCTGGAAATACTCACTACACACGCTTTATCTTGAACATCATAAAAAAGCTTGTGGTATCAAAATTATAACAAACACCAGACATACCACCTCGATATAGACTATCAAAGTCTCAGAAAAATTCACTAAATGTAGATATACAGTGCTAGTCTAAAGTCCGTTCCCCCCCTACTAATTTTTGAACCACCTGGTATATCGCAACGGAATTTGGAAGGCTCAAATAGGAGATAAAAACCTACTTCTTCATGAACAAATTCTAGCTAAAAGTTTGATGCTATTATCTCCAAAGACTATGGAGATATCACCTATTACTTTCTCCATAAGCCGAATGAGTGGAAGAGAGAAACTTTTTCTGGCGGTTCAATAAATTTTATTTATCTGTTGTTGCACTCCTTATGATCGTCCCTAATGCAATGATATACCGGGTGTTCTATTCAAAACAAATTATTGAAGATGGCGCTCAGCTGTCATTTTGAAACTTTTAGCTGGAATTTTCTCATGAAAAAGTAGGTTTTCATCTCCTATTTGAGCTTTCCAAATTTCGTTGCGATATACCTGGTGGTTCAAAAATAAGTAGGGGGGGAACGGACTTTAGACTAGCACTGTTTAAAAATTGTTTAAAATTGTTTTTACCGTTAACTAACTGTCGGCCCCTTACGAACGGCAGCCCTCAAAAGTCGAAACTTGTGCGAGCCAAGGATTAACGAGGTCTTACCTTCTAACGTGCGATTCCTAGCACTTAAACCATTTACCACTAAAATCATTTACCAGATTATTACAAGTTGCGCAACTTCTATTCTTTCAAAATGAAAATTAAATCATCATTTCCAAGGTCCATATCTGTCATTATCTGTCACTTATTGAGAAATATAGGTACTCCGTTATGGAAAGGTTATTAATGAAAAATTTGCTGGATGCAAATTTTATAGCTTTGAATTTTCGTGAATAGGAACGTTGATAGTATCCCATCAATCACTTTCCAGATCCATTCTTTGAGTTCCTCACCAGTCCAAAAATCCCGGTAAACAAATTGAACCAAAATTACAATCCCTTCAATTCTTCCAGCAAAGAATTTCTGCCTCTGTACTTCAAGCCAGGGTGATTTTCAGGTTCGAAAGTAGACAATAATATATCATTTCACCTGAATCATCATTTTCACAGAGTGTTTTGAATAGAACCTCCGGAGCTCGGAGTGTAAATATCATTATTAATTGGTATTATTACTCCTGCAGTGCCGTTGGTTAAGCCGAAAGGCAATTCTCCAAACCAACAGGATCAATATTCAATCCAGAATTACGTCAGGGCGCTATTTTCATTATTACTATTATGGTACTTTCATACACGGAAGTGTAAAAGTGTAGAAATTAGTAACGTTTCAAACCTCTGTCGTCGTGAAATTCTTGAATCATTTTTTGAATTTGAATTTCGGATTACGGTGACTTCATGGAGGTCATGTTTAATGCAGATTGATGCAGACTAAGTTCAGGTCACTCCGTAGTCTCCCGCTACTCGATTACAGAAATTACCTCTTTATAACTTATTATAATTTATGTAAATATGATAATAGCGTACATTATATGCTCGCAATGTAATATCCAGCGATAGCCTTGGGTGGACGCGGCGAATTTCCACATCACGTTCCGAAGAGTCCTGCGAGGGGCGAGACGCTATTCGTCAGCCCGCCAGATCCGTGCCGGATTGGAATCCCACAAAGCCAGAGGTGAGCTCACAATACCCTTACGAAATGCCTAACCAATGATGAGTGACGGCCCAGTCATTAGGACCGGAATGGACGGCGTTTTTTCCACAGCCACCTTGCGCCTTCGGCTAATTCCCAAGTTTGGTTCGGCAATGGCATACCTCGCACTCGACTCCGATGTGAGATATTAGCCGCGTATTATGTTTCGGACCTTTGAGGAGAGGAATGAAGATTCTTGATATTCTCCGGGCTTTTTACCTCGCTTCGCTGTCAGCTATGGCGGAGAACGTTGGTATGAGTTTATCATGAAAATGCGGAGATTTCATGGTCGTATCAACTGCAACATTGTCGTGAATGTGATTACCAATACATAATTTTTCGATAAATTGTTTTTTTTTTCGTCATTTATTTGATTGGTAGCACTCGACGATTGACATAACTCAAACTCACTCTACCTCAGTTAAAAACAAGGGCTACATCGTTACATTCATTGCTTTGATTAGGACACGCGTGATCTCTCTTAAGGCAGAGTCAGATAAATGGGTGCCCACCCAGGGTTTATGAAGCACGTGCATAACCAGTTTCGACCCGTATGTCGGAAAACTGCAACACCATTTACATACGTGCCTTTTACTTGCGTTTCTATCGCATGGTAATATTTTCTCTGGTTCTGTATTGGTTTTCTCAATACTAGAGGTACGGTATTTGGATTTTTCAAATTTTCCCGTCGTATATTTCACTGAATCTTTCATTATGTGAACTAGAACATGTTCTGTGCTCACCCCGCGTTTCTCACGCAAGCCGACAGGCACAAGTGTGAACGTCGATAGGTATGCAGGGTCGAAAAATCAGGGTGGGCACCCATATATCTGAATCGGCCAAACTTCCTCAATTTCTTATATCGCCAAATAACAACTTGATCATTAATCGACGGACTTTCATTCGTCAATTCATCAGTAATTATGAATTCAGTGGTGCAGCAAGGATTTCAGGATTTCAGTTACCAGAGCTTTTTTTTTTCGTCAGCCGGATATTATAAATAACAACTATAAGTGAACTGTTAGGCACGCGAACGATAACATCATCTTGTAGAAAATTTTCTTAGCTTTTTTTCTCTATACCGATGTATTTATCGAATGTGTCTCGTTATGGTCGCAAAATGCGAAAAATGTAAAAGGTGCGCTAGGATCCGCCATCCTAGCACATAAAACCACCTATAACACCTACAAGCGAACTGTTAGGCCAGCAAAAAATAACTTCCTCTTGTAGGAAATTTTCTTAGCTTTCTTCCTATATGCATATGTATTTAAGGAATGTGTCTCGTTATGGTCACAAAATGCGAAAAATGTAAAAGGTGCGCTAGGATCCGCCATCCTAGCTCATAAAACCGCCAACGAAAAATACTTCCGAAAATTCCAGAATTTTTTCAATATTTTTTCCGTATTCTACGCCATTAATTCAACATGACACAGTGTTCGAAAAATGAAAAATGATGAATTTAAAAATCGGTTCAACTCAAAGTGCACACGTTCGTAAAAACGCCCACCAAATCTATGTTCGACTAGCAATCGTTTTCAAATTCAATCAGCGTATAGAAAAAAGATTGAATTTAACGAATGTAGCATAGAAAAAAATTAGAAAAATTTTTGGCGAGAAAATGGAACTTGAAACCTCTAGATAACATTTTCAACCAAGGACCGAGTCGAGATAGAGCAATTCTGCGAACGTCAATCGACTCAGCATGCCAAAATCAGTATATGCTGTCATTTTCGAGTCGATTAGCACAAAATGAATTTTCAGCCGAAAAAAAATCAAAGGGTTATACCTTAAAAATGGCCAAAAATCCAAAGTCAACAGATTCACTCGAAATTACCACCGATATACTCAAAATTTTATGCTGATTCCGAAAATGTATGATTTGAACATGCTCGGATTCACGGTGTACCATAAAACAAAGATAAAAGTATTTATCCCTAAATTGCTGATTTAGTAAAGCTTGACAATATAACTTAAACGTCAAAAACCTTGCTTTCCTGGTAAAGCATATCAGATGAGTATATAAAACATTTGTTCAGTATTATTTTCAAAATCCATTTCTGAGATACTTCAATAGCTTCTATATAAGCATTTACAAGTCTTCCCCTTGCTATGATTCCATATGAAAGCAATGACTGAGTCAGTGCAAAAAAAAATAATGTTTTCAATGGAGAGATATCACAGAATCTTTGGCATATTTTGAATTTTGGAGTGAGGCTTCTGAGTTTGTTCGATATTGATTTTGCTTGCACGCCCCATCTGAGATGGCTGTATATATGTATTCCTAAATATTTAATGCTATAATATCGATTGTACGTCTAGGAGTTTTTATATTCAATGTGTTGTAATTCGGTAATCCTTTTTTATCGCTTGCGAAAGGTACGTCCTTGACTCTTCTTCTTCATTCTTCTGAAGCAATGGTTAAATTATATCGACACACTTCTCATTCCAGATGAAACTTGTCTGATTACCATCCGCAATCATCGTCGTTGTCACAGTGGTAATATAACACGTAAAATTAATATTAATAAACCATTAACAAACAAAGCTGCCAGAGCTCAGTAAGCCATAAATATTTTTCCCGAATCTCTCCACCGATCCAGCTAAAATTTATATCTCCCATTGTCTACCTCTAAAACACATGTAACTTTATGTAAATGATCACGATAAAGATAGCTAGCGATGTCACTCCAGATGAATCGCCTATTCATTGTCCGCAGCCTATTACCATGACCCGCAAGCGAACGATTGTCAAATGTCATTCCCGAAGTGACGTTTGTTTAAGCTGGTGTCTATCAAGGCGGCGGCGCGAGTATTTTCGTTGCTGCAGCACATGTGAAAGACATAACAGTGAGTAAGTTTGGTTTATTTAGATGGCGCCGATGCGATATAAATTTCGGCACCTGTCCGACTACGTCAAGTACGTACAATACTCCCGTATCGGAGGAGTTATTTTGATGGCGAGCTTATACCACCGGCTCATAAATTTCATTAAATCAGTAAAACTCCGTGGCACTCACACGAGAGACTTATTTAATGATGCATTTTATGTTTTCGCACGACAGACATTATTTTAATTCGTTCGTTTGGACCGGCTCCAAAGCTATAGAGGCACATGTTTATTCTACGAGACGATTTTTTTTTATTTCCAGCGGGACATGTGTGATAACGAACTTATTTTCAAAATACCGTCCTCACGAAAATAGCCCGCGACATTCTTTCCAGTTATAATTGAGAGTTCCTGATGCTTTATTAACGTTTCGAAATAAAAGTTAATAGGAGGAAGAAAAATGCTTGCCAATATATCTTTTTTTCGCTTTCGAACATAATTTAGTTTTAGCTGGATGATTATTTCTTATAAAAACTTTCTGATAGCTATTTATCCAACAAGTGGCTACCAAATAATATTTTGATAGGTGTAATGACACCTATCACGATTCATTTTAATGTTTAATTTTATAATTTTGATTTGAAATAATAACCTTTATATTTAACATATTTCTTATCATAAAATATTTTTTATCTATCTCTCTCTCTCTTTCTCTCTCTCTCTTTCTCTCTCTCTCTTTCTCTCTGTCTCTCCCTCTCTCAGTACATTTTCATCATATTGCGTGAAAAATGTTCTCTTACTTCCGATTAATTTCTGTAATACCCAATAATTTTCAAGTAATGCCTCTAATTCCCGACAAATGCTCGAGTAATACCAATAATTCCCAAGACATGTACACCAAAATTCCCCTCGTGGAAAATGTTGGTCTGGGTTGAAAGTTATTCCCACTGATTCAAAGTATTGCCTTTCGGCTTATCCAACGACCTGGAACTATAATATGACTATATTTCGTTCTCTTCAAAAAGGCACGCTATACTGTTTCACTTGGAGTAGCAAATTCAAAGTTTATGTCGCAGAGGACACATAAGAAGTAACTTATAGAAACATATCGATATATTCACTAGTAGATGGAAGGAATTACAATCACTTCTGCAGTACTGAATGTTGATAATGTTAAAACACCAATTATTGGTCTATTAACATCCACCAAAGATATTGCCTCAGCATGAGTTCGCTTTGAAACGTTTTATTTTGTTCACCGCATTTTCCTTGGTACAATTATTACAAGCAACAACAGAGCAATTACAACCTATACGTAATGTTGGAGCTCATCCAAATTTAATCTCCAATTAGTTGTAATTGTCCTTAATGTTGGTCTGAATGCGTTTTAGGTGAATTCATCTGCATCTTTATCAGTCCCAGTACTTGTCATAATCTTTGAACATTGATATTTGCCAACTAAATGTATAGACACATGAAAAAATTTAAGGTTCTTCTCTGCCCAAGTAGCACACTCATATTGAGACAATTTTTTTCTATGTTTTAATAAGTTTCAAAAAGTATGTGTTTCACAACCTTCAGTTATTGATGGTAGTTTGACCTTACTCTGAAGAAGACAATGGCCACGTTTATACCGTCTCTTGGTAAGCTGACTAATGACTTTATTTCAACCAAATAGTCTTGGTCATCTTGGTGTATACAGTACGCTTGGTCAGGTAACCAGCTTGGTTTGGTAGCTAAAATTGTTGAGTACCAGACCAAAATAGTTATATGACCAAGATGGTGTAAACACCTACGGCCTTGACTTTCCAGAAAGATGCAAAATTTGGTTTGAATTCTTGATGAGCCCTAAGTCTAGTTCCTAATGTACTAAGAGTGTCCTAATATCCATTTTTCTAGCAACACAACGTCTAATAATAATAGGTTAGAGTTGTGTTGTCTAAATGATTACCAAACAAACCAAATAAGAACCAAACTGTTTACTGATTAAACATGGTGTAAATAGGCAGTAACTTATTCCATTGGTCCGAATTTGCTAAGGTCAACTTGGTCAGAGTACCAAATTCGCGCACGGTATAAACGTGGCCAATGTGTAGAAATATCTGTTAATGATTTTGTAAATCAATCAGAGGTATATGTCACAAATTATTATTTCTATATTTATTTCGTTGTAGATTTTCTTCAAATTTCGACTGAAATAATTCCAAACTACAAACACACATGTAACAAATGGATTATTTACCATGCTGTTCGTTTAGCATAACGCTCCGAAAATTCATAACACTCCAGAAACAACAATCCACCGCCGCTCCCGAATACACCCGCAATTGCCGACGTGCCGTAAACACCTCTTGACTTACTCCCTTCTAATTGTTCTCCTCCCTCCTTCGCGGAGGGTCCTCTCCAACTTCTTTCTTCGGCTCGAAACCGCGAGTGTTTGTGTATCTGGTAACGACTACAATTCGACGTTCGACAAACAACAACAGAGTTCGGGTCGGCTGAAATCGCAGGTCGCCCCTAATCTGATTTCTTCCCCTTTCAGTTTGCGTGTGACTCATTAAACCCCTCTCACGGTTCACCCTCGCTCGTTCTGCATACACTACGCGAGACGGCACTGCATCGAGAGCCATTACGGCACCCGCAAAATTGCGTACTGTAATTAGAGTTGCCAGTGGCGTGCTGTGTATTGGCAAGGGCTCTCGATTCAGGAAATTGATCATACCCAAGATTCACACAGCAGCGAGAAAGTAGTATAAGGTGGGGTACCGCAAGGAAGGGTGTTGGGACCAGTAATCTTCACGATGTACCTGAACAGTTGTTTGCAAGTTTTAGAAAATTATGTGAATTGTTTTCTTTTCTTGCGAACTTTCATCGTCTAAATCATTTCTATGAGCACGATGTTTATCTCCTATCGTTATCTAGTGTGTTCTGACCACCAGAGCAAATGAGACGAATTTAATATGTCTTGAGGTAATTAACGGGACTACCTGTTGTCTTAATTGGCTACTTAAGCGTGGTAATGGGTTTGTATACTTCTAGAATAGGTCTCATGCCAGATGTTATTCAATGTCCGTCGTGGTTTTAAGTGCTAGGATTCCGGATCCTAGCGCATCTTATACATTTTTCGCATTTTGTGACCTTAACAAGACACATTTGTTAAATACATGTGTATATAGAAAGAAAGCTAAGAAAATTTCCTACAAGAGGGTGTTATCGCTCGCTTTTCTAACAGTTCGCTTGTAGGTGTTTCTGGTGATTTTATGTGGTAGGATGCCGGATTCGTGCGATACAATTTGGACCGATTTTGAAATATTTTATTTTTCATCGTTCGGATACTGTGTCATGTTGAATTGATGGCGTAGAATACGGGAAAAATATTTAAAAAATTCTAAAATTTCCGGAAGTATTTTTTTTTGCGGTTTTATGTGCTAGGATTCTGGTTTCTAGCGCTCTTTTACATTTTTCGCATTTTGTGACTATAACGAGACACATTCGTTAAATACATATGCATATAGAAAGAAAGCGAAGAAAATTTCCTACAAGAGGGTGTTATTGTTTGCTGGCCTTACAGTTCGCTTGTAGGTGTTACAGGTGGTTTTGTGTGCTACGATTCCGGTTTCTAGCGCTCTTTTACATTTTTCGCATTTTGTGACTATAACGAGACACATTCGTTAAATACATATGCATATAGAAAGAAAGCGAAGAAAATTTCCTACAAGAAGGTGTTATTGTTTGCTGGCCTTACAGTTCGCTTGTAGGTGTTACAGGTGGTTTTGTGTGCTACGATTCCGGTTTCTAGCGCTCTTTTACATTTTTCGCATTTTGTGACTATAACGAGACACATTCGTTAAATACATATGAATATAGAAGTAAAGCGAAGAATATTTCCTACAAGAGGATGTTATTGTTTGCTGGCCTTACAGTTCGCTTGTAGGTGTTACTGGTGGTTTTGTGTGCTAGGATTCCGTATTCCAGCACTCTTTTCCATTTTTCGCATTTTGTGACTATAACGAAACACATTTGTTAAATACATAGGTATATAGAAAGAAAGATAAGAAAATTGCCTACAAGAGGATGTTATTGTTTGCTGGCCCAACAGTTTGCTTGTAGGTGTTATGGGTGGTTTTGTGTGCTAGGATGCTGAATTCGTGCGATACAATTTTTGTTGCACAGTTATCTGTATTTGATGGTACACCGTGTATCCGAACATATTTAAATCATACATTTTCGGAATCAGCATAAAATTTTGAGTATATCGGTGGTGATTTCGAGTGAATCTGATGACTTTGGATTTTTGGCGATTTTTAAGGTATAAACCTTTGATGTTTTTTCGGTTGAAAATTCATTTTGTGCCGATCGACTTGAAAATCACAGCATATACTAATTTTGGCATGCTGAATCGATTGGCGTTCGCAAAAATGCTCTATCTCGATCAGTTCATCGGGTGAAAATGTCATCTCGAGGTTGTAGCTGCCTTTTCTCCGCCAAATTTTTTTCAAATTTTTTTCTATGTTATATTTGTTAAATTCAATCTTTTTTAATTACGCTGATCGAATTTGAAACATAGATTTGATGAGCGTTTTGATGAACGTGTGCACTTTGAGTTGGACCGATTTGTAAATTTATTATTTTTCATTATTTGAATGTTGTGTTATGTTAAATATATGGCGTAGAATACGGAAAAACTATTGCAAAAATTCTAGAACTTCTAGAAGTTTTTTTTTTTGACGGTTGTATTTGCTAGGATACATGATGGTCAAGTTAACTTGTCAGACGATGCAAAGTCGTTGTCTGTCATTGCAAAGGCTCACTTAACGCATTAGTGTGTAAAGTGCCTTTTCACACTTTGTTCTCGAAATAGCTTTCAATTCTTTGAAAGATCTGTTATTTTTTTTTTGTTGCAGGTGACGCAAGTAATGCGAGTATAGGTAGTGGGGAAGGTACAGGCGAAGAAGACGATGACACAAATGGAAAGAAAAATCAAAAAAAGAGAGGCATATTTCCCAAAGTAGCAACTAATATACTCAGAGCGTGGCTTTTCCAACATTTAACGGTAAGTGTCTAATTAACAGCTTTCATTTATTAGTAAGAAGTACACATACTTAACCGAAAACCAGACACAAATTGTATGGTGTAGAATTTCATTTTTTGAATATTTCGCCAAAGATTTTATATTCAGAACTTGCTCTCCTATTCAGTCACTATATTTGTATATTTTCAAAAAACTGTACCGGATGTTGGGTAGTTTGTCGGAAATTGTGACTCTAGAGGTACTGCGAAATTCTCATTGTGCTCTGTCTTGATCTTTCAAGTCCAATTCAAATCTCGATACAGGTTCACAATCACATCATATAAACAAAGCTGTTCCAACACAAATTATGAAATGATTCAATAAACATTATGATACAACTGTGAAAAATCAGATTACATCCCAACTATTTCGCCTTAATTTCATAGAAATAATCCTGGGTTGTTATGAATCTAGTTTGATAATAAACGACTGTTATCTACCTCAATTATTTCAGCTTTTACCATGTTTTTATTACTATATTTCATTATACACTCTGGAGAGCTATAAACCCAAAGATAACCGCTATGTTGTTGAGTTCTGATGAAACTTTTCGCTTGTTAACTCTGCTCGAACCTATAAACTTACCTATAATTCATTCCATAGTCAGTCCATTACGCTAGCAAACTATTTACCATTATGACCATTTTGGTATTCGATGATGGTGCATGGGATATCATTATTTTGATGGGATCAATTTGAAATTCTAATTAGTCAAAACTTCAGAGAAGTGAAATTCGGAATACCTCAGAGATCAGTGTTGGGACTACCATTATTCCTTATGTACATAAATGGTTTAACTCTATCCCTATCACCAAACCGAAGTATTTTGTTTTTCGATGATACTACACTCATTTATTCCAATAATGATTATGACTTTGTCCGATTTTGCTACTGACAAGCTCAGACTTTACTCAATAACTACTAGTTGTTAATGTAGATGATACAATTAGAAAGTTTTCAATATGCGACAGTTATACTTTCATTCTCTTGACTTTATTTATACTAATTTTCAATATTTTTAACTATACCTACTCTCTTAGTCTCGTATTCTATTCATAGACAAGCTGAAGAAAATAGTTCCCGCAAAAATATAATCTGTAAATTAATTAAATTTTTCAAAATTGCCTGAAGTTGCGGATGTACAAGGTTGCAAATTTGTGATCAGAATAGATGTTTTCAAAATTTGCAACAAAACTTTTGCAATTATTTCGAAACCACCTTGATCAAAAAAATGTCTGGTCAATGTAAAAGATTGCAAATCTACACAGCTGTTCAGAATATTTTTCCGATTTATCTGTGAAGTTTGCAGAACTTTTGGTATTTTCCCTTATGGCATATCAAAGAAAAACATTATGGGACGTTAAAAAAATGTTCTGTACACTTGAATTGGTTGTTTTATTTTTTAGTTTTTGGACAGTCAGTAATGTGGCGGAAGAGTAAAGATGTTACAAATTTATATAAGTCAACATGCATGAGCATACTCTGGAATGACTTGAATTTCAATATATATATATATATATATTTCGTGATTCATCTGTTATTTTCCAAGACTAGTCAAGTGCCTACAAACAATCCCTCTTCGTGTAACTTTCGACAATGACTGCCGATGGCACTCGTGACCAGCACAACACGACCGAGCAAACTTTACATGAAAACGGAGCATTTCCATAAAATTATTATTATAAATACATTGGCGCTCGTGCAGGCTCCGCAGGAAATTAAAGGCCATGCAGGCAACCCTCACGTACACCCGGCATCAGAAGACACCCCTGCGGGACTGTTTCATTTCTGCTGGTAGCGTTTAATGTTCTCGGCGCTTTATCTAGCCGCCGCATGCATGCAAAGGCCCGACCGCCGCCCCCGTATCTGATCCGTATTCAGTCCGGCTCTCCGTCCAGTCAGACCGTATCGCCGGCGTGATATAAGACGCTCCCGGTGGCTCCCCTAGGAAATCCGGAGCGACTGCGGATCCCGTCCACCTGTCAGACGGAATTAAAGAATGGCGCTCCCAATTGAAGCTGCGCCAGTAGATAACGCTGAGTCGCCATCTCTCGGGGGAGGCCGGCTTGACCGCTCGACCTTCAATATTTAATGCGCGCCACTTTGCGACGCGGCCGACGCTAAAGACCGACGGCCGACGACGCATGAATATTTCAGCGATGCATCATTCCCGGTGCGAGTATCGCTCTCTGATCCCGGATTACTTGTACGACTCATTAAACCCTGTGCGCTAATCCCGCTATCGGATATTGCGAGGGAGCACCAACCGACGATCGATGCTCTTTCGAAGTCTGCGATTCGAGCCGGTGAATTCCTGGGAAATCGCCACGCGACATTCGTGAGCAGTTGCCGAACAATTTCGATCAAGGGTAATTAATCCTGATGGAGTATGCAACGCCTGTTCGGATAATGTGCTCTTTGAAACGAGTTTGATACTCTGCGCAATTTGACCAACATACTCTTTGTCACAATTATTATTCCATAAAATACGGGAATGAAGCGTGGATCGTATCCCTTCAGTGTCTGTTGGGCTGGATTGATCCTAAAACCTTGCTTTGATCAATGCAAAATTTCAAGAAGAACATCAAAATTCTTTGAAAATGTTATTATTTTTTATGGTACGGATAGAGTCACTCACCATTATTCCTCGATGAAACAAAAACTCCTTCAATCAGAAATCATCGATCAAGCTTTGCATAAACCAAGAAATTAGGAAGAGGGGTGTACATCCATCCTTCAGAAGCTTCCACCCCGTCGGGGTGTCTTTTCAATCCAATAAATCTAACTGATTCTCCTGTTTTATATTCTGGAATCCGAATGCACGACATAGCAGTCGCGTGTCTGCACAAAATTCGTCGAGGGTAGCTGTAAAGTTATTTGTACCCTTAGCTTTAACGGTTATTCCTATATATGTTCACAGCGAAACGTAAAAAACTAGTCTTTCCGGATACGAGATTTCATTTCCGCCGTGGATGCATCTGAGGCCATATTTCCGGCGAAGTTATCCTAGTTTATCCGCAGGGAATTTCACGTCGACATGTGTCCTAGTGAGGGAACATATGGGAAACGCAAGAGGATTTAGACCGGAATAAACTGGACGGAAAAGGTTTTATAATAGACATCATGTCGATTGAATTGATAAAGCTAAATATTCTGTTACAAGATGGCGCTTCATCCCAACAATATATTATGCTCACATCTATCAAGAAATCATCAAAAAGCAAAGAAATATTGTACCTAGTGCTACAAGCAAACCACAATGTGTTTGAGATTTATTTCGAATTTCATTCTTCAAAACTGTCTCATCATTAAATTCATCATTTTTCATTTTCCAATTTTCATGGAGCATGTTTCCCTTTTCTACGACGTTATTTCAACAACCTCTCAATGAATAGTGCATGAATAGTCTTCAGTTTACAATCCATCAAATTCTGGCACGATGAATGTTATGGTTCCAGCATAGATCAGTTCCAGATGCGACAGAGGGACAAAGAGACTTGTTTTGGATAAAAATGGGAGAGATTCCGATTTGAAAGGTTCACAAATCATGGATGTTGCCAAATTGAGTTGAACGCGCTAGTTACGGCTTCTGCCAAAGCACAGTACGATGTCGACGACGTCGCTACGCTGCACTCTTCCACCCGCATCTCGCTGTTTCAACGGTCAACGTGGCAACGATGTAGATTGATCGCATAGCATCAGCTGTTTACAAGCGTGCTATTAATTTTACCCTCAGCTTGTGACTCGGGACTCCCAAACTATAGCCATTGTTACGCTGGTGTACAAAATCGATACCATAAGTATGGCCCATCATGTCTCCATAATTTCTATTCATATCCGAGACGTACACACGGCAACGACATTTATTCCCATGGTCGTGCGATGGCTCTTGGCCTCCCAAACAGCTGGAAAATAAACAACCGACGATCCACTTGAGAGTAATACAGCGGCAGCCCGACCTGATAATTATTCAACTGTTTTGCATGTAGAAAAAGTTTATGCGGTGAACCTGTCGCGCGTCTCGTAGCGGCTTCGGCCCATGGGCCCATCGGCCCATCATTTATGCAGACGCAACTCCGGCATTTCCATGTCTCGCTCAACCTTTGGGTACGTCCGCTTTGCTTTGCAATGACTCGTTCTGGTGGAAGGTTGAGTACGCGAAGACGATTCAAATCGCGTTGAAATGTGTTACGGTGATCTGTGATTCGTGTTTCGTCTGATTCGCCTATGTAAGGAAATTTGTAATAGAATAGAATTGAATTGGAATTTATTAACCCTTTCAGGTACAGCTAGTACGAATGGCAAGTCATAATAATAGGTAAATAATAATAAAAATGAAATAGAATGAGTACCTAGTATACTAACGACATAGACAAGTTACTGAAATGTTATTCATTTTCAAAATCGAAACTTACTCATATAATTTTTTAACGGGTTTTGTAACTGTTACGGAATTCATTTCAAATAACTGCTATTTTTCCCACACTTTTTTTCTTGCTACAAATAATTCGAAAACACAACACAGTTACAACAACAATTACTTTCACAGTTGCAACATATACTAATAACGATAACATCATATTCATTATCATAAAAAGACAACTATTTGAATTCAGTGCAATTCCATCAAAATCACCCAAACTCGTAGAATACAAGGCCAACCTTGATCACAATACCAGCCCCAATCGCCATCACACCAATTTTTATAACAACAAATCGCCAATGGCCCTATTTGAAATTCAAAACACGGCGCTCAAACTATAATCAAAGGATATTCTGAATCCCGTTTTGGATCTTCCGGATGAGCAAGGGTAGAAGGCAAGGCAGCGTCTCCCCATTGTCGACGATCTGCCACACCTACTGGATGAGTTTTATGAGCAATTCCATCCACAGGTCGGAGGAATCGACGGGGAGTCGTTTTCCATAACATTAACCGAATTTTCGCGGCAGCTGTAAAGGTTTTTCCGGAAAGCATTTCAGTTATGTGGTGCGGAGAGTTATAACTACCCGGGATGGAATGTGCTGTAAGTTCCTTCGATAAAGAAACAATCGATGACAATAAGATTGGTAAGTTTGTGAATTGATCTAGTATGTCTAGAAATCCAATGGACGCGAAATGGCTGAATCACACAACGATACCTACCTATTGCTTTGGCTTGGTTTCATTTTTTTTTCTCGCGTTTGTACAGTGAGGGATTCAAACAAACGTATACAGAATACATGCATATGCTCTTGTTCGAGTATTCACGTCTGGAAAAAAAAAACAAACAAAAATTTAGAATATAATCATTAATAAACATGACAAAAGTACTGTGTGCTTGTGGAAAATACAATATAAATAAATATAAATGAAAATAATATTGAAATGTCTGGTGGAATATAACCGATAAATAGGAATATTCGTAGGTGCGAGAGAAACACAATTTTTATTCATGTATTTCTTACTTTTATAATTGGAATTTTATTCAATATTTTCTGCTAGATTTTTTCCTACATTGGTGAAGAAGCTATTAAACACGTCAGCAATAAATTATTTTTCTATTATTTTTGTATTGATTTTCAGAATTTCATAAACCATGTTCCATAGTTTTTTGTTTGAAATTTGTTATGAATTAAAATCCTCTTCAGTTTTTAATGATTCTTAATCTGCTTTTCGACAAGATAAATCAACGACAATATATAAATACACCACAATAATAATCACCACGATTAAAACAGTTATTTGAAGAGGCAGCTATTAACAACACAATTATAATTATGCTTTTTGTAATCTGTTCAGATGAAACTTTCCCAAAACTAATCAGACTATTCATATTGTGTCCACAATACTGAACAATCATTGCTGTCATGACAGAAATTGAAGGGATTTTTATCGCGATAAAAAAGGTGCATCCTTTTTTATCGCTGTCAAACTGACTCAGACGTCATATTTAAATGGGTTTATTTCTACAAGAGTACTTTTATCATCATTAATTATTAGTCTTTCGTCAAGCAGTGTCGTCTTTTCTTTAAGGAATGGAATATTACATTGTGAAATTACATCATAATGAATTCACCAAAATAAAAGTCCCTCATAGAGGCATGATTCAGGTAGATGTCCCAGAACCAACAAATACTTCATATAGATGTGTCAGTAACTTGCGTCTATACGACTAGCCCTTGTGGGAATGTTTTTACTGCTGAATAGTTTCCACTACATACAGACGCATCTGAAGACAGACTTGGCGCATCACTCGTATACGAGCACACAAGAAAAAACATTAATAACCGTTAGTGTGTCGCAACTACGTCTGGCGATACGCGAGCTCTCCCCCGAGAGCCGCCTGCATCCGCCATTAGCCGCCAGCCGGAATCTGCGGCGGTAATTCCCTGAAAAACAGCGAACGCGAACCATCCATTCCCCATAACACCTCAGAAGAGCCCCTCCGAGACCGATAACCCCATCTTGAGTGTCTCTCCGGGGCGGCATAACCCTTATGCGGATGCCGGGACCGCCGCTGTCTGCCCGCCGCCTTCGATGCATAGTGATTTTTACGATAATACTGGGATTCCTCGCACACACACACATTATTTGCGTATCTACATTGAAAATGTGAAACGGGTAGAAAATTGAAGAGGGCGAAAGTCTTGATCACACACTTGGACTGATTTTAATGCACCCCGGGGTGCACATATCACCTAGGCGGGATTTACGTTCGCAATCCGAATTGCGGATAACCATAAATAAGGGAGTTGATTCACTCACGGCACTGTGCGGAGCATATACGCAATAGAGAAGGAAAAGCGTACTCTTTCAGACACACCGGAAAGGTGCGAAAGGATAGCTCATTAATTTTCCTCCATATATAAAGTTAGGTCAGCTGAAAACATCTGAAAATTTCAAAATGAAAAATCACAAGTATTTTTATTGTTAGCGTATTTGTTTGTTATATAATGTAGAAAAACATCATACTTGTTGGTTAGCTTCAAACAAATGATCAAATAAGTGAATATCAGTGAAGGTAGCTAGCAGAGATGATCGATATTTAACGCTGTATCCCTTTCAATTTCTTGGGTTATCGGTGGTGTCATCTTTAATATTTTGAATGAATGGACAGGGGGATTCGGTCCCCCGATATTCAAAACAAAAATTTCCAAGATTACGTTTGCTAAAACCATATCTCACAAAGAAGATAACACTGATATCACCAATTTTATTACCAACAACGTTATCTAAAATCGAAACTATCGAAACTACGTCACTATAGAAAATGTTAATTAGCCCCAAGCTTTCAGCAATTTTGGGAATTTCATCACATAGTTCACGATATTCATAATTCACCAGCAAAAACGAATATTGATGTACAATGCAACCGAGTAAGACAATCTCAGGAATCGATACTATTGGCTGCTGGTGATGAGTTTGCGCATGCCAGTGATCTTTCTAATGACACTGAAGGCTGATAATAAAACGAAGACAGATAGTAACTAGCACTCTGTGTATACTATTGGCTGTTGGTGATGAGTTTGCGCATGCCAGTGATCTTCCTAATGACACTGTAGGCTGATTATAAAACGAAGACTGATAGTAACTAGCACTCTGTGTATATATGACTATTAATCACACTCCACTGATATTTTTTCGATTATGACAGGGAGCAAGGTAATTTGTACTCAGTGCGGCCATTGATTGGAGTAATTTTGATAATGGTAATGGCTTCATTATATTACTAATAATAATAATGTTAATAATAAATCTTTATTCACGAAAATATAACAAAAAGAATCGTAATTCAGAATCGTAACTTGAACAAAGTAGCAGAAGCCGATAAGTGCAAGAGCACTTGTTTCAGCATTAAAAAGATTAAATATTATCGATTTTTTTTATTTGCAGCAAACACTGCCCTAAGTAAGTAAAAAATTACCATTATCAAAAACGTGTCAAGAGCACTAGTGTATTTGGAGAATTTTTCTCCGTGTGGGAGTTTTTAATCAATTCGTCATCAATTAATTTTAAACATGTCGACTTCGTTCAAGGCCCCGATCGGAGTCATCATTTCCTCCACAGTCGGGGCGTCATCACAAGCAATTTCGAGTATCGTGAGAATTTTCCATCACGACTTTTTCCCCTGACACCTTTTCCCGGTCCGACTCCCGACAATTAGGTGGACCATGACTTTCGCACGTCGTCTTCCCGCCTTGATGATGGCGAACAAGCATAATCACGTGTCACACCAGAGCTGGAACGCCTCCAGAGTAAATCACGGTGCGCTACGATCGGCGCGCCCCCTACCGATCCAAAATGCTGACCAGTAATTGACGATGATAATAATGATGATATTTCGTTGCAATCGTTTTGGGAAAGTTTCATCTGAACAGATTACAATAAGCATTTTTATAATTGTGTTGATAATAACTGCTTCTTCAAATAACTGTTTCAATCAAGGTGATTATTATTGTTGTGTATTTATATTTTGTCGTTGATTTATCCTCCCAAAAAGCACTTGAACTTTTCTTTTATTGAATAAATTTCTTTCAACTCAAAATTTTTTCGTTGAAGAAAGAAATTTATCCGATAAAAAAAAACTCTTGTGCTTTTATTCACGAGTGTATTCAAATCACGTGTCACTCCAGAGCAGTAGTAACGCCTCCAGAGTAAATTAAGGTGCACTACGATCGGCGCGCCCCTACCGATCAAAACTGCTGACGACTCGCACGGCGTGCCTCCCGTAATAATAATGATGATATTTTGTTGCAGCATCCGTACCCCTCGGAGGACCAGAAAAAGCAGCTAGCGCAGGACACGGGTCTGACGATACTGCAAGTTAATAACTGGTAAGTACCTACACTCTGTAATTATTGGCGCGCGCTGTGGGAGGGGTGGGATTGTACGGGGTGGGACAAGGTATTCGACGCGAGTTAGGCGATTTTATTTATATGAATTGAATGAAGCCAGAGAAATATGTAACTGGAGTCTTTTTGAGGGAAATTCATCCTCTCCATGAAACAGCGATGCCTGTTTTTTGTCGGGCGAAAAATTCTCTATTTTTATTCGTCAAACTCACAAGTAAATCATAATGTTGTTTTAAAATCAAATGCGTCAAAAGTGAAAAAAGTCATAGTCATTGCCCACTAAGTAATTTAGTTTGTTACTTTAACACCAGCGATTCTCTCTGAAATGATAAGCTGGTTAAAAAAAAGTAGGAGGCCGATTTTCATGGCCAACTTAATTGAATGTTGAAAATTATATAATCAATACATGGCGTTCACAGCCTACTCAGTCAGCCTACTCACATCATTCAGGGGTTTTTCCAATGCGTAATAGATATTAGTAGTATAATACGCAAACATTATAATACATAAATGGATCGCGTTTCAATACCAGTCGTTAGCATAAAAAATAAATATGGATGGTCCCAAATTTGACCCTTGGGGATCACCCAGTTTGGAATCATTGGAATTCATTTATATTAACTTTGTTTGTAACGGTCAGAATGAGTCCTTATTGAAGGAAATAGTTATTCTTTCTCGTTGTATTCACAGTTCTTCAATCTCCTGATGTATTTGAATTCACATTATGACTGGTCCACGAATCAAGCCATGTGGTATCCCACTTAATTATCTCCATATTTGCATACACTGCGATAAGATGGAAGTTTGAAGTAGAGTACCTCGTGCCAAATGCGATCAAACGCCGTGAAGGTTTCTGAATGACACGACCAGAGTTTCACCATATTCTTCAATATGTATATGTGAGAAATAAGCAAGTAGGTTACCAGTTGATTTCTGATGGTGGGAACCATATTGTCCATCATTGACAATTCCTGAGCGTTCTAGATATTTCATGGCATCGATGTTGATGGCTTTTTCCATGGCCTTCGAGAAAACATATAGAAAGGAGATAGGTCTGTAATTTCTATGTAATTTCTGTTTTATTTTTATATATATATATATATATATATATATATATATATATATAAAGCTCGGAAACTATTTGGGATAGCAGCAAAACGCAAGTGTACTCTTATAACATTATATTTCCAATATTTCGACAATGAATATTGTCATCAT
This sequence comes from Chrysolina haemoptera, assembly GCA_958298965.1. NCBI lineage: Eukaryota > Metazoa > Arthropoda > Insecta > Coleoptera > Chrysomelidae > Chrysolina > Chrysolina haemoptera. The sequence goes on along the minus strand of OY282595.1, from coordinate 1,522,835 downwards.
CAGGGAGCTACAAATTTTTTTAATGATTAATATAAATGAAAAAAGTGAAAAGCCAAAAACAGTACTTACAATGTCATTGAGATTGGTCGTTTTTAGATGTTGTGAGAAATGAACAAGACAACATTACAAGCATGTAACACATGGAGCAACAATAAAAGTTAATATTAATATGTTTAAAAGAAAACTACACCGGTTTACCGAAAAAGCATGGCAACAGGTAGTAGAAAATGGTGGATTAAATTTGAATTAATTTTTAAAGGAATGTCAATTGTCACTGTCATGCAAAGCAGAAAGAGACAATTGTCTTTGGCTGCTAGGGTTATTATACAGTTCCAATTGCTACCAAAGAGGGATTTCATGAGAGAACATTCGTATGGGAAACCATTCCTATGGGAATGGAATTTATTTATGAAAATTATATTTGTAATTTTGAAAGTTTATATATAGAAAACATTTTAATTAATTATGTGTTTATGTTAATATTATTATTATTAGATAGCTTCACGAATCGACGATCCTATACCTCGTGATGACGTATGCGAAGTCATTACCGAAACGTTGCTTTCCGCCTCATTGATTGGCTTTCTCCATCAAGATGATGGATTTTTGGCGACTCGTTGTACTCGGCAACCAGTGGCAAATGACCCGTGATCTTCACGAAGTTTGTGCAAATGCTGGCGTATGGGACTGCTTCGCAGGGGTTGAATTATTACAATGCTGATTTATGTCTAGTCGCGTGGCCTGGCAGGGGTGATTCGTAGATTTTGGTCGCAGAAAGTGATTATAGATTGTATCATGCAATTTTTAGGATTTGCTCCGAATATTCTTCATAAAGGGTTGTTTTGAAAGAAAAGGGATGGTAGAGGGCAAACTGAGGGGCTCGAAATGAAACCTGAACCCAAATATAAGAAAAAAAGAAGTTCAGTTTTGAACGAGAATATTGAATTGAACTACATATAAATTGATACCATATCGAAAATCACTACTAGTACTAAACTAAAATAATAATTTTGAATCATACTAATAAATATATAAACAAAGGAAATCACCAAATCTCCTGAAGTTTGTGTGTTAATCTAAAAAAAAATTTAAAATTTAGAAAATTGCTGAAAAATTACAGATTATCGTATGTAAATTAATGGTTTTTGGAGTCATTCCAAGTAAGAATATAAAATAGATAAGTAGTCACAATCAGGCGTCTATTCATAATGAAGTATGTCCAATATGTTAATTCTAGTGCACCAGCATATTGAATGATTATTCAGTTTTTCGTATTATCTGTCACTTATTAATGGTTTAAAGTGATAAGATTATCGAAACTATTTTCGTCAGTAACTTAGGTAATTTGAATATTTTGGGTGCCAGATATTTTTTTTTTACTCTGTACTTCAAAATTATGCTTTGTGCTCCTAGTATCACATGTGTGCTCATTTGGTATAAAGATGATGTCATTTTTGTGAATATTCATTAATAGACATTTGTTTAATGTTAAAGAGATTAATTTCGGGGAAAGCAAATTACTAGAATATCTCAAGATTTATCTCAGCAATACTTCAACGAAAAATCAGTGGCGAATACAGGACATATTGTAAAAGAGAAGCAAGCTTTCCTGATGACAATGCTTGAATGCAATGATAACTTCTGTAGAACAATTAAAACAAATATTGTTTTGTATCATTTACGCTTAAATATTCATCAAAGGGGCGTTGCACACCCTCCCCACCCTGTATCCTCTTCTAAAAACAATCTAGAACTTTCCCAATGTTTGCGAAATATTCTGGAGCATTACAAAAGTAGACTATTTCGATAGTTTTTCAATACTATAAAAAGTTTGAACTTGGGAATGTCTAAGTAGATGTTATAAAAATAAATAACTAAACTTACAAGTTGACTCTCGAACATTTTGTGATCGCGTTGAATTTCTTTCGTTGTTGTTTCTTTTCGCTTTAGATACTCAAAGAATATCACAAAAAAATAGTTGTGTTCTCGACATGGATGTGTTCTATTATAGTCATTGCTGATATTTTCTACGGGTTTTTCAAAGTTGTTCAGTAACCGATACCATCCTTGTGCTGGATTCGTCGATATATCTGTATAAAAACAACACGTTTCATCCACGTGTTATATTTACGGTCCTTCCTTCAAAAAATTACATATTCCAAGCGACCGTTATTCCGCTCACACCGCCCACTGGATATAATCCTAATTTTAGTTTGTTTTACTCCCGCCGAATAATTTATCGTACGATATACAGGATATTAATTTGAGCGGGGCAGATTTGCAGCGTTGGAATTCAGTGCTTAATTGCTGGTAGCTAATATTTTAAATAATTGCCGGTCATAATTCCTCTGGAGGCTGGGTAATGGATGAATAGAGTGACAAATCGGGGTGGAAGGAAAAAGACGGAAATTGCAGAAAGCGTTCATGAAAATAGTGAGAGATTGTATTTTTCCGGTTGAAAATAGCTGCAAATAAGGTTCACTTCATGGGATTATCTTTGGATTGTGGTATTTTCTGCCAATCAAGTATGGACTACCATAGGGTTCTGTTTTGGGACCATAGTTGTTAATTTTTATTTATTTTATATTTATCATAAATGATTTTTAATAAATACTGATGAGAGAACTTTACTATATTCTGCTCTATTTGTGTTTTGTTAATATTCAGAAAAAGAAGGTTAGCCGAGAACCATTTATTGACTTCGGATAAAGTACTTTCATAGTTTTCTCGTATGGAACTTTCCTGAGCATTGGAAATAATGAGAGAGGTATCGTCTGGGTACATTGTAAAAGATGCTGGCAAATGGAGCCTGTCTATGTCGTTGATATACATTAAGAATAGGATAGGGCCGAGTACTGATCCTTGTGGGACACCCTTGTTGTCTTTCAAGTACCCGGATGACTTGTTATTTATCGAGACATATTACCACCTGTCACAAAGGTGTACCCCTCACACCATATCGGTAAAGTTAATCCACGAGAATCCTATGGCTCACACATTCGAATACTTTCTATATTTCTCACTTATTCATTAGTAAGTACAAACTTTTTTCTCCTGACTCGATAAAATGTATTCTTTTACATAACATTATTCAATTAACTGAACTATCTTAGTTTTGATAGAATCATACATGTCTTTATGTGGAAATCATTCGTTTGTTTTCTGACAGATGTTTGTCTCAAATTTTCCACTGTGTGGGATAGTGTGGAAAAAACGAGTTTTTGACTTTATCGAAATTATTTCCAATATTTGAACATCATAAAAATGAACCGGGAAGGAATGATCTCAATGTAGTTTTCAGGACTATTCTCAAACTTACCACCAAAATTAATACTAGATCTGAAGTCACTTTCATCAGGATTTTCTACGCATATATTTATAAGCTTATTATTTCTGGTACAATTTTTATTTATTTATTTCCTTTTTCAACTGCTTTGATCAGTACCATCACACTCGTAACCAATTTCTTCCACAGAAATTTTCTTTTCGTACATTCACTACAAAAAAAACTGTTATCTATCAATATCCCCGCTCGAACAAAACTCCAAGTAAATATAAAAGAAGCGGAACGCCCAGTCACTTCTCAGATCAAAAAGACGCCTCGATACAAGCAGTTTTCTGTTCTGCCACCGGTCGCCTGCAGTATCGAATTCCGAATTGGAAAGCCTTCCCAGTCTTTTCTAATTGTCGTGACATGAAAAAGGCGCGCCTACTACGCCACCTGATCCATTAAGTGATCAGATCCAAAGAGCGCTTCGCAAGTGAAAAACGATCGAGTAAAACTTGAAATTGATTTGCTTTTATGGTCGCACAAACGGTGGCCAATAATGAGATGAAAACGGCAAATGACAGTTTAAGACAATGGTATAAATTGATTACTTTTATTGCGGAATTTCATCGTCTGGATTGTTTCTCTGAGCACGACGTTTCCATTGGTTCAATATTTCCGATCGTTATTACGTGTGTTCTGACCGCCATAGTGATGAAAGGTACTTAATATGACTTGAGGTGATTAACCAACTAACTGTTTTCTTTATTGATCATACCCAAGCGTTACTGGTGGGGGCCCTTGTGGTTCGTATTCTTCTAGAATTGACCAACGTTTGGTTGAAAGAAAGCGTCACTGGTGTTCTTCCTTGTCTAAGATTTTGGCAACTTTTCACTGTATACGGTGGTATTTCATCCAAGCGTGTTCTGCGACTTTGACGTCTCTCCCCGTTAAGTTCAACGTTTGTGTTCGTCTACCCTAGTGCTGAGCGGTCTTTTGGTCTCACCGATGTAGCGGCTTCCACATTCGCATGGTATTCGATAAACGCTATTTTTAGAATTTTCTGATTCACGTCTCTCCTTATGTTCCTGACCTCAATTTCCAGTTGTTTTCTGTTTGAATTTAAGCTCAGGTATTGTCCGGTGTAGGTTTTCTTTCTATAGGCCGGTATTTGGATGGAATCTCCAACGCTCTCGACTTTAACGTCTAGGAACGGAAGAAAGCCGTCTTTCTGATTTTATTGATTACTTTTTTCCTCGAAAATTTCCTGGAAGAAATCAATAAAAACTGGAATACCATAAAATTCACGATGGAAAAGGAGAACAACAGTGTTCTTCAGTTCCTAATTCACCATGGAAAAGGAGAACAACAGTGTCCTTCAGTTCCTAGACGTCAGAGTCGAGAAAAAACCTTTGTCGGACAGGAACAGGAAAATCAAGCAACAACAACCAATCCACGTGGAGTCATATTGGAGAGACTTAGAAAAATCGGGAAAATTCCGAAAAATTGCGTTTACCAGATATCATGATAATGTGGCAGCCGCTACTTCTATGATACCAAAAGACCGCTCGGCATTAGGATAGACGAACGAAAACGCTGGACTCGACGGGGGTAGACGTGAAAGACGTAGCATGCTTGGACGAAAAACCTCCGCATCCACTGGCAATATACTATTAGACGAAGCAGAACAGTCGTGTAAACGAAAATTCAAATAATCCCCATACATCCAAGCCAAAAACGCTCTCATTCAACCGAGCATTGAAATCAAAAATATGCTGAAAACAATATATAAAAAGTGACTTTCGCGGTCAGTAAACACTTAACGATCGAAGATTCTGAACCGATTGAAACGTCACGTCGTGCTCATAGAAATAATCCAGACAATGGAAATCCGCAACAAAAGTAATCAATCTACGGTTCTGATTCAACATTTGAGCAAGAAGATTAAAGTTGCTAGTTCTGATGAATCCCGTCTAGAAAATCCTTCGACTTCTATCTCACTTCATCGGAATGTTCCCACAGCTTCGTCCGAAAGGTGCCATTAATTACGTGGCCGAAATGGCCGTAAGACAGCCGAACAATGACGTGGCCGATGTCGTTCTCTCAGATACAAATCGCACGTTTAAAATGCCGACTTCGATGTGCCAGAAATTCTATGCGTTCGCCTTTTTTCTTTAATTTCCATCGGATTTTTTTCACCCGTACCGAACATCACAATGGCTCAAGATAACACGGTATTGTGTCCAGTTGGGATTGAAGGAATGTAACTCTATGACTGCGGACGGGGCGGAATGTTCTCGACGATAAATGTCAAGAGCGGAAAGGCATTCGAGCGGAGATGCAGTTGTTATTGTCACGGAGTGTTCGATGATGGTAATATCGCAAATATTGCACTCTTTGATATTTGCATCCGGCTCGAAGGACCAATTTATTGCGTACTTTGATCTGACAATGATAATGTTGCACTATCATTGCGCAATGAATTCTCATTCTCATATACAGCGTGTTCCTAGTGCTAATTGTGTAGCAACTCATAACAGGTGGTCAAAAAAATATGTAGACTTGAATTTGTGGAAAAAATTGTTTTAAAGTTGGGAATATTTTTTACAAAGTCTTCTTGATCACCCATTATGCATACTGATTGTACACGCTGTATATGATAATGATGTACCGATATTAGAAAACACGATAAAGTATTCAAGGGTAATAAATTAATATAAACAATGATGGAAAAGTTACTGTAATTGTGAATGATAATTCTATACGTGAGCCTACTTTGTTTTTCAATAAGTCGTGGTCCACAATAAATATGTTGAATAAGAGATACAAAAGCAATACCAATTACAAACAATACTTGCATATTCAAGTTGTATATTTTTTTTTAATTCAACCATGTAAGTAACGGAAATTTTTTTTTTCATTGCTTCCCTCAGTTCAATATTTGATCTTCAAGATTAAGGAACAAATAAAAAAACGTAAAAAACACAGTCAATTGACTGCTGTTTGGCATTCTTAAGAAAGACTTTGACATACTGACAGCTATTGGGTTCACTATTGACTGCTTGACATTCGTTGAACCAAAAAGTGTTTGTGAGTTGACGTTTTTATATCTTGGTCCACTGCGTTGGGTAAAGTAACATTATAATGTGATCCTTATCTTTATTGTGTGGGTAAGAAAAATTTTTTTTTTGTAGAACCGAGCGTTGATTAGTTGTGATCCTTCTTCGGTTCTGTTGACGTTGTTGTGGTGTTGCATTTCAGTGTCTTCTCTGAACAGTCTTCGGTGATATGCAGATGTTCTGGGACAGCGAATATTTCCGTGTGTCCTAAACGGCAACTGGCCTTGTGCTCTTTGTTTCTTTTACTGGAGAAATGTTATGTGCTTCCAATATAAACGATACCACAGGGACCTGCGGTATAATATATTCTTCATGAATTATAATAATTTGTTCACTTATTGCAGTTGTTTATCCAATTTGAACAAGAAATAATGTACGACTGCTCTTGATTGATTGAATGAACTTGCATTTCCATGAGGACAAACGCCTCTCGAAGAGTGTACAGGGGTTGACGATAATGAAAATTGCTCCGCTTCACCGACAAACAAAAGAAACACATTCCTTCCCGCCCCCGGAGTATCGATAGCCACCCCATCCGTGGCTAACTGCATTTCGCGGTGTAGGTTTTTGTTGGGCGTAATGTCGTCAAGACCTTACTCCTTTGTTAACCCGAATAAAGCAGATAGCTTTTCGAAAACACTCTGCCGTACGATTCAAATTGCATCGGGGGGCGGTGCTAATGGTTTTGCCGGCATAATGGATGGAATTGCATTAAAATGTGATCTGCATAGCTCGCTTACAACTCCGTGCTGGCAAATGTAATTACCGAATCGTTCCCGTGCTTCCGGAAGAAGCAGACGAGAAAGGGGGTGGTTTTTCGCTGAGGAACCGATGTGCCTAATGGATCGGGTGGGTGTTGGTTGGTTGGTGCGCCTTCTTCTTGTCGCGATACTTACGCCAGGTGAAGAAGTTCTTACGGTAGGCAATACATATTATTTTTTACAATTTAATTACGGCCGATATCCTCAAAATTTTATGTTGATTCCGAAAATGTATGATTTGAATATGTTCGGACACACGGTGTACCATAAAACAAAGATAAATGTGCAACAAAAATTGTTTCTCACGAATCCGGCATCCTAGCACACAAAACCACCTATAACACCTACAAGCGAACTGCTAGGCCAGCAAACTATATCATCCTCTTGTAGGTAATTTTCTTAGCTTTCTTTCTATATACCTATGTATTTAACGAATGTGTCTCGTTATGGTCGCAAAATGCGAAAAATGTAAAAGGTACGCTAGGATCCGGCATCCTAGCACAAAAAACCGCCAACGAAAAATACTTCCAAAAATTTAAGAATTTCTTCAATATTTTTCCCGTATTCTACGCCATCGATTCAACATGACACAGTATTCGAAAAAAAAAAATAATAAATTTAAAAATCGGTCCAACTCAAAGTCACACGTTTATAAAAACGCCTACCAATTCTATGTTTGACTAGCAATCGATTTCAAATTCGGTCAGCGTATAGAAAAAAGATTGAATTTAACGAATATATTATAAAAAAATTAGAAAAATTTTTGGTAGGGAAACGGCACCTGCAAACTCTGGATAACATTTTCAACCGTCGACCGAGTCGAGATAGAGCAATTCTGCGAATGCCAATCGATTCAGAATGGCCGAATTGGTATGTATTGTGAATTTCGAGTCAATCGAAAAAATCAAAAATTACTCGAAAAAAGTTGCAAGGGGTTCACCCCTAAAAATCATGAAACATACTAAGTCTTCTGGTAGACTTGCAATTTGCACTGTATAAATTTTTGTCCTCAGACGTATTTTGACGTGCTGATTCCGAATCTTTGAACAAAAATGTCGAAAACTCATCGGAAATATTTTTGGCGCCAAAAAAACCATTTTTGAAAACTGATTCAGAGCTGACCAACTCGAGAACGGTTAGAGATAGACAAATTCTGTGAACGCCAATCGATTCAGAATGGCCGATTTAGTATACACAGAGAATTTGAACGAAAATAATCAACTGGCAAAAAAGTCGAGTACCTACATCATGATGGATAATTTTTTGATTTTTTTTATTTTTCATTTTTCGAATTTCAAATTCATGTCCTCGAATGTATTTTTACGTGCTGATTCTGAATCTTTGAACGAAAATGTCGAAAACTCATCGGAAATATTTTTCGCGCCAAAAAAACCATTTGAAAACTGATTCAGAGCTGACCAACTCGAGAACGAATAGAGATAAACCAATTCTGCGAACGCCAATCGATTCAGAATGGTCGAATTGGTATGTATTGTGAATTTCGAGTCAATCGAAAAAATTAAAAATTACTCGAAAAAAGTTGCAAGGGGTTCACCCCTAAAAATCATGAAAAGTACTAAGTCTTCTGGTAGACTTGCAATTTGCACTGTATAAATTTTTGTCCTCAGACGTATTTTGACGTGCTGATTCCGAATCTTTGAACGAAAATGTCGAAAACTCATCGGAAATATTTTTGGCTCCAAAAAAACCATTTTTGAAAAGTGATTCAGAACTGACCAACTCGAGAACGGTTAGATATAGACAAATTCTGTAAACGCCAATCGATTCAGAATGGCCGATTTAGTATACACAGAGAATTTGAACGAAAAAAATCAACGGGCAAAAAAGTCGAGTACCTACATCATGATAGATAATTTTTTGATTTTTTGATTTTTTTTATTTTTCATTTTTCGAATTTCAAATTAATGTCCTCGAATGTATTTTTACGTGCTAATTCTGAATCTTTGAACCAAAATGTCGAAAACTCATCGGAAATATTTTTGGCGCCAAAAAAAACATTTTTGAAAACTGATTCAGAGCTGACCAACTCGAGAACGGTTAGAGATAGACAAATTCTGCGAACACCAATCGATTCAGAATGATCGAATTGGTATGTATAGTGAATTTCGAGTCAATCGAAAAAATCAAAAATTACTCGAAAAAAGTTGCAAGGGATTCACCCCTAAAAATCATGAAAAGTACTAAGTCTTCTGGTAGACTTGCAATTTGCACTGTATAAATTTTTGTCCTCAGACGTATTTTGACGTGCTGATTCTGAATCTTTGAACGAAAATGTCGAAAACTCATCGGAAATATTTTTCGCGCCAAAAAAACCATTTGAAAACTGATTCAGAGCTGACCAACTCGAGAACGAATAGAGATAAACCAATTCTGCGAACGCCAATCGATTCAGAATGGTCGAATTGGTATGTATTGTGAATTTCGAGTCAATCGAAAAAATTAAAAATTACTCGAAAAAAGTTGCAAGGGGTTCACCCCTAAAAATCATGAAAAGTACTAAGTCTTCTGGTAGACTTGCAATTTGCACTGTATAAATTTTTGTCCTCAGACGTATTTTGACGTGCTGATTCCGAATCTTTGAACGAAAATGTCGAAAACTCATCGGAAATATTTTTGGCTCCAAAAAAACCATTTTTGAAAAGTGATTCAGAACTGACCAACTCGAGAACGGTTAGATATAGACAAATTCTGTAAACGCCAATCGATTCAGAATGGCCGATTTAGTATACACAGAGAATTTGAACGAAAAAAATCAACGGGCAAAAAAGTCGAGTACCTACATCATGATAGATAATTTTTTGATTTTTTGATTTTTTTTATTTTTCATTTTTCGAATTTCAAATTAATGTCCTCGAATGTATTTTTACGTGCTAATTCTGAATCTTTGAACCAAAATGTCGAAAACTCATCGGAAATATTTTTGGCGCCAAAAAAAACATTTTTGAAAACTGATTCAGAGCTGACCAACTCGAGAACGGTTAGAGATAGACAAATTCTGCGAACACCAATCGATTCAGAATGATCGAATTGGTATGTATAGTGAATTTCGAGTCAATCGAAAAAATCAAAAATTACTCGAAAAAAGTTGCAAGGGATTCACCCCTAAAAATCATGAAAAGTACTAAGTCTTCTGATAGACTTGCAATTTGCACTGTATAAATTTTTGTCCTCAGACGTATTTTGACGTGCTGATTCCGAATCTTTGAACGAAAATGTCGAAAACTCATCGGAAATATTTTTGGCGCCAAAAAAACCATTTTTGAAAACTGGTTCAGAGCTGACCAACTCGAGAACGGTTAGATATAGACAAATTCTGTGAACGCCAATCGATTCAGAATGGCCGATTTAGTATTCACAGAGAATTTGAACGAAAAAAATCAACGGGCAAAAAAGTCGAGTACCTACATCATGATGGATAATTTTTTGATTTTTTTTATTTTTCATGTTTCGGATTTCAAATTCATGTCCTCGAATGTATTTTTACGTGCTGATTCTGAATCTTTGAACGAAAATGTCGAAAACTCATCGGAAATATTTTTGGCGCCAAAAAAACCATTTGAAAACTGATTCAGAGCTGACAAACTCGAGAACGAATAGAGATAAACCAATTCTGCGAACGCCAATCGATTCAGAATGGTCGAATTGATATGTATTGTGAATTTCGAGTCAATCGAAAAAATTAAAAATTACTCGAAAAAAGTTGCAAGGGGTTCACCCCTAAAAATCATGAAACATACTAAGTCTTCTGGTAGACTTGCAATTTGCACTGTATAAATTTTTGTCCTCAGACGTATTTTGACGTGCTGATTCCGAATCTTTGAACGAAAATGTCGAAAACTCATCGGAAATATTTTTGGCGCCAAAAAAAACATTTTTGAAAACTGATTCAGAGCTGACCAACTCGAGAACGGTTAGAGATAGACAAATTATGCGAACGCCAATCGATTCAGAATGGTCGAATTGGTATGTATTGTGAATTTCGAGTCAATCGAAAAAATTAAAAATTACTCGAAAAAAGTTGCAAGGGGTTCACCCCTAAAAATCATGAAACATACTAAGTCTTCTGGTAGACTTGCAACTTGCACTGTATAAATTTTTGTCCTCAGACGTATTTTGACGTGCTGATTCCGAATCTTTGAACGAAAATGTCGAAAACTCATCGGAAATATTTTTGGCGCCAAAAAAAACATTTTTGAAAACTGGTTCAGAGCTGACCAACTCGAGAACGGTTAGATATAGACAACTTCTGTGAACGCCAATCGATTCAGAATGGCCGATTTAGTATTCACAGAGAATTTGAACGAAAAAAATCAACGGGCAAAAAAGTCGAGTACCTACATCATGATGGATAATTTTTTGATTTTTTTTATTTTTCATGTTTCGGATTTCAAATTCATGTCCTCGAATGTATTTTTACGTGCTGATTCTGAATCTTTGAACGAAAATGTCGAAAACTCATCGGAAATATTTTTGGCGCCAAAAAAACCATTTGAAAACTGATTCAGAGCTGACAAACTCGAGAACGAATAGAGATAAACCAATTCTGCGAACGCCAATCGATTCAGAATGGTCGAATTGGTATGTATTGTGAATTTCGAGTCAATCGAAAAAATTAAAAATTACTCGAAAAAAGTTGCAAGGGGTTCACCCCTAAAAATCATGAAAAGTACTAAGTCTTCTGGTAGACTTGCAATTTGCACTGTATAAATTTTTGTCCTCAGACGTATTTTGACGTGCTGATTCCGAATCTTTGAACGAAAATGTCGAAAACTCATCGGAAATATTTTTGGCGCCAAAAAAACCATTTTTGAAAAGTGATTCAGAACTGACCAACTCGAGAACGGTTAGATATAGACAAATTCTGTGAACGCCAATCGATTCAGAATGGCCAATTTAGTATACACAGAGAATTTGAACGAAAATAATCAACTGGCAAAAAAGTCGAGTACCTACATCATGATGGATAATTTTTTGATTTTTTTTATTTTTCATTTTTCGAATTTCAAATTCATGTCCTCGAATGTATTTTTACGTGCTGATTCTGAATCTTTGAACGAAAATGTCGAAAACTCATCGGAAATATTTTTCGCGCCAAAAAAACCATTTGAAAACTGATTCAGAGCTGACCAACTCGAGAACGAATAGAGATAAACCAATTCTGCGAACGCCAATCGATTCAGAATGGTCGAATTGGTATGTATTGTGAATTTCGAGTCAATCGAAAAAATTAAAAATTACTCGAAAAAAGTTGCAAGGGGTTCACCCCTAAAAATCATGAAAAGTACTAAGTCTTCTGGTAGACTTGCAATTTGCACTGTATAAATTTTTGTCCTCAGACGTATTTTGACGTGCTGATTCCGAATATTTGAACGAAAATGTCGAAAACTCATCGGAAATATTTTTGGCTCCAAAAAAACCATTTTTGAAAAGTGATTCAGAACTGACCAACTCGAGAACGGTTAGATATAGACAAATTCTGTAAACGCCAATCGATTCAGAATGGCCGATTTAGTATACACAGAGAATTTGAACGAAAAAAATCAACGGGCAAAAAAGTCGAGTACCTACATCATGATAGATAATTTTTTGATTTTTTGATTTTTTTTATTTTTCATTTTTCGAATTTCAAATTAATGTCCTCGAATGTATTTTTACGTGCTAATTCTGAATCTTTGAACCAAAATGTCGAAAACTCATCGGAAATATTTTTGGCGCCAAAAAAAACATTTTTGAAAACTGATTCAGAGCTGACCAACTCGAGAACGGTTAGAGATAGACAAATTCTGCGAACACCAATCGATTCAGAATGATCGAATTGGTATGTATAGTGAATTTCGAGTCAATCGAAAAAATCAAAAATTACTCGAAAAAAGTTGCAAGGGGTTCACCCCTAAAAATCATGAAAAGTACTAAGTCTTCTGATAGACTTGCAATTTGCAATGTATAAATTTTTGTCTTCAGACGTATTTTGACGTGCTGATTCCGAATCTTTGAACGAAAATGTCGAAAACTCATCGGAAATATTTTTGGCGCCAAAAAAACCATTTTTGAAAAGTGATTCAGAACTGACCAACTCGAGAACGGTTAGATATAGACAAATTCTGTGAACGCCAATCGATTCAGAATGGCCAATTTAGTATACACAGAGAATTTGAACGAAAATAATCAACTGGCAAAAAAGTCGAGTACCTACATCATGATGGATAATTTTTTGATTTTTTTTATTTTTCATTTTTCGAATTTCAAATTCATGTCCTCGAATGTATTTTTACGTGCTGATTCTGAATCTTTGAACGAAAATGTCGAAAACTCATCGGAAATATTTTTCGCGCCAAAAAAACCATTTGAAAACTGATTCAGAGCTGACCAACTCGAGAACGAATAGAGATAAACCAATTCTGCGAACGCCAATCGATTCAGAATGGTCGAATTGGTATGTATTGTGAATTTCGAGTCAATCGAAAAAATTAAAAATTACTCGAAAAAAGTTGCAAGGGGTTCACCCCTAAAAATCAGGAAAAGTACTAAGTCTTCTGGTAGACTTGCAATTTGCACTGTATAAATTTTTGTCCTCAGACGTATTTTGACGTGCTGATTCCGAATCTTTGAACGAAAATGTCGAAAACTCATCGGAAATATTTTTGGCGCCAAAAAAACCATTTGAAAACTGATTCAGAGCTGACAAACTCGAGAACGAATAGAGATAAACCAATTCTGCGAACGCCAATCGATTCAGAATGGTCGAATTGATATGTATTGTGAATTTCGAGTCAATCGAAAAAATTAAAAATTACTCGAAAAAAGTTGCAAGGGGTTCACCCCTAAAAATCATGAAACATACTAAGTCTTCTGGTAGACTTGCAATTTGCACTGTATAAATTTTTGTCCTCAGACGTATTTTGACGTGCTGATTCCGAATCTTTGAACGAAAATGTCGAAAACTCATCGGAAATATTTTTGGCGCCAAAAAAAACATTTTTGAAAACTGATTCAGAGCTGACCAACTCGAGAACGGTTAGAGATAGACAAATTATGCGAACGCCAATCGATTCAGAATGGTCGAATTGGTATGTATTGTGAATTTCGAGTCAATCGAAAAAATTAAAAATTACTCGAAAAAAGTTGCAAGGGGTTCACCCCTAAAAATCATGAAACATACTAAGTCTTCTGGTAGACTTGCAACTTGCACTGTATAAATTTTTGTCCTCAGACGTATTTTGACGTGCTGATTCCGAATCTTTGAACGAAAATGTCGAAAACTCATCGGAAATATTTTTGGCGCCAAAAAAACCATTTTTGAAAACTGGTTCAGAGCTGACCAACTCGAGAACGGTTAGAGATAGACAAATTATGCGAACGCCAATCGATTCAGAATGGTCGAATTGGTATGTATTGTGAATTTCGAGTCAATCGAAAAAATTAAAAATTACTCGAAAAAAGTTGCAAGGGGTTCACCCCTAAAAATCATGAAACATACTAAGTCTTCTGGTAGACTTGCAACTTGCACTGTATAAATTTTTGTCCTCAGACGTATTTTGACGTGCTGATTCCGAATCTTTGAACGAAAATGTCGAAAACTCATCGGAAATATTTTTGGCGCCAAAAAAACCATTTTTGAAAACTGGTTCAGAGCTGACCAACTCGAGAACGGTTAGATATAGACAACTTCTGTGAACGCCAATCGATTCAGAATGGCCGATTTAGTATTCACAGAGAATTTGAACGAAAAAAATCAACGGGCAAAAAAGTCGAGTACCTACATCATGATGGATAATTTTTTGATTTTTTTTATTTTTCATGTTTCGGATTTCAAATTCATGTCCTCGAATGTATTTTTACGTGCTGATTCTGAATCTTTGAACGAAAATGTCGAAAACTCATCGGAAATATTTTTGGCGCCAAAAAAACCATTTGAAAACTGATTCAGAGCTGACAAACTCGAGAACGAATAGAGATAAACCAATTCTGCGAACGCCAATCGATTCAGAATGGTCGAATTGGTATGTATTGTGAATTTCGAGTCAATCGAAAAAATTAAAAATTACTCGAAAAAAGTTGCGAGGGGTTCACCCCTAAAAATCATGAAAAGTACTAAGTCTTCTGGTAGACTTGCAATTTGCACTGTATAAATTTTTGTCCTCAGACGTATTTTGACGTGCTGATTCCGAATCTTTGAACGAAAATGTCGAAAACTCATCGGAAATATTTTTGGCTCCAAAAAAACCATTTTTGAAAAGTGATTCAGAACTGACCAACTCGAGAACGGTTAGATATAGACAAATTCTGTAAACGCCAATCGATTCAGAATGGCCGATTTAGTATACACAGAGAATTTGAACGAAAAAAATCAACGGGCAAAAAAGTCGAGTACCTACATCATGATAGATAATTTTTTGATTTTTTGATTTTTTTTATTTTTCATTTTTCGAATTTCAAATTAATGTCCTCGAATGTATTTTTACGTGCTAATTCTGAATCTTTGAACCAAAATGTCGAAAACTCATCGGAAATATTTTTGGCGCCAAAAAAAACATTTTTGAAAACTGATTCAGAGCTGACCAACTCGAGAACGGTTAGAGATAGACAAATTCTGCGAACGCCAATCGATTCAGTATGGTCGAATTGGTATGTATTGTGAATTTCGAGTCAATCGAAAAAATTAAAAATTACTCGAAAAAAGTTGCAAGGGGTTCACCCCTAAAAATCATGAAACATACTAAGTCTTCTGGTAGACTTGCAACTTGCACTGTATAAATTTTTGTCCTCAGACGTATTTTGACGTGCTGATTCCGAATCTTTGAACGAAAATGTCGAAAACTCATCGGAAATATTTTTGGCGCCAAAAAAACCATTTTTGAAAACTGGTTCAGAGCTGACCAACTCGAGAACGGTTAGATATAGACAACTTCTGTGAACGCCAATCGATTCAGAATGGCCGATTTAGTATTCACAGAGAATTTGAACGAAAAAAATCAACGGGCAAAAAAGTCGAGTACCTACATCATGATGGATAATTTTTTGATTTTTTTTATTTTTCATGTTTCGGATTTCAAATTCATGTCCTCGAATGTATTTTTACGTGCTGATTCTGAATCTTTGAACGAAAATGTCGAAAACTCATCGGAAATATTTTTGGCGCCAAAAAAACCATTTGAAAACTGATTCAGAGCTGACAAACTCGAGAACGAATAGAGATAAACCAATTCTGCGAACGCCAATCGATTCAGAATGGTCGAATTGGTATGTATTGTGAATTTCGAGTCAATCGAAAAAATTAAAAATTACTCGAAAAAAGTTGCAAGGGGTTCACCCCTAAAAATCATGAAAAGTACTAAGTCTTCTGGTAGACTTGCAATTTGCACTGTATAAATTTTTGTCCTCAGACGTATTTTGACGTGCTGATTCCGAATCTTTGAACGAAAATGTCGAAAACTCATCGGAAATATTTTTGGCGCCAAAAAAACCATTTTTGAAAAGTGATTCAGAACTGACCAACTCGAGAACGGTTAGATATAGACAAATTCTGTGAACGCCAATCGATTCAGAATGGCCAATTTAGTATACACAGAGAATTTGAACGAAAATAATCAACTGGCAAAAAAGTCGAGTACCTACATCATGATGGATAATTTTTTGATTTTTTTTATTTTTCATTTTTCGAATTTCAAATTCATGTCCTCGAATGTATTTTTACGTGCTGATTCTGAATCTTTGAACGAAAATGTCGAAAACTCATCGGAAATATTTTTCGCGCCAAAAAAACCATTTGAAAACTGATTCAGAGCTGACCAACTCGAGAACGAATAGAGATAAACCAATTCTGCGAACGCCAATCGATTCAGAATGGTCGAATTGGTATGTATTGTGAATTTCGAGTCAATCGAAAAAATTAAAAATTACTCGAAAAAAGTTGCAAGGGGTTCACCCCTAAAAATCAGGAAAAGTACTAAGTCTTCTGGTAGACTTGCAATTTGCACTGTATAAATTTTTGTCCTCAGACGTATTTTGACGTGCTGATTCCGAATCTTTGAACGAAAATGTCGAAAACTCATCGGAAATATTTTTGGCGCCAAAAAAACCATTTGAAAACTGATTCAGAGCTGACAAACTCGAGAACGAATAGAGATAAACCAATTCTGCGAACGCCAATCGATTCAGAATGGTCGAATTGATATGTATTGTGAATTTCGAGTCAATCGAAAAAATTAAAAATTACTCGAAAAAAGTTGCAAGGGGTTCACCCCTAAAAATCATGAAACATACTAAGTCTTCTGGTAGACTTGCAATTTGCACTGTATAAATTTTTGTCCTCAGACGTATTTTGACGTGCTGATTCCGAATCTTTGAACGAAAATGTCGAAAACTCATCGGAAATATTTTTGGCGCCAAAAAAAACATTTTTGAAAACTGATTCAGAGCTGACCAACTCGAGAACGGTTAGAGATAGACAAATTATGCGAACGCCAATCGATTCAGAATGGTCGAATTGGTATGTATTGTGAATTTCGAGTCAATCGAAAAAATTAAAAATTACTCGAAAAAAGTTGCAAGGGGTTCACCCCTAAAAATCATGAAACATACTAAGTCTTCTGGTAGACTTGCAACTTGCACTGTATAAATTTTTGTCCTCAGACGTATTTTGACGTGCTGATTCCGAATCTTTGAACGAAAATGTCGAAAACTCATCGGAAATATTTTTGGCGCCAAAAAAACCATTTTTGAAAACTGGTTCAGAGCTGACCAACTCGAGAACGGTTAGAGATAGACAAATTATGCGAACGCCAATCGATTCAGAATGGTCGAATTGGTATGTATTGTGAATTTCGAGTCAATCGAAAAAATTAAAAATTACTCGAAAAAAGTTGCAAGGGGTTCACCCCTAAAAATCATGAAACATACTAAGTCTTCTGGTAGACTTGCAACTTGCACTGTATAAATTTTTGTCCTCAGACGTATTTTGACGTGCTGATTCCGAATCTTTGAACGAAAATGTCGAAAACTCATCGGAAATATTTTTGGCGCCAAAAAAACCATTTTTGAAAACTGGTTCAGAGCTGACCAACTCGAGAACGGTTAGATATAGACAACTTCTGTGAACGCCAATCGATTCAGAATGGCCGATTTAGTATTCACAGAGAATTTGAACGAAAAAAATCAACGGGCAAAAAAGTCGAGTACCTACATCATGATGGATAATTTTTTGATTTTTTTTATTTTTCATGTTTCGGATTTCAAATTCATGTCCTCGAATGTATTTTTACGTGCTGATTCTGAATCTTTGAACGAAAATGTCGAAAACTCATCGGAAATATTTTTGGCGCCAAAAAAACCATTTGAAAACTGATTCAGAGCTGACAAACTCGAGAACGAATAGAGATAAACCAATTCTGCGAACGCCAATCGATTCAGAATGGTCGAATTGGTATGTATTGTGAATTTCGAGTCAATCGAAAAAATTAAAAATTACTCGAAAAAAGTTGCGAGGGGTTCACCCCTAAAAATCATGAAAAGTACTAAGTCTTCTGGTAGACTTGCAATTTGCACTGTATAAATTTTTGTCCTCAGACGTATTTTGACGTGCTGATTCCGAATCTTTGAACGAAAATGTCGAAAACTCATCGGAAATATTTTTGGCTCCAAAAAAACCATTTTTGAAAAGTGATTCAGAACTGACCAACTCGAGAACGGTTAGATATAGACAAATTCTGTAAACGCCAATCGATTCAGAATGGCCGATTTAGTATACACAGAGAATTTGAACGAAAAAAATCAACGGGCAAAAAAGTCGAGTACCTACATCATGATAGATAATTTTTTGATTTTTTGATTTTTTTTATTTTTCATTTTTCGAATTTCAAATTAATGTCCTCGAATGTATTTTTACGTGCTAATTCTGAATCTTTGAACCAAAATGTCGAAAACTCATCGGAAATATTTTTGGCGCCAAAAAAAACATTTTTGAAAACTGATTCAGAGCTGACCAACTCGAGAACGGTTAGAGATAGACAAATTCTGCGAACGCCAATCGATTCAGTATGGTCGAATTGGTATGTATTGTGAATTTCGAGTCAATCGAAAAAATTAAAAATTACTCGAAAAAAGTTGCAAGGGGTTCACCCCTAAAAATCATGAAACATACTAAGTCTTCTGGTAGACTTGCAACTTGCACTGTATAAATTTTTGTCCTCAGACGTATTTTGACGTGCTGATTCCGAATCTTTGAACGATAATGTCGAAAACTCATCGGAAATATTTTTGGCGCCAAAAAAACCATTTTTGAAAACTGGTTCAGAGCTGACCAACTCGAGAACGGTTAGATATAGACAACTTCTGTGAACGCCAATCGATTCAGAATGGCCGATTTAGTATTCACAGAGAATTTGAACGAAAAAAATCAACGGGCAAAAAAGTCGAGTACCTACATCATGATGGATAATTTTTTGATTTTTTTTATTTTTCATGTTTCGGATTTCAAATTCATGTCCTCGAATGTATTTTTACGTGCTGATTCTGAATCTTTGAACGAAAATGTCGAAAACTCATCGGAAATATTTTTGGCGCCAAAAAAACCATTTGAAAACTGATTCAGAGCTGACAAACTCGAGAACGAATAGAGATAAACCAATTCTGCGAACGCCAATCGATTCAGAATGGTCGAATTGGTATGTATTGTGAATTTCGAGTCAATCGAAAAAATTAAAAATTACTCGAAAAAAGTTGCAAGGGGTTCACCCCTAAAAATCATGAAAAGTACTAAGTCTTCTGGTAGACTTGCAATTTGCACTGTATAAATTTTTGTCCTCAGACGTATTTTGACGTGCTGATTCCGAATCTTTGAACGAAAATGTCGAAAACTCAACGGAAATATTTTTGGCGCCAAAAAAACCATTTTTGAAAAGTGATTCAGAGCTGACCAACTCGAGAACGGTTAGAGATAGACAAATTCTGCGAACGCATATCGATTCAGAATGGTCGAATTAGTATGTATTGTGAATTTCGAGTCAATCGAAAAAATTAAAAATTACTCGAAAAAAGTTGCAAGGGGTTCACCCCTAAAAATCATGAAAAGTACTAAGTCTTCTGGTAGACTTGCAATTTGCACTGTATAAATTTTTGTCCTCAGACGTATTTTGACGTGCTGATTCCGAATCTTTGAACGAAAATGTCGAAAACTCATCGGAAATATTTTTGGCGCCAAAAAAACCATTTTTGAAAACTGGTTCAGAGCTGACCAACTCGAGAACGGTTAGATATAGACAAATTCTGTGAACGCCAATCGATTCAGAATGGCCGATTTAGTATTCACAGAGAATTTGAACGAAAAAAATCAACGGGCAAAAAAGTCGAGTACCTACATCATGATGGATAATTTTTTGATTTTTTTTATTTTTCATGTTTCGGATTTCAAATTCATGTCCTCGAATGTATTTTTACGTGCTGATTCTGAATCTTTGAACGAAAATGTCGAAAACTCATCGGAAATATTTTTGGCGCCAAAAAAACCATTTGAAAACTGATTCAGAGCTGACAAACTCGAGAACGAATAGAGATAAACCAATTCTGCGAACGCCAATCGATTCAGAATGGTCGAATTGATATGTATTGTGAATTTCGAGTCAATCGAAAAAATTAAAAATTACTCGAAAAAAGTTGCAAGGGGTTCACCCCTAAAAATCATGAAACATACTAAGTCTTCTGGTAGACTTGCAATTTGCACTGTATAAATTTTTGTCCTCAGACGTATTTTGACGTGCTGATTCCGAATCTTTGAACGAAAATGTCGAAAACTCAACGGAAATATTTTTGGCGCCAAAAAAACCATTTTTGAAAAGTGATTCAGAGCTGACCAACTCGAGAACGGTTAGAGATAGACAAATTCTGCGAACGCCAATCGATTCAGTATGGTCGAATTGGTATGTATTGTGAATTTCGAGTCAATCGAAAAAATTAAAAATTACTCGAAAAAAGTTGCAAGGGGTTCACCCCTAAAAATCATGAAAAATACTAAGTCTTCTGATTCTGATAGACTTGCAATTTGCACTGTATAAATTTTTGTCCTCAGACGTATTTTGACGTGCTGATTCCGAATCTTTGAACGAAAATGTCGAAAACTCATCGGAAATATTTTTGGCGCCAAAAAAACCATTTTTGAAAACTGATTCAGAGCTGACCAACTCGAGAACGGTTAGAGATCGACAAATTCTGCGAACGCCAATCGATTCAGAATGGTCGAATTAGTATGTATTGTGAATTTCGAGTCAATCGAAAAAATTAAATATTACTCGAAAAAAGTTGCAAGGGGTTCACCCCTAAAAATCATGAAAAATACTAAGTCTTCTGATAGACTTGCAATTTGCACTGTATAAATTTTTGTCCTCAGACGTATTTTGACGTGCTGATTCCGAATCTTTGAACGAAAATGTCGAAAACTCATCGGAAATATTTTTGGCGCCAAAAAAACCATTTTTGAAAACTGGTTCAGAGCTGACCAACTCGAGAACGGTTAGATATAGACAAATTCTGTGAACGCCAATCGATTCAGAATGGCCGATTTAGTATTCACAGAGAATTTGAACGAAAAAAATCAACGGGCAAAAAAGTCGAGTACCTACATCATGATGGATAATTTTTTGATTTTTTTTATTTTTCATGTTTCGGATTTCAAATTCATGTCCTCGAATGTATTTTTACGTGCTGATTCTGAATCTTTGAACAAAAATGTCGAAAACTCATCGGAAATATTTTTGGCGCCAAAAAAAACATTTTTGAAAACTGATTCAGAGCTGACCAACTCGAGAACGGTTAGAGATAGACAAATTATGCGAACACCAATCGATTGAGAATGGTCGAATTGGTATGTATTGTGAATTTCGAGTCAATCGAAAAAATTAAAAATTACTCGAAAAAAGTTGCAAGGGGTTCACCCCTAAAAATCATGAAACATACTAAGTCTTCTGGTAGACTTGGAATTTGCACTGTATAAATTTTTGTCCTCAGACGTATTTTGACGTGCTGATTCCGAATCTTTGAACGAAAATGTCGAAAACTCAACGGAAATATTTTTGGCGCCAAAAAAACCATTTTTGAAAAGTGATTCTGAGCTGACCAACTCGAGAACGGTTAGAGATAGACAAATTCTGCGAACGCATATCGATTCAGAATGGTCGAATTAGTATGTATTGTGAATTTCGAGTCAATCGAAAAAATTAAAAATTACTCGAAAAAAGTTGCAAGGGGTTCACCCCTAAAAATCATGAAAAGTACTAAGTCTTCTGGTAGACTTGCAAATTGCACTGTATAAATTTTTGTCCTCAGACGTATTTTGACGTGCTGATTCCGAATCTTTGAACGAAAATGTCGAAAACTCATCGGAAATATTTTTGGCGCCAAAAAAACCATTTTTGAAAAGTGATTCAGAGCTGACCAACTCGAGAACGGTTAGATATAGACAAATTCTGTGAACGCCAATCGATTCAGAATGGCCGATTTAGTATACACAGAGAATTTGAACAAAAAAATCAACGGGCAAAAAAGTCGAGTACCTACATCATGATGGATAATTTTTTGATTTTTTTTATTTTTCATTTTTCGAATTTCAAATTCATGTCCTCGAATGTATTTTTACGTGCTGATTCTGAATCTTTGACCGAAAATGTCGAAAACTCATCGGAAATATTTTTGGCGCCAAAAAAACCATTTGAACGAAAATGTCGAAAACTCATCGGAAATATTTTTGGCGCCAAAAAAAACATTTTTGGAAACTGATTCACAGCTGACCAACTCGAGAACGGTTAGAGATAGACAAATTCTGCGAACGCCAATCGATTCAGAATGGTCGAATTGGTATGTATTGTGAATTTCGAGTCAATCGAAAAAATTAAATATTACTCGAAAAAAGTTGCAAGGGGTTCACCCCTAAAAATCATGAAAAATACTAAGTCTTCTGATAGACTTGCAATTTGCACTGTATAAATTTTTGTCCTCAGACGTATTTTGACGTGCTGATTCCGAATCTTTGAACGAAAATGTCGAAAACTCATCGGAAATATTTTTGGCGCCAAAAAAACCATTTTTGAAAACTGGTTCAGAGCTGACCAACTCGAGAACGGTTAGATATAGACAAATTCTGTGAACGCCAATCGATTCAGAATGGCCGATTTAGTATTCACAGAGAATTTGAACGAAAAAAATCAACGGGCAAAAAAGTCGAGTACCTACATCATGATGGATAGTTTTTTGATTTTTTTTATTTTTCATGTTTCGGATTTCAAATTCATGTCCTCGAATGTATTTTTACGTGCTGATTCTGAATCTTTGAACGAAAATGTCGAAAACTCATCGGAAATATTTTTGGCGCCAAAAAAACCGTTTGAAAACTGATTCAGAGCTGACAAACTCGAGAACGAATAGAGATAAACCAATTCTGCGAACGCCAATCGATTCAGAATGGTCGAATTGATATGTATTGTGAATTTCGAGTCAATCGAAAAAATTAAAAATTACTCGAAAAAAGTTGCAAGGGGTTCACCCCTAAAAATCATGAAACATACTAAGTCTTCTGGTAGACTTGCAATTTGCACTGTATAAATTTTTGTCCTCAGACGTATTTTGACGTGCTGATTCCGAATCTTTGAACGAAAATGTCGAAAACTCATCGGAAATATTTTTGGCGCCAAAAAAAACATTTTTGAAAACTGATTCAGAGCTGACCAACTCGAGAACGGTTAGAGATAGACAAATTCTGCGAACGCCAATCGATTGAGAATGGTCGAATTGGTATGTATTGTGAATTTCGAGTCAATCGAAAAAATTAAAAATTACTCGAAAAAAGTTGCAAGGGGTTCACCCCTAAAAATCATGAAACATACTAAGTCTTCTGGTAGACTTGCAATTTGCACTGTATAAATTTTTGTCCTCAGACGTATTTTGACGTGCTGTTTCCGAATCTTTGAACGAAAATGTCGAAAACTCAACGGAAATATTTTTGGCGCCAAAAAAACCATTTTTGAAAAGTGATTCAGAGCTGACCAACTCGAGAACGGTTAGATATAGACAAATTCTGTGAACGCCAATCGATTCAGAATGGCCGATTTAGTATTCACAGAGAATTTGAACGAAAAAAATCAACGGGCAAAAAAGTCGAGTACCTACATCATGATGGATAATTTTTTGATTTTTTTTATTTTTCATGTTTCGGATTTCAAATTCATGTCCTCGAATGTATTTTTACGTGCTGATTCTGAATCTTTGAACGAAAATGTCGAAAACTCATCGGAAATATTTTTGGCGCCAAAAAAACCATTTGAAAACTGATTCAGAGCTGACAAACTCGAGAACGAATAGAGATAAACCAATTCTGCGAACGCCAATCGATTCAGAATGGTCGAATTGATATGTATTGTGAATTTCGAGTCAATCGAAAAAATTAAAAATTACTCGAAAAAAGTTGCAAGGGGTTCACCCCTAAAAATCATGAAACATACTAAGTCTTCTGGTAGACTTGCAACTTGCACTGTATAAATTTTTGTCCTCAGACGTATTTTGACGTGCTGATTCCGAATCTTTGAACGAAAATGTCGAAAACTCAACGGAAATATTTTTGGCGCCAAAAAAACCATTTTTGAAAAGTGATTCAGAGCTGACCAACTCGAGAACGGTTAGAGATAGACAAATTCTGCGAACGCATATCGATTCAGAATGGTCGAATTAGTATGTATTGTGAATTTCGAGTCAATCGAAAAAATTAAAAATTACTCGAAAAAAGTTGCAAGGGGTTCACCCCTAAAAATCATGAAAAGTACTAAGTCTTCTGGTAGACTTGCAATTTGCACTGTATAAATTTTTGTCCTCAGACGTATTTTGACGTGCTGATTCCGAATCTTTGAACGAAAATGTCGAAAACTCATCGGAAATATTTTTGGCGCCAAAAAAACCATTTTTGAAAACTGGTTCAGAGCTGACCAACTCGAGAACGGTTAGATATAGACAAATTCTGTGAACGCCAATCGATTCAGAATGGCCGATTTAGTATTCACAGAGAATTTGAACGAAAAAAATCAACGGGCAAAAAAGTCGAGTACCTACATCATGATGGATAATTTTTTGATTTTTTTTATTTTTCATGTTTCGGATTTCAAATTCATGTCCTCGAATGTATTTTTACGTGCTGATTCTGAATCTTTGAACGAAAATGTCGAAAACTCATCGGAAATATTTTTGGCGCCAAAAAAACCATTTGAAAACTGATTCAGAGCTGACAAACTCGAGAACGAATAGAGATAAACCAATTCTGCGAACGCCAATCGATTCAGAATGGTCGAATTGATATGTATTGTGAATTTCGAGTCAATCGAAAAAATTAAAAATTACTCGAAAAAAGTTGCAAGGGGTTCACCCCTAAAAATCATGAAACATACTAAGTCTTCTGGTAGACTTGCAATTTGCACTGTATAAATTTTTGTCCTCAGACGTATTTTGACGTGCTGATTCCGAATCTTTGAACGAAAATGTCGAAAACTCAACGGAAATATTTTTGGCGCCAAAAAAACCATTTTTGAAAAGTGATTCAGAGCTGACCAACTCGAGAACGGTTAGAGATAGACAAATTCTGCGAACGCCAATCGATTCAGTATGGTCGAATTGGTATGTATTGTGAATTTCGAGTCAATCGAAAAAATTAAAAATTACTCGAAAAAAGTTGCAAGGGGTTCACCCCTAAAAATCATGAAAAATACTAAGTCTTCTGATTCTGATAGACTTGCAATTTGCACTGTATAAATTTTTGTCCTCAGACGTATTTTGACGTGCTGATTCCGAATCTTTGAACGAAAATGTCGAAAACTCATCGGAAATATTTTTGGCGCCAAAAAAACCATTTTTGAAAACTGATTCAGAGCTGACCAACTCGAGAACGGTTAGAGATCGACAAATTCTGCGAACGCCAATCGATTCAGAATGGTCGAATTAGTATGTATTGTGAATTTCGAGTCAATCGAAAAAATTAAATATTACTCGAAAAAAGTTGCAAGGGGTTCACCCCTAAAAATCATGAAAAATACTAAGTCTTCTGATAGACTTGCAATTTGCACTGTATAAATTTTTGTCCTCAGACGTATTTTGACGTGCTGATTCCGAATCTTTGAACGAAAATGTCGAAAACTCATCGGAAATATTTTTGGCGCCAAAAAAACCATTTTTGAAAACTGGTTCAGAGCTGACCAACTCGAGAACGGTTAGATATAGACAAATTCTGTGAACGCCAATCGATTCAGAATGGCCGATTTAGTATTCACAGAGAATTTGAACGAAAAAAATCAACGGGCAAAAAAGTCGAGTACCTACATCATGATGGATAATTTTTTGATTTTTTTTATTTTTCATGTTTCGGATTTCAAATTCATGTCCTCGAATGTATTTTTACGTGCTGATTCTGAATCTTTGAACAAAAATGTCGAAAACTCATCGGAAATATTTTTGGCGCCAAAAAAAACATTTTTGAAAACTGATTCAGAGCTGACCAACTCGAGAACGGTTAGAGATAGACAAATTATGCGAACACCAATCGATTGAGAATGGTCGAATTGGTATGTATTGTGAATTTCGAGTCAATCGAAAAAATTAAAAATTACTCGAAAAAAGTTGCAAGGGGTTCACCCCTAAAAATCATGAAACATACTAAGTCTTCTGGTAGACTTGGAATTTGCACTGTATAAATTTTTGTCCTCAGACGTATTTTGACGTGCTGATTCCGAATCTTTGAACGAAAATGTCGAAAACTCAACGGAAATATTTTTGGCGCCAAAAAAACCATTTTTGAAAAGTGATTCTGAGCTGACCAACTCGAGAACGGTTAGAGATAGACAAATTCTGCGAACGCATATCGATTCAGAATGGTCGAATTAGTATGTATTGTGAATTTCGAGTCAATCGAAAAAATTAAAAATTACTCGAAAAAAGTTGCAAGGGGTTCACCCCTAAAAATCATGAAAAGTACTAAGTCTTCTGGTAGACTTGCAAATTGCACTGTATAAATTTTTGTCCTCAGACGTATTTTGACGTGCTGATTCCGAATCTTTGAACGAAAATGTCGAAAACTCATCGGAAATATTTTTGGCGCCAAAAAAACCATTTTTGAAAAGTGATTCAGAGCTGACCAACTCGAGAACGGTTAGATATAGACAAATTCTGTGAACGCCAATCGATTCAGAATGGCCGATTTAGTATACACAGAGAATTTGAACAAAAAAATCAACGGGCAAAAAAGTCGAGTACCTACATCATGATGGATAATTTTTTGATTTTTTTTATTTTTCATTTTTCGAATTTCAAATTCATGTCCTCGAATGTATTTTTACGTGCTGATTCTGAATCTTTGACCGAAAATGTCGAAAACTCATCGGAAATATTTTTGGCGCCAAAAAAACCATTTGAACGAAAATGTCGAAAACTCATCGGAAATATTTTTGGCGCCAAAAAAAACATTTTTGGAAACTGATTCACAGCTGACCAACTCGAGAACGGTTAGAGATAGACAAATTCTGCGAACGCCAATCGATTCAGAATGGTCGAATTGGTATGTATTGTGAATTTCGAGTCAATCGAAAAAATTAAATATTACTCGAAAAAAGTTGCAAGGGGTTCACCCCTAAAAATCATGAAAAATACTAAGTCTTCTGATAGACTTGCAATTTGCACTGTATAAATTTTTGTCCTCAGACGTATTTTGACGTGCTGATTCCGAATCTTTGAACGAAAATGTCGAAAACTCATCGGAAATATTTTTGGCGCCAAAAAAACCATTTTTGAAAACTGGTTCAGAGCTGACCAACTCGAGAACGGTTAGATATAGACAAATTCTGTGAACGCCAATCGATTCAGAATGGCCGATTTAGTATTCACAGAGAATTTGAACGAAAAAAATCAACGGGCAAAAAAGTCGAGTACCTACATCATGATGGATAGTTTTTTGATTTTTTTTATTTTTCATGTTTCGGATTTCAAATTCATGTCCTCGAATGTATTTTTACGTGCTGATTCTGAATCTTTGAACGAAAATGTCGAAAACTCATCGGAAATATTTTTG
This sequence comes from Chrysolina haemoptera, assembly GCA_958298965.1. Classification (NCBI taxonomy): domain Eukaryota; kingdom Metazoa; phylum Arthropoda; class Insecta; order Coleoptera; family Chrysomelidae; genus Chrysolina; species Chrysolina haemoptera. The sequence continues at coordinate 1,494,584 of OY282595.1, read as the reverse complement.
GCGCCAAAAAAACCGTTTGAAAACTGATTCAGAGCTGACAAACTCGAGAACGAATAGAGATAAACCAATTCTGCGAACGCCAATCGATTCAGAATGGTCGAATTGATATGTATTGTGAATTTCGAGTCAATCGAAAAAATTAAAAATTACTCGAAAAAAGTTGCAAGGGGTTCACCCCTAAAAATCATGAAACATACTAAGTCTTCTGGTAGACTTGCAATTTGCACTGTATAAATTTTTGTCCTCAGACGTATTTTGACGTGCTGATTCCGAATCTTTGAACGAAAATGTCGAAAACTCATCGGAAATATTTTTGGCGCCAAAAAAAACATTTTTGAAAACTGATTCAGAGCTGACCAACTCGAGAACGGTTAGAGATAGACAAATTCTGCGAACGCCAATCGATTGAGAATGGTCGAATTGGTATGTATTGTGAATTTCGAGTCAATCGAAAAAATTAAAAATTACTCGAAAAAAGTTGCAAGGGGTTCACCCCTAAAAATCATGAAACATACTAAGTCTTCTGGTAGACTTGCAATTTGCACTGTATAAATTTTTGTCCTCAGACGTATTTTGACGTGCTGTTTCCGAATCTTTGAACGAAAATGTCGAAAACTCAACGGAAATATTTTTGGCGCCAAAAAAACCATTTTTGAAAAGTGATTCAGAGCTGACCAACTCGAGAACGGTTAGATATAGACAAATTCTGTGAACGCCAATCGATTCAGAATGGCCGATTTAGTATTCACAGAGAATTTGAACGAAAAAAATCAACGGGCAAAAAAGTCGAGTACCTACATCATGATGGATAATTTTTTGATTTTTTTTATTTTTCATGTTTCGGATTTCAAATTCATGTCCTCGAATGTATTTTTACGTGCTGATTCTGAATCTTTGAACGAAAATGTCGAAAACTCATCGGAAATATTTTTGGCGCCAAAAAAACCATTTGAAAACTGATTCAGAGCTGACAAACTCGAGAACGAATAGAGATAAACCAATTCTGCGAACGCCAATCGATTCAGAATGGTCGAATTGATATGTATTGTGAATTTCGAGTCAATCGAAAAAATTAAAAATTACTCGAAAAAAGTTGCAAGGGGTTCACCCCTAAAAATCATGAAAAATACTAAGTCTTCTGATAGACTTGCAATTTGCACTGTATAAATTTTTTTCCTCAGACGTATTTTGACGTGCTGATTCCGAATCTTTGAACGAAAATGTCGAAAACTCATCGGAAATATTTTTGGCGCCAAAAAAAACATTTTTGAAAACTGATTCAGAGCTGACCAACTCGAGAACGGTTAGAGATCGACAAATTCTGCGAACGCCAATCGATTCAGAATTGTCGAATTAGTATGTATTGTGAATTTCGAGTCAATCGAAAAAATTAAATATTACTCGAAAAAAGTTGCAAGGGGTTCACCCCTAAAAATCATGAAAAATACTAAGTCTTCTGATAGACTTGCAATTTGCACTGTATAAATTTTTGTCCTCAGACGTATTTTGACGTGCTGATTCCGAATCTTTGAACGAAAATGTCGAAAACTCATCGGAAATATTTTTGGCGCCAAAAAAAAACATTTTTGAAAACTGATTCACAGCTGACCAACTCGAGAACGGTTAGAGATAGACAAATTCTGCGAACGCCAATCGATTCAGAATGGTCGAATTGGTATGTATTGTGAATTTCGAGTCAATCGAAAAAATTAAAAATTACTCGAAAAAAGTTGCAAGGGGTTCACCCCTAAAAATCATGAAAAATACTAAGTCTTCTGATAGACTTGTAATTTGCACTGTATAAATTTTTGTCCTCAGACGTACTTTGACGTGCTGATTCCGAATCTTTGAACGAAAATGTCGAAAACTCATCGGAAATATTTTTGGCGCCAAAAAAACCATTTTTGAAAACTGATTCAGAGCTGACCAACTCGAGAACGGTTAGAGATCGACAAATTCTGCGAACGCCAATCGATTCAGAATGGTCGAATTAGTATGTATTGTGAATTTCGAGTCAATCGAAAAAATTAAATATTACTCGAAAAAAGTTGCAAGGGGTTCACCCCTAAAAATCATGAAAAATACTAAGTCTTCTGATAGACTTGCAATTTGCACTGTATAAATTTTTGTCCTCAGACGTATTTTGACGTGCTGATTCCGAATCTTTGAACGAAAATGTCGAAAACTCATCGGAAATATTTTTGGCGCCAAAAAAACCATTTTTGAAAACTGATTCAGAGCTGACCAACTCGAGAACGGTTAGATATAGACAAATTCTGTGAACGCCAATCGATTCAGAATGGCCGATTTAGTATTCACAGAGGATTTGAACGAAAAAAATCAACGGGCAAAAAAGTCGAGTACCTACATCATGATGGATAATTTTTTGATTTTTTTTATTTTTCATGTTTCGGATTTCAAATTCATGTCCTCGAATGTATTTTTACGTGCTGATTCTGAATCTTTGAACGAAAATGTCGAAAACTCATCGGAAATATTTTTGGCGCCAAAAAAACCATTTTTGAAAACTGATTCACAGCTGACCAACTCGAGAACGGTTAGAGATAGACAAATTCTGCGAACGCCAATCGATTCAGTATGGTCGAATTGGTATGTATTGTGAATTTCGAGTCAATCGAAAAAATTAAAAATTACTCGAAAAAAGTTGCAAGGGCCCTAAAAATCATGAAAAATACTAAGTCTTCTGATAGACTTGCAATTTGCACTGTATAAATTTTTTTCCTCAGACGTATTTTGACGTGCTGATTCCGAATCTTTGAACGAAAATGTCGAAAACTCATCGGAAATATTTTTGGCGCCAAAAAAACCATTTTTGAAAAGTGATTCAGAGCTGACCAACTCGAGAACGGTTAGATATAGACAAATTCTGTGAACGCCAATCGATTCAGAATGGCCGATTTAGTATACACAGAGAATTTGAACGAAAAAAATCAACGGGCAAAAAAGTCGAGTACCTACATCATGATAGATAATTTTTTTTTTTTTTTTTATTTTTCATTTTTCGAATTTCAAATTAATGTCCTCGAATGTATTTTTTCGTGCTGATTCTGAATCTTTGAACGAAAATGTCGAAAACTCATCGGAAATATTTTTGGCGCCAAAAAAACCATTTTTGAAAACTGATTCACAGCTGACCAACTCGAGAACGGTTAGAGATAGACAAATTCTGCGAACGCCAATCGATTCAGTATGGTCGAATTGGTATGTATTGTGAATTTCGAGTCAATCGAAAAAATTAAAAATTACTCGAAAAAAGTTGCAAGGGGTTCACCCCTAAAAATCATGAAAAATACTAAGTCTTCTGATAGACTTGCAATTTGCACTGTATAAATTTTTGTCCTCAGACGTATTTTGACGTGCTGATTCCGAATCTTTGAACGAAAATATCGAAAACTCATCGGAAATATTTTTGGCGCCAAAAAAACCATTTTTGAAAACTGATTCAGAGCTGACCAACTCGAGAACTGTTAGATATAGACAAATTCTGTGAACGCCAATCGATTCAGAATGGCCGATTTAGTATACACAGAGAATTTGAACGAAAAAAATCAACGGGCAAAAAAGTCGGGTACCTACATCATGATAGATAATTTTTTGATTTTTTGATTTTTTGATTTTTTTTATTTTTCATTTTTCGAATTTCAAATTAATGTCCTCGAATGTATTTTTACGTGCTGATTCTGAATCTTTGAACGAAAATGTCGAAAACTCATCGGAAATATTTTTGGCGCCAAAAAATCCATTTTTGAAAACTGATTCACAGCTGACCAACTCGAGAACGGTTAGAGATAGACAAATTCTGCGAACGCCAATCGATTCAGAATGGTCGAATTGGTATGTATTGTGAATTTCGAGTCAATCGAAGAAATTAAAAATTACTCGAAAAAAGTTGCAAGGGGTTCACCCCTAAAAATCATGAAACATACTAAGTCTTCTGGTAGACTTGCAACTTGCACTGTATAAATTTTTGTCCTCAGACGTATTTTGACGTGCTGATTCCGAATCTTTGAACGAAAATGTCGAAAACTCAACGGAAATATTTTTGGCGCCAAAAAAACCATTTTTGAAAAGTGATTCAGAGCTGACCAACTCGAGAACGGTTAGAGATAGACAAATTCTGCGAACGCCAATCGATTCAGTATGGTCGAATTGGTATGTATTGTGAATTTCGAGTCAATCGAAAAAATTAAAAATTACTCGAAAAAAGTTGCAAGGGGTTCACCCCTAAAAATCATGAAAAATACTAAGTCTTCTGATAGACTTGCAATTTGCACTGTATAAATTTTTTTCCTCAGACGTATTTTGACGTGCTGATTCCGAATCTTTGAACGAAAATGTCGAAAACTCATCGGAAATATTTTTGGCGCCAAAAAAACCATTTTTGAAAAGTGATTCAGAGCTGACCAACTCGAGAACGGTTAGATATAGACAAATTCTGTGAACGCCAATCGATTCAGAATGGCCGATTTAGTATACACAGAGAATTTGAACGAAAAAAATCAACGGGCAAAAAAGTCGAGTACCTACATCATGATAGATAATTTTTTTTTTTTTTTATTTTTCATTTTTCGAATTTCAAATTAATGTCCTCGAATGTATTTTTTCGTGCTGATTCTGAATCTTTGAACGAAAATGTCGAAAACTCATCGGAAATATTTTTGGCGCCAAAAAAACCATTTTTGAAAACTGATTCACAGCTGACCAACTCGAGAACGGTTAGAGATAGACAAATTCTGCGAACGCCAATCGATTCAGTATGGTCGAATTGGTATGTATTGTGAATTTCGAGTCAATCGAAAAAATTAAAAATTACTCGAAAAAAGTTGCAAGGGGTTCACCCCTAAAAATCATGAAAAATACTAAGTCTTCTGATAGACTTGCAATTTGCACTGTATAAATTTTTGTCCTCAGACGTATTTTGACGTGCTGATTCCGAATCTTTGAACGAAAATATCGAAAACTCATCGGAAATATTTTTGGCGCCAAAAAAACCATTTTTGAAAACTGATTCAGAGCTGACCAACTCGAGAACTGTTAGATATAGACAAATTCTGTGAACGCCAATCGATTCAGAATGGCCGATTTAGTATACACAGAGAATTTGAACGAAAAAAATCAACGGGCAAAAAAGTCGGGTACCTACATCATGATAGATAATTTTTTGATTTTTTGATTTTTTTTATTTTTCATTTTTCGAATTTCAAATTAATGTCCTCGAATGTATTTTTACGTGCTGATTCTGAATCTTTGAACGAAAATGTCGAAAACTCATCGGAAATATTTTTGGCGCCAAAAATTCCATTTTTGAAAACTGATTCACAGCTGACCAACTCGAGAACGGTTAGAGATAGACAAATTCTGCGAACGCCAATCGATTCAGAATGGTCGAATTGGTATGTATTGTGAATTTCGAGTCAATCGAAAAAATTAAAAATTACTCGAAAAAAGTTGCAAGGGGTTCACCCCTAAAAATCATGAAAAATACTAAGTCTTCTGATTCTGATAGACTTGCAATTTGCACTGTATAAATTTTTGTCCTCAGACGTATTTTGACGTGCTGATTCCGAATCTTTGAACGAAAATGTCGAAAACTCATCGGAAATATTTTTGGCGCCAAAAAAACCATTTTTGAAAACTGATTCAGAGCTGACCAACTCGAGAACGGTTAGAGATCGACAAATTCTGCGAACGCCAATCGATTCAGAATGGTCGAATTAGTATGTATTGTGAATTTCGAGTCAATCGAAAAAATTAAATATTACTCGAAAAAAGTTGCAAGGGGTTCACCCCTAAAAATCATGAAAAATACTAAGTCTTCTGATAGACTTGCAATTTGCACTGTATAAATTTTTGTCCTCAGACGTATTTTGACGTGCTGATTCCGAATCTTTGAACGAAAATGTCGAAAACTCATCGGAAATATTTTTGGCGCCAAAAAAACCATTTTTGAAAACTGGTTCAGAGCTGACCAACTCGAGAACGGTTAGATATAGACAAATTCTGTGAACGCCAATCGATTCAGAATGGCCGATTTAGTATTCACAGAGAATTTGAACGAAAAAAATCAACGGGCAAAAAAGTCGAGTACCTACATCATGATGGATAATTTTTTGATTTTTTTTATTTTTCATGTTTCGGATTTCAAATTCATGTCCTCGAATGTATTTTTACGTGCTGATTCTGAATCTTTGAACAAAAATGTCGAAAACTCATCGGAAATATTTTTGGCGCCAAAAAAAACATTTTTGAAAACTGATTCAGAGCTGACCAACTCGAGAACGGTTAGAGATAGACAAATTATGCGAACACCAATCGATTGAGAATGGTCGAATTGGTATGTATTGTGAATTTCGAGTCAATCGAAAAAATTAAAAATTACTCGAAAAAAGTTGCAAGGGGTTCACCCCTAAAAATCATGAAACATACTAAGTCTTCTGGTAGACTTGGAATTTGCACTGTATAAATTTTTGTCCTCAGACGTATTTTGACGTGCTGATTCCGAATCTTTGAACGAAAATGTCGAAAACTCAACGGAAATATTTTTGGCGCCAAAAAAACCATTTTTGAAAAGTGATTCTGAGCTGACCAACTCGAGAACGGTTAGAGATAGACAAATTCTGCGAACGCATATCGATTCAGAATGGTCGAATTAGTATGTATTGTGAATTTCGAGTCAATCGAAAAAATTAAAAATTACTCGAAAAAAGTTGCAAGGGGTTCACCCCTAAAAATCATGAAAAGTACTAAGTCTTCTGGTAGACTTGCAAATTGCACTGTATAAATTTTTGTCCTCAGACGTATTTTGACGTGCTGATTCCGAATCTTTGAACGAAAATGTCGAAAACTCATCGGAAATATTTTTGGCGCCAAAAAAAACCATTTTTGAAAAGTGATTCAGAGCTGACCAACTCGAGAACGGTTAGATATAGACAAATTCTGTGAACGCCAATCGATTCAGAATGGCCGATTTAGTATACACAGAGAATTTGAACAAAAAAATCAACGGGCAAAAAAGTCGAGTACCTACATCATGATGGATAATTTTTTGATTTTTTTTATTTTTCATTTTTCGAATTTCAAATTCATGTCCTCGAATGTATTTTTACGTGCTGATTCTGAATCTTTGACCGAAAATGTCGAAAACTCATCGGAAATATTTTTGGCGCCAAAAAAACCATTTGAACGAAAATGTCGAAAACTCATCGGAAATATTTTTGGCGCCAAAAAAACCATTTTTGAAAAGTGATTCAGAGCTGACCAACTCGAGAACGGTTAGATATAGACAAATTCTGCGAACGCATATCGATTCAGAATGGTCGAATTAGTATGTATTGTGAATTTCGAGTCAATCGAAAAAATTAAAAATTACTCGAAAAAAGTTGCAAGGGGTTCACCCCTAAAAATCATGAAAAGTACTAAGTCTTCTGGTAGACTTGCAATTTGCACTGTATAAATTTTTGTCCTCAGACGTATTTTGACGTGCTGATTCCGAATCTTTGAACGAAAATGTCGAAAACTCATCGGAAATATTTTTGGCGCCAAAAAAACCATTTTTGAAAAGTGATTCAGAGCTGACCAACTCGAGAACGGTTAGATATAGACAAATTCTGTGAACGCCAATCGATTCAGAATGGCCGATTTAGTATACACAGAGAATTTGAACGAAAAAAATCAACGGGCAAAAAAGTCGAGTACCTACATCATGATAGATAATTTTTTGATTTTTTGATTTTTTTTATTTTTCATTTTTCGAATTTCAAATTAATGTCCTCGAATGTATTTTTACGTGCTGATTCTGAATCTTTGAACGAAAATGTCGAAAACTCATCGGAAATATTTTTGGCGCCAAAAAAAACATTTTTGGAAACTGATTCACAGCTGACCAACTCGAGAACGGTTAGAGATAGACAAATTCTGCGAACGCCAATCGATTCAGAATGGTCGAATTGGTATGTATTGTGAATTTCGAGTCAATCGAAAAAATTAAATATTACTCGAAAAAAGTTGCAAGGGGTTCACCCCTAAAAATCATGAAAAATACTAAGTCTTCTGATAGACTTGCAATTTGCACTGTATAAATTTTTGTCCTCAGACGTATTTTGACGTGCTGATTCCGAATCTTTGAACGAAAATGTCGAAAACTCATCGGAAATATTTTTGGCGCCAAAAAAACCATTTTTGAAAACTGGTTCAGAGCTGACCAACTCGAGAACGGTTAGATATAGACAAATTCTGTGAACGCCAATCGATTCAGAATGGCCGATTTAGTATTCACAGAGAATTTGAACGAAAAAAATCAACGGGCAAAAAAGTCGAGTACCTACATCATGATGGATAGTTTTTTGATTTTTTTTATTTTTCATGTTTCGGATTTCAAATTCATGTCCTCGAATGTATTTTTACGTGCTGATTCTGAATCTTTGAACGAAAATGTCGAAAACTCATCGGAAATATTTTTGGCGCCAAAAAAACCGTTTGAAAACTGATTCAGAGCTGACAAACTCGAGAACGAATAGAGATAAACCAATTCTGCGAACGCCAATCGATTCAGAATGGTCGAATTGATATGTATTGTGAATTTCGAGTCAATCGAAAAAATTAAAAATTACTCGAAAAAAGTTGCAAGGGGTTCACCCCTAAAAATCATGAAACATACTAAGTCTTCTGGTAGACTTGCAATTTGCACTGTATAAATTTTTGTCCTCAGACGTATTTTGACGTGCTGATTCCGAATCTTTGAACGAAAATGTCGAAAACTCATCGGAAATATTTTTGGCGCCAAAAAAAACATTTTTGAAAACTGATTCAGAGCTGACCAACTCGAGAACGGTTAGAGATCGACAAATTCTGCGAACGCCAATCGATTCAGAATTGTCGAATTAGTATGTATTGTGAATTTCGAGTCAATCGAAAAAATTAAATATTACTCGAAAAAAGTTGCAAGGGGTTCACCCCTAAAAATCATGAAAAATACTAAGTCTTCTGATAGACTTGCAATTTGCACTGTATAAATTTTTGTCCTCAGACGTATTTTGACGTGCTGATTCCGAATCTTTGAACGAAAATGTCGAAAACTCATCGGAAATATTTTTGGCGCCAAAAAAAAACATTTTTGAAAACTGATTCACAGCTGACCAACTCGAGAACGGTTAGAGATAGACAAATTCTGCGAACGCCAATCGATTCAGAATGGTCGAATTGGTATGTATTGTGAATTTCGAGTCAATCGAAAAAATTAAAAATTACTCGAAAAAAGTTGCAAGGGGTTCACCCCTAAAAATCATGAAAAATACTAAGTCTTCTGATAGACTTGTAATTTGCACTGTATAAATTTTTGTCCTCAGACGTACTTTGACGTGCTGATTCCGAATCTTTGAACGAAAATGTCGAAAACTCATCGGAAATATTTTTGGCGCCAAAAAAACCATTTTTGAAAACTGATTCAGAGCTGACCAACTCGAGAACGGTTAGAGATCGACAAATTCTGCGAACGCCAATCGATTCAGAATGGTCGAATTAGTATGTATTGTGAATTTCGAGTCAATCGAAAAAATTAAATATTACTCGAAAAAAGTTGCAAGGGGTTCACCCCTAAAAATCATGAAAAATACTAAGTCTTCTGATAGACTTGCAATTTGCACTGTATAAATTTTTGTCCTCAGACGTATTTTGACGTGCTGATTCCGAATCTTTGAACGAAAATGTCGAAAACTCATCGGAAATATTTTTGGCGCCAAAAAAAACATTTTTGAAAACTGGTTCAGAGCTGACCAACTCGAGAACGGTTAGATATAGACAAATTCTGTGAAGGCCAATCGATTCAGAATGGCCGATTTAGTATTCACAGAGGATTTGAACGAAAAAAATCAACGGGCAAAAAAGTCGAGTACCTACATCATGATGGATAATTTTTTGATTTTTTTTATTTTTCATGTTTCGGATTTCAAATTCATGTCCTCGAATGTATTTTTACGTGCTGATTCTGAATCTTTGAACGAAAATGTCGAAAACTCATCGGAAATATTTTTGGCGCCAAAAAAACCGTTTGAAAACTGATTCAGAGCTGACCAACTCGAGAACGGTTAGAGATAGACAAATTCTGCGAACGCCAATCGATTGAGAATGGTCGAATTGGTATGTATTGTGAATTTCGAGTCAATCGAAAAAATTAAAAATTACTCGAAAAAAGTTGCAAGGGGTTCACCCCTAAAAATCATGAAACATACTAAGTCTTCTGGTAGACTTGCAATTTGCACTGTATAAATTTTTGTCCTCAGACGTATTTTGACGTGCTGATTCCGAATCTTTGAACGAAAATGTCGAAAACTCATCGGAAATATTTTTGGCGCCAAAAAAACCATTTTTGAAAACTGGTTCAGAGCTGACCAACTCGAGAACTGTTAGATATAGACAAATTCTGTGAACGCCAATCGATTCAGAATGGCCGATTTAGTATACACAGAGAATTTGAACGAAAAAAATCAACGGGCAAAAAAGTCGGGTACCTACATCATGATAGATAATTTTTTGATTTTTTGATTTTTTTTATTTTTCATTTTTCGAATTTCAAATTAATGTCCTCGAATGTATTTTTACGTGCTGATTCTGAATCTTTGAACGAAAATGTCGAAAACTCATCGGAAATATTTTTGGCGCCAAAAATTCCATTTTTGAAAACTGATTCACAGCTGACCAACTCGAGAACGGTTAGAGATAGACAAATTCTGCGAACGCCAATCGATTCAGAATGGTCGAATTGGTATGTATTGTGAATTTCGAGTCAATCGAAAAAATTAAAAATTACTCGAAAAAAGTTGCAAGGGGTTCACCCCTAAAAATCATGAAAAATACTAAGTCTTCTGATTCTGATAGACTTGCAATTTGCACTGTATAAATTTTTGTCCTCAGACGTATTTTGACGTGCTGATTCCGAATCTTTGAACGAAAATGTCGAAAACTCATCGGAAATATTTTTGGCGCCAAAAAAAACCATTTTTGAAAACTGATTCAGAGCTGACCAACTCGAGAACGGTTAGAGATCGACAAATTCTGCGAACGCCAATCGATTCAGAATGGTCGAATTAGTATGTATTGTGAATTTCGAGTCAATCGAAAAAATTAAATATTACTCGAAAAAAGTTGCAAGGGGTTCACCCCTAAAAATCATGAAAAATACTAAGTCTTCTGATAGACTTGCAATTTGCACTGTATAAATTTTTGTCCTCAGACGTATTTTGACGTGCTGATTCCGAATCTTTGAACGAAAATGTCGAAAACTCATCGGAAATATTTTTGGCGCCAAAAAAACCATTTTTGAAAACTGGTTCAGAGCTGACCAACTCGAGAACGGTTAGATATAGACAAATTCTGTGAACGCCAATCGATTCAGAATGGCCGATTTAGTATTCACAGAGAATTTGAACGAAAAAAATCAACGGGCAAAAAAGTCGAGTACCTACATCATGATGGATAATTTTTTGATTTTTTTTATTTTTCATGTTTCGGATTTCAAATTCATGTCCTCGAATGTATTTTTACGTGCTGATTCTGAATCTTTGAACAAAAATGTCGAAAACTCATCGGAAATATTTTTGGCGCCAAAAAAAACATTTTTGAAAACTGATTCAGAGCTGACCAACTCGAGAACGGTTAGAGATAGACAAATTATGCGAACACCAATCGATTGAGAATGGTCGAATTGGTATGTATTGTGAATTTCGAGTCAATCGAAAAAATTAAAAATTACTCGAAAAAAGTTGCAAGGGGTTCACCCCTAAAAATCATGAAACATACTAAGTCTTCTGGTAGACTTGGAATTTGCACTGTATAAATTTTTGTCCTCAGACGTATTTTGACGTGCTGATTCCGAATCTTTGAACGAAAATGTCGAAAACTCAACGGAAATATTTTTGGCGCCAAAAAAACCATTTTTGAAAAGTGATTCTGAGCTGACCAACTCGAGAACGGTTAGAGATAGACAAATTCTGCGAACGCATATCGATTCAGAATGGTCGAATTAGTATGTATTGTGAATTTCGAGTCAATCGAAAAAATTAAAAATTACTCGAAAAAAGTTGCAAGGGGTTCACCCCTAAAAATCATGAAAAGTACTAAGTCTTCTGGTAGACTTGCAAATTGCACTGTATAAATTTTTGTCCTCAGACGTATTTTGACGTGCTGATTCCGAATCTTTGAACGAAAATGTCGAAAACTCATCGGAAATATTTTTGGCGCCAAAAAAAACCATTTTTGAAAAGTGATTCAGAGCTGACCAACTCGAGAACGGTTAGATATAGACAAATTCTGTGAACGCCAATCGATTCAGAATGGCCGATTTAGTATACACAGAGAATTTGAACAAAAAAATCAACGGGCAAAAAAGTCGAGTACCTACATCATGATGGATAATTTTTTGATTTTTTTTATTTTTCATTTTTCGAATTTCAAATTCATGTCCTCGAATGTATTTTTACGTGCTGATTCTGAATCTTTGACCGAAAATGTCGAAAACTCATCGGAAATATTTTTGGCGCCAAAAAAACCATTTGAACGAAAATGTCGAAAACTCATCGGAAATATTTTTGGCGCCAAAAAAAACCATTTTTGAAAAGTGATTCAGAGCTGACCAACTCGAGAACGGTTAGATATAGACAAATTCTGCGAACGCATATCGATTCAGAATGGTCGAATTAGTATGTATTGTGAATTTCGAGTCAATCGAAAAAATTAAAAATTACTCGAAAAAAGTTGCAAGGGGTTCACCCCTAAAAATCATGAAAAGTACTAAGTCTTCTGGTAGACTTGCAATTTGCACTGTATAAATTTTTGTCCTCAGACGTATTTTGACGTGCTGATTCCGAATCTTTGAACGAAAATGTCGAAAACTCATCGGAAATATTTTTGGCGCCAAAAAAACCATTTTTGAAAAGTGATTCAGAGCTGACCAACTCGAGAACGGTTAGATATAGACAAATTCTGTGAACGCCAATCGATTCAGAATGGCCGATTTAGTATACACAGAGAATTTGAACGAAAAAAATCAACGGGCAAAAAAGTCGAGTACCTACATCATGATAGATAATTTTTTGATTTTTTGATTTTTTTTATTTTTCATTTTTCGAATTTCAAATTAATGTCCTCGAATGTATTTTTACGTGCTGATTCTGAATCTTTGAACGAAAATGTCGAAAACTCATCGGAAATATTTTTGGCGCCAAAAAAAACATTTTTGGAAACTGATTCACAGCTGACCAACTCGAGAACGGTTAGAGATAGACAAATTCTGCGAACGCCAATCGATTCAGAATGGTCGAATTGGTATGTATTGTGAATTTCGAGTCAATCGAAAAAATTAAATATTACTCGAAAAAAGTTGCAAGGGGTTCACCCCTAAAAATCATGAAAAATACTAAGTCTTCTGATAGACTTGCAATTTGCACTGTATAAATTTTTGTCCTCAGACGTATTTTGACGTGCTGATTCCGAATCTTTGAACGAAAATGTCGAAAACTCATCGGAAATATTTTTGGCGCCAAAAAAACCATTTTTGAAAACTGGTTCAGAGCTGACCAACTCGAGAACGGTTAGATATAGACAAATTCTGTGAACGCCAATCGATTCAGAATGGCCGATTTAGTATTCACAGAGAATTTGAACGAAAAAAATCAACGGGCAAAAAAGTCGAGTACCTACATCATGATGGATAGTTTTTTGATTTTTTTTATTTTTCATGTTTCGGATTTCAAATTCATGTCCTCGAATGTATTTTTACGTGCTGATTCTGAATCTTTGAACGAAAATGTCGAAAACTCATCGGAAATATTTTTGGCGCCAAAAAAACCGTTTGAAAACTGATTCAGAGCTGACAAACTCGAGAACGAATAGAGATAAACCAATTCTGCGAACGCCAATCGATTCAGAATGGTCGAATTGATATGTATTGTGAATTTCGAGTCAATCGAAAAAATTAAAAATTACTCGAAAAAAGTTGCAAGGGGTTCACCCCTAAAAATCATGAAACATACTAAGTCTTCTGGTAGACTTGCAATTTGCACTGTATAAATTTTTGTCCTCAGACGTATTTTGACGTGCTGATTCCGAATCTTTGAACGAAAATGTCGAAAACTCATCGGAAATATTTTTGGCGCCAAAAAAAACATTTTTGAAAACTGATTCAGAGCTGACCAACTCGAGAACGGTTAGAGATAGACAAATTCTGCGAACGCCAATCGATTGAGAATGGTCGAATTGGTATGTATTGTGAATTTCGAGTCAATCGAAAAAATTAAAAATTACTCGAAAAAAGTTGCAAGGGGTTCACCCCTAAAAATCATGAAACATACTAAGTCTTCTGGTAGACTTGCAATTTGCACTGTATAAATTTTTGTCCTCAGACGTATTTTGACGTGCTGTTTCCGAATCTTTGAACGAAAATGTCGAAAACTCAACGGAAATATTTTTGGCGCCAAAAAAACCATTTTTGAAAAGTGATTCAGAGCTGACCAACTCGAGAACGGTTAGATATAGACAAATTCTGTGAACGCCAATCGATTCAGAATGGCCGATTTAGTATTCACAGAGAATTTGAACGAAAAAAATCAACGGGCAAAAAAGTCGAGTACCTACATCATGATGGATAATTTTTTGATTTTTTTTATTTTTCATGTTTCGGATTTCAAATTCATGTCCTCGAATGTATTTTTACGTGCTGATTCTGAATCTTTGAACGAAAATGTCGAAAACTCATCGGAAATATTTTTGGCGCCAAAAAAACCATTTGAAAACTGATTCAGAGCTGACAAACTCGAGAACGAATAGAGATAAACCAATTCTGCGAACGCCAATCGATTCAGAATGGTCGAATTGATATGTATTGTGAATTTCGAGTCAATCGAAAAAATTAAAAATTACTCGAAAAAAGTTGCAAGGGGTTCACCCCTAAAAATCATGAAAAATACTAAGTCTTCTGATAGACTTGCAATTTGCACTGTATAAATTTTTTTCCTCAGACGTATTTTGACGTGCTGATTCCGAATCTTTGAACGAAAATGTCGAAAACTCATCGGAAATATTTTTGGCGCCAAAAAAAACATTTTTGAAAACTGATTCAGAGCTGACCAACTCGAGAACGGTTAGAGATCGACAAATTCTGCGAACGCCAATCGATTCAGAATTGTCGAATTAGTATGTATTGTGAATTTCGAGTCAATCGAAAAAATTAAATATTACTCGAAAAAAGTTGCAAGGGGTTCACCCCTAAAAATCATGAAAAATACTAAGTCTTCTGATAGACTTGCAATTTGCACTGTATAAATTTTTGTCCTCAGACGTATTTTGACGTGCTGATTCCGAATCTTTGAACGAAAATGTCGAAAACTCATCGGAAATATTTTTGGCGCCAAAAAAAAACATTTTTGAAAACTGATTCACAGCTGACCAACTCGAGAACGGTTAGAGATAGACAAATTCTGCGAACGCCAATCGATTCAGAATGGTCGAATTGGTATGTATTGTGAATTTCGAGTCAATCGAAAAAATTAAAAATTACTCGAAAAAAGTTGCAAGGGGTTCACCCCTAAAAATCATGAAAAATACTAAGTCTTCTGATAGACTTGTAATTTGCACTGTATAAATTTTTGTCCTCAGACGTACTTTGACGTGCTGATTCCGAATCTTTGAACGAAAATGTCGAAAACTCATCGGAAATATTTTTGGCGCCAAAAAAACCATTTTTGAAAACTGATTCAGAGCTGACCAACTCGAGAACGGTTAGAGATCGACAAATTCTGCGAACGCCAATCGATTCAGAATGGTCGAATTAGTATGTATTGTGAATTTCGAGTCAATCGAAAAAATTAAATATTACTCGAAAAAAGTTGCAAGGGGTTCACCCCTAAAAATCATGAAAAATACTAAGTCTTCTGATAGACTTGCAATTTGCACTGTATAAATTTTTGTCCTCAGACGTATTTTGACGTGCTGATTCCGAATCTTTGAACGAAAATGTCGAAAACTCATCGGAAATATTTTTGGCGCCAAAAAAACCATTTTTGAAAACTGGTTCAGAGCTGACCAACTCGAGAACGGTTAGATATAGACAAATTCTGTGAACGCCAATCGATTCAGAATGGCCGATTTAGTATTCACAGAGGATTTGAACGAAAAAAATCAACGGGCAAAAAAGTCGAGTACCTACATCATGATGGATAATTTTTTGATTTTTTTTATTTTTCATGTTTCGGATTTCAAATTCATGTCCTCGAATGTATTTTTACGTGCTGATTCTGAATCTTTGAACGAAAATGTCGAAAACTCATCGGAAATATTTTTGGCGCCAAAAAAACCGTTTGAAAACTGATTCAGAGCTGACAAACTCGAGAACGAATAGAGATAAACCAATTCTGCGAACGCCAATCGATTCAGAATGGTCGAATTGACATGTATTGTGAATTTCGAGTCAATCGAAAAAATTAAAAATTACTCGAAAAAAGTTGCAAGGGGTTCACCCCTAAAAATCATGACACATACTAAGTCTTCTGGTAGACTTGCAATTTGCACTGTATACATTTTTGTCCTCAGACGTATTTTGACGTGCTGATTCCGAATCTTTGAACGAAAATGTCGAAAACTCATCGGAAATATTTTTGGCGCCAAAAAAAACATTTTTGAAAACTGATTCAGAGCTGACCAACTCGAGAACGGTTAGAGATAGACAAATTCTGCGAACGCCAATCGATTGAGAATGGTCGAATTGGTATGTATTGTGAATTTCGAGTCAATCGAAAAAATTAAAAATTACTCGAAAAAAGTTGCAAGGAGTTCACCCCTAAAAATCATGAAACATACTAAGTCTTCTGGTAGACTTGCAATTTGCACTGTATAAATTTTTGTCCTCAGACGTATTTTGACGTGCTGATTCCGAATCTTTGAACGATAATGTCGAAAACTCAACGGAAATATTTTTGGCGCCAAAAAAAACCATTTTTGAAAAGTGATTCAGAGCTGACCAACTCGAGAACGGTTAGATATAGACAAATTCTGTGAACGCCAATCGATTCAGAATGGCCGATTTAGTATTCACAGAGAATTTGAACGAAAAAAATCAACGGGCAAAAAAGTCGAGTACCTACATCATGATGGATAATTTTTTGATTTTTTTTATTTTTCATGTTTCGGATTTCAAATTCATGTCCTCGAATGTATTTTTACGTGCTGATTCTGAATCTTTGAACGAAAATGTCGAAAACTCATCGGAAATATTTTTGGCGCCAAAAAAACCATTTGAAAACTGATTCAGAGCTGACAAACTCGAGAACGAATAGAGAAAAACCAATTCTGCGAACGCCAATCGATTCAGAATGGTCGAATTGATATGTATTGTGAATTTCGAGTCAATCGAAAAAATTAAAAATTACTCGAAAAAAGTTGCAAGGGGTTCACCCCTAAAAATCATGAAAAATACTAAGTCTTCTGATAGACTTGCAATTTGCACTGTATAAATTTTTGTCCTCAGACGTATTTTGACGTGCTGATTCCGAATCTTTGAACGAAAATGTCGAAAACTCATCGGAAATATTTTTGGCGCCAAAAAAAAACATTTTTGAAAACTGATTCACAGCTGACCAACTCGAGAACGGTTAGAGATAGACAAATTCTGCGAACGCCAATCGATTCAGAATGGTCGAATTGGTATGTATTGTGAATTTCGAGTCAATCGAAAAAATTAAAAATTACTCGAAAAAAGTTGCAAGGGGTTCACCCCTAAAAATCATGAAAAATACTAAGTCTTCTGATAGACTTGTAATTTGCACTGTATAAATTTTTGTCCTCAGACGTACTTTGACGTGCTGATTCCGAATCTTTGAACGAAAATGTCGAAAACTCATCGGAAATATTTTTGGCGCCAAAAAAACCATTTTTGAAAACTGATTCAGAGCTGACCAACTCGAGAACGGTTAGAGATCGACAAATTCTGCGAACGCCAATCGATTCAGAATGGTCGAATTAGTATGTATTGTGAATTTCGAGTCAATCGAAAAAATTAAATATTACTCGAAAAAAGTTGCAAGGGGTTCACCCCTAAAAATCATGAAAAATACTAAGTCTTCTGATAGACTTGCAATTTGCACTGTATAAATTTTTGTCCTCAGACGTATTTTGACGTGCTGATTCCGAATCTTTGAACGAAAATGTCGAAAACTCATCGGAAATATTTTTGGCGCCAAAAAAACCATTTTTGAAAACTGGTTCAGAGCTGACCAACTCGAGAACGGTTAGATATAGACAAATTCTGTGAACGCCAATCGATTCAGAATGGCCGATTTAGTATTCACAGAGGATTTGAACGAAAAAAATCAACGGGCAAAAAAGTCGAGTACCTACATCATGATGGATAATTTTTTGATTTTTTTTATTTTTCATGTTTCGGATTTCAAATTCATGTCCTCGAATGTATTTTTACGTGCTGATTCTGAATCTTTGAACGAAAATGTCGAAAACTCATCGGAAATATTTTTGGCGCCAAAAAAACCGTTTGAAAACTGATTCAGAGCTGACAAACTCGAGAACGAATAGAGATAAACCAATTCTGCGAACGCCAATCGATTCAGAATGGTCGAATTGACATGTATTGTGAATTTCGAGTCAATCGAAAAAATTAAAAATTACTCGAAAAAAGTTGCAAGGGGTTCACCCCTAAAAATCATGACACATACTAAGTCTTCTGGTAGACTTGCAATTTGCACTGTATACATTTTTGTCCTCAGACGTATTTTGACGTGCTGATTCCGAATCTTTGAACGAAAATGTCGAAAACTCATCGGAAATATTTTTGGCGCCAAAAAAAACATTTTTGGAAACTGATTCAGAGCTGACCAACTCGAGAACGGTTAGAGATAGACAAATTCTGCGAACGCCAATCGATTGAGAATGGTCGAATTGGTATGTATTGTGAATTTCGAGTCAATCGAAAAAATTAAAAATTACTCGAAAAAAGTTGCAAGGGGTTCACCCCTAAAAATCATGAAACATACTAAGTCTTCTGGTAGACTTGCAATTTGCACTGTATAAATTTTTGTCCTCAGACGTATTTTGACGTGCTGATTCCGAATCTTTGAACGAAAATGTCGAAAACTCATCGGAAATATTTTTGGCGCCAAAAAAACCATTTTTGAAAACTGATTCAGAGCTGACCAACTCGAGAACGGTTAGAGATCGACAAATTCTGCGAACGCCAATCGATTCAGAATTGTCGAATTAGTATGTATTGTGAATTTCGAGTCAATCGAAAAAATTAAATATTACTCGAAAAAAGTTGCAAGGGGTTCACCCCTAAAAATCATGAAAAATACTAAGTCTTCTGATAGACTTGCAATTTGCACTGTATAAATTTTTGTCCTCAGACGTATTTTGACGTGCTGATTCCGAATCTTTGAACGAAAATGTCGAAAACTCATCGGAAATATTTTTGGCGCCAAAAAAACCATTTTTGAAAACTGATTCAGAGCTGACCAACTCGAGAACGGTTAGATATAGACAAATTCTGTGAACGCCAATCGATTGAGAATGGTCGAATTGGTATGTATTGTGAATTTCGAGTCAATCGAAAAAATTAAAAATTACTCGAAAAAAGTTGCAAGGGGTTCACCCCTAAAAATCATGAAACATACTAAGTCTTCTGGTAGACTTGCAATTTGCACTGTATAAATTTTTGTCCTCAGACGTATTTTGACGTGCTGATTCCGAATCTTTGAACGAAAATGTCGAAAACTCATCGGAAATATTTTTGGCGCCAAAAAAAACATTTTTGAAAACTGATTCAGAGCTGACCAACTCGAGAACGGTTAGAGATAGACAAATTCTGCGAACGCCAATCGATTGAGAATGGTCGAATTGGTATGTATTGTGAATTTCGAGTCAATCGAAAAAATTAAAAATTACTCGAAAAAAGTTGCAAGGGGTTCACCCCTAAAAATCATGAAACATACTAAGTCTTCTGGTAGACTTGCAATTTGCACTGTATAAATTTTTGTCCTCAGACGTATTTTGACGTGCTGATTCCGAATCTTTGAACGAAAATGTCGAAAACTCATCGGAAATATTTTTGGCGCCAAAAAAACCATTTTTGAAAACTGGTTCAGAGCTGACCAACTCGAGAACGGTTAGATATAGACAACTTCTGTGAACGCCAATCGATTCAGAATGGCCGATTTAGTATTCACAGAGAATTTGAACGAAAAAAATCAACGGGCAAAAAAGTCGAGTACCTACATCATGATGGATAATTTTTTGATTTTTTTTATTTTTCATGTTTCGGATTTCAAATTCATGTCCTCGAATGTATTTTTACGTGCTGATTCTGAATCTTTGAACGAAAATGTCGAAAACTCATCGGAAATATTTTTGGCGCCAAAAAAACCATTTGAAAACTGATTCAGAGCTGACAAACTCGAGAACGAATAGAGATAAACCAATTCTGCGAACGCCAATCGATTCAGAATGGTCGAATTGGTATGTATTGTGAATTTCGAGTCAATCGAAAAAATTAAAAATTACTCGAAAAAAGCTGCAAGGGGTTCACCCCTAAAAATCATGAAAAGTACTAAGTCTTCTGGTAGACTTGCAATTTGCACTGTATAAATTTTTGTCCTCAGACGTATTTTGACGTGCTGATTCCGAATCTTTGAACGAAAATGTCGAAAACTCATCGGAAATATTTTTGGCGCCAAAAAAACCATTTTTGAAAAGTGATTCAGAACTGACCAACTCGAGAACGGTTAGATATAGACAAATTCTGTGAACGCCAATCGATTCAGAATGGCCAATTTAGTATACACAGAGAATTTGAACGAAAATAATCAACTGGCAAAAAAGTCGAGTACCTACATCATGATGGATAATTTTTTGATTTTTTTTATTTTTCATTTTTCGAATTTCAAATTCATGTCCTCGAATGTATTTTTACGTGCTGATTCTGAATCTTTGAACGTAAATGTCGAAAACTCATCGGAAATATTTTTCGCGCCAAAAAAACCATTTGAAAACTGATTCAGAGCTGACCAACTCGAGAACGAATAGAGATAAACCAATTCTGCGAACGCCAATCGATTCAGAATGGTCGAATTGGTATGTATTGTGAATTTCGAGTCAATCGAAAAAATTAAAAATTACTCGAAAAAAGTTGCAAGGGGTTCACCCCTAAAAATCATGAAAAGTACTAAGTCTTCTGGTAGACTTGCAATTTGCACTGTATAAATTTTTGTCCTCAGACGTATTTTGACGTGCTGATTCCGAATCTTTGAACGAAAATGTCGAAAACTCATCGGAAATATTTTTGGCTCCAAAAAAACCATTTTTGAAAAGTGATTCAGAACTGACCAACTCGAGAACGGTTAGATATAGACAAATTCTGTAAACGCCAATCGATTCAGAATGGCCGATTTAGTATACACAGAGAATTTGAACGAAAAAAATCAACGGGCAAAAAAGTCGAGTACCTACATCATGATAGATAATTTTTTGATTTTTTGATTTTTTTTATTTTTCATTTTTCGAATTTCAAATTAATGTCCTCGAATGTATTTTTACGTGCTAATTCTGAATCTTTGAACCAAAATGTCGAAAACTCATCGGAAATATTTTTGGCGCCAAAAAAAACATTTTTGAAAACTGATAGAGAGCTGACCAACTCGAGAACGGTTAGAGATAGACAAATTCTGCGAACACCAATCGATTCAGAATGATCGAATTGGTATGTATAGTGAATTTCGAGTCAATCGAAAAAATCAAAAATTACTCGAAAAAAGTTGCAAGGGGTTCACCCCTAAAAATCATGAAAAGTACTAAGTCTTCTGATAGACTTGCAATTTGCACTGTATAAATTTTTGTCCTCAGACGTATTTTGACG
Source organism: Chrysolina haemoptera (assembly GCA_958298965.1). Lineage (NCBI taxonomy): Eukaryota > Metazoa > Arthropoda > Insecta > Coleoptera > Chrysomelidae > Chrysolina > Chrysolina haemoptera. Next base: position 1,472,659 of record OY282595.1, on the reverse strand, counting down.
TGCTGATTCCGAATCTTTGAACGAAAATGTCGAAAACTCATCGGAAATATTTTTGGCGCCTAAAATACCATTTTTGAAAACTGATTCAGAGCTGACCAACTCGAGAACGGTTAGATATAGACAAATTCTGTGAACGCCAATCGATTCAGAATGGCCGATTTAGTATACACAGATAATATGAACGAAAAAAATCAACGGGCAAAAAAGTCGAGTACCTACATCATGATGGATAATTTTTTGATTTTTTTTATTTTTCATTTTTCGAATTTCAAATTCATGTCCTCGAATGTATTTTTACGTGCTGATTCTGAATCTTTGAACGAAAATGTCGAAAACTCATCGGAAATATTTTTGGCGCCAAAAAAAACCATTTGAAAACTGATTCAGAGCTGACCAACTCGAGAACGAATAGAGATAAACCAATTCTGCGAACGCCAATCGATTCAGAATGGTCGAAATGATATGTATTGTGAATTTCGAGTCAATCGAAAAAATTAAAAATTACTCGAAAAAAGTTGCAAGGGGTTCACCCCTAAAAATCATGAAACATACTAAGTCTTCTGGTAGACTTGCAATTTGCACTGTATAAATTTTTGTCCTCAGACGTATTTTGACGTGCTGATTCCGAATCTTTGAACGAAAATGTCGAAAACTCATCGGAAATATTTTTGGCGCCAAAAAAAACATTTTTGAAAACTGATTCAGAGCTGACCAACTCGAGAACGGTTAGAGATAGACAAATTCTGCGAACGCCAATCGATTGAGAATGGTCGAATTGGTATGTATTGTGAATTTCGAGTCAATCGAAAAAATTAAAAATTACTCGAAAAAAGTTGCAAGGGGTTCACCCCTAAAAATCATGAAACATACTAAGTCTTCTGGTAGACTTGCAATTTGCACTGTATAAATTTTTGTCCTCAGACGTATTTTGACGTGCTGATTCCGAATCTTTGAACGAAAATGTCGAAAACTCATCGGAAATATTTTTGGCGCCAAAAAAACCATTTTTGAAAAGTGATTCAGAACTGACCAACTCGAGAACGGTTAGATATAGACAAATTCTGTGAACGCCAATCGATTCAGAATGGCCAATTTAGTATACTCAGAGAATTTGAACGAAAATAATCAACTGGCAAAAAAGTCGAGTACCTACATCATGATGGATAATTTTTTGATTTTTTTTATTTTTCATTTTTCGAATTTCAAATTCATGTCCTCGAATGTATTTTTACGTGCTGATTCTGAATCTTTGAACGAAAATGTCGAAAACTCATCGGAAATATTTTTCGCGCCAAAAAAACCATTTGAAAACTGATTCAGAGCTGACCAACTCGAGAACGAATAGAGATAAACCAATTCTGCGAACGCCAATCGATTCAGAATGGTCGAATTGGTATGTATTGTGAATTTCGAGTCAATCGAAAAAATTAAAAATTACTCGAAAAAAGTTGCAAGGGGTTCACCCCTAAAAATCATGAAAAGTACTAAGTCTTCTGGTAGACTTGCAATTTGCACTGTATAAATTTTTGTCCTCAGACGTATTTTGACGTGCTGATTCCGAATCTTTGAACGAAAATGTCGAAAACTCATCGGAAATATTTTTGGCTCCAAAAAAACCATTTTTGAAAAGTGATTCAGAACTGACCAACTCGAGAACGGTTAGATATAGACAAATTCTGTAAACGCCAATCGATTCAGAATGGCCGATTTAGTATACACAGAGAATTTGAACGAAAAAAATCAACGGGCAAAAAAGTCGAGTACCTACATCATGATAGATAATTTTTTGATTTTTTGATTTTTTTTATTTTTCATTTTTCGAATTTCAAATTAATGTCCTCGAATGTATTTTTACGTGCTAATTCTGAATCTTTGAACCAAAATGTCGAAAACTCATCGGAAATAGTTTTGGCGCCAAAAAAAACATTTTTGAAAACTGATTCAGAGCTGACCAACTCGAGAACGGTTAGAGATAGACAAATTCTGCGAACACCAATCGATTCAGAATGATCGAATTGGTATGTATAGTGAATTTCGAGTCAATCGAAAAAATCAAAAATTACTCGAAAAAAGTTGCAAGGGGTTCACCCCTAAAAATCATGAAAAGTACTAAGTCTTCTGATAGACTTGCAATTTGCACTGTATAAATTTTTGTCCTCAGACGTATTTTGACGTGCTGATTCCGAATCTTTGAACGAAAATGTCGAAAACTCATCGGAAATATTTTTGGCGCCAAAAAAACCATTTTTGAAAAGTGATTCAGAGCTGACCAACTCGAGAACGGTTAGATATAGACAAATTCTGTGAACGCCAATCGATTCAGAATGGCCGATTTAGTATACACAGAGAATTTGAACGAAAAAAATCAACGGGCAAAAAAGTCGAGTACCTACATCATGATAGATAATTTTTTTTTTTTTTATTTTTCATTTTTCGAATTTCAAATTAATGTCCTCGAATGTATTTTTTCGTGCTGATTCTGAATCTTTGAACGAAAATGTCGAAAACTCATCGGAAATATTTTTGGCGCCAAAAAAAACCATTTTTGAAAACTGATTCACAGCTGACCAACTCGAGAACGGTTAGAGATAGACAAATTCTGCGAACGCCAATCGATTCAGTATGGTCGAATTGGTATGTATTGTGAATTTCGAGTCAATCGAAAAAATTAAAAATTACTCGAAAAAAGTTGCAAGGGGTTCACCCCTAAAAATCATGAAAAATACTAAGTCTTCTGATAGACTTGCAATTTGCACTGTATAAATTTTTGTCCTCAGACGTATTTTGACGTGCTGATTCCGAATCTTTGAACGAAAATATCGAAAACTCATCGGAAATATTTTTGGCGCCAAAAAAACCATTTTTGAAAACTGATTCAGAGCTGACCAACTCGAGAACTGTTAGATATAGACAAATTCTGTGAACGCCAATCGATTCAGAATGGCCGATTTAGTATACACAGAGAATTTGAACGAAAAAAATCAACGGGCAAAAAAGTCGAGTACCTACATCATGATGGATAATTTTTTGATTTTTTTTATTTTTCATGTTTCGGATTTCAAATTCATGTCCTCGAATGTATTTTTACGTGCTGATTCTGAATCTTTGAACAAAAATGTCGAAAACTCATCGGAAATATTTTTGGCGCCAAAAAAAACATTTTTGAAAACTGATTCAGAGCTGACCAACTCGAGAACGGTTAGAGATAGACAAATTATGCGAACACCAATCGATTGAGAATGGTCGAATTGGTATGTATTGTGAATTTCGAGTCAATCGAAAAAATTAAAAATTACTCGAAAAAAGTTGCAAGGGGTTCACCCCTAAAAATCATGAAACATACTAAGTCTTCTGGTAGACTTGGAATTTGCACTGTATAAATTTTTGTCCTCAGACGTATTTTGACGTGCTGATTCCGAATCTTTGAACGAAAATGTCGAAAACTCAACGGAAATATTTTTGGCGCCAAAAAAACCATTTTTGAAAAGTGATTCTGAGCTGACCAACTCGAGAACGGTTAGAGATAGACAAATTCTGCGAACGCATATCGATTCAGAATGGTCGAATTAGTATGTATTGTGAATTTCGAGTCAATCGAAAAAATTAAAAATTACTCGAAAAAAGTTGCAAGGGGTTCACCCCTAAAAATCATGAAAAGTACTAAGTCTTCTGATAGACTTGCAATTTGCACTGTATAAATTTTTGTCCTCAGACGTATTTTGACGTGCTGATTCCGAATCTTTGAACGAAAATGTCGAAAACTCATCGGAAATATTTTTGGCGCCTAAAAAACCATTTTTGAAAACTGATTCAGAGCTGACCAACTCGAGAACGGTTAGATATAGACAAATTCTGTGAACGCCAATCGATTCAGAATGGCCGATTTAGTATACACAGATAATATGAACGAAAAAAATCAACGGGCAAAAAAGTCGAGTACCTACATCATGATGGATAATTTTTTGATTTTTTTTATTTTTCATTTTTCGAATTTCAAATTCATGTCCTCGAATGTATTTTTACGTGCTGATTCTGAATCTTTGAACGAAAATGTCGAAAACTCATCGGAAATATTTTTGGCGCCAAAAAAACCATTTGAAAACTGATTCAGAGCTGACCAACTCGAGAACGAATAGAGATAAACCAATTCTGCGAACGCCAATCGATTCAGAATGGTCGAATTGATATGTATTGTGAATTTCGAGTCAATCGAAAAAATTAAAAATTACTCGAAAAAAGTTGCAAGGGGTTCACCCCTAAAAATCATGAAACATACTAAGTCTTCTGGTAGACTTGCAATTTGCACTGTATAAATTTTTGTCCTCAGACGTATTTTGACGTGCTGATTCCGAATCTTTGAACGAAAATGTCGAAAACTCATCGGAAATATTTTTGGCGCCAAAAAAAACATTTTTGAAAACTGATTCAGAGCTGACCAACTCGAGAACGGTTAGAGATAGACAAATTCTGCGAACGCCAATCGATTGAGAATGGTCGAATTGGTATGTATTGTGAATTTCGAGTCAATCGAAAAAATTAAAAATTACTCGAAAAAAGTTGCAAGGGGTTCACCCCTAAAAATCATGAAAAGTACTAAGTCTTCTGGTAGACTTGCAATTTGCACTGTATAAATTTTTGTCCTCAGACGTATTTTGACGTGCTGATTCCGAATCTTTGAACGAAAATGTCGAAAACTCATCGGAAATATTTTTGGCTCCAAAAAAACCATTTTTGAAAAGTGATTCAGAACTGACCAACTCGAGAACGGTTAGATATAGACAAATTCTGTAAACGCCAATCGATTCAGAATGGCCGATTTAGTATACACAGAGAATTTGAACGAAAAAAATCAACGGGCAAAAAAGTCGAGTACCTACATCATGATAGATAATTTTTTGATTTTTTGATTTTTTTTATTTTTCATTTTTCGAATTTCAAATTAATGTCCTCGAATGTATTTTTACGTGCTAATTCTGAATCTTTGAACCAAAATGTCGAAAACTCATCGGAAATAGTTTTGGCGCCAAAAAAAACATTTTTGAAAACTGATTCAGAGCTGACCAACTCGAGAACGGTTAGAGATAGACAAATTCTGCGAACACCAATCGATTCAGAATGATCGAATTGGTATGTATAGTGAATTTCGAGTCAATCGAAAAAATCAAAAATTACTCGAAAAAAGTTGCAAGGGGTTCACCCCTAAAAATCATGAAAAGTACTAAGTCTTCTGATAGACTTGCAATTTGCACTGTATAAATTTTTGTCCTCAGACGTATTTTGACGTGCTGATTCCGAATCTTTGAACGAAAATGTCGAAAACTCATCGGAAATATTTTTGGCGCCAAAAAAACCATTTTTGAAAAGTGATTCAGAGCTGACCAACTCGAGAACGGTTAGATATAGACAAATTCTGTGAACGCCAATCGATTCAGAATGGCCGATTTAGTATACACAGAGAATTTGAACGAAAAAAATCAACGGGCAAAAAAGTCGAGTACCTACATCATGATAGATAATTTTTTTTTTTTTTATTTTTCATTTTTCGAATTTCAAATTAATGTCCTCGAATGTATTTTTTCGTGCTGATTCTGAATCTTTGAACGAAAATGTCGAAAACTCATCGGAAATATTTTTGGCGCCAAAAAAACCATTTTTGAAAACTGATTCACAGCTGACCAACTCGAGAACGGTTAGAGATAGACAAATTCTGCGAACGCCAATCGATTCAGTATGGTCGAATTGGTATGTATTGTGAATTTCGAGTCAATCGAAAAAATTAAAAATTACTCGAAAAAAGTTGCAAGGGGTTCACCCCTAAAAATCATGAAAAATACTAAGTCTTCTGATAGACTTGCAATTTGCACTGTATAAATTTTTGTCCTCAGACGTATTTTGACGTGCTGATTCCGAATCTTTGAACGAAAATATCGAAAACTCATCGGAAATATTTTTGGCGCCAAAAAAACCATTTTTGAAAACTGATTCAGAGCTGACCAACTCGAGAACTGTTAGATATAGACAAATTCTGTGAACGCCAATCGATTCAGAATGGCCGATTTAGTATACACAGAGAATTTGAACGAAAAAAATCAACGGGCAAAAAAGTCGAGTACCTACATCATGATGGATAATTTTTTGATTTTTTTTATTTTTCATGTTTCGGATTTCAAATTCATGTCCTCGAATGTATTTTTACGTGCTGATTCTGAATCTTTGAACAAAAATGTCGAAAACTCATCGGAAATATTTTTGGCGCCAAAAAAAACATTTTTGAAAACTGATTCAGAGCTGACCAACTCGAGAACGGTTAGAGATAGACAAATTATGCGAACACCAATCGATTGAGAATGGTCGAATTGGTATGTATTGTGAATTTCGAGTCAATCGAAAAAATTAAAAATTACTCGAAAAAAGTTGCAAGGGGTTCACCCCTAAAAATCATGAAACATACTAAGTCTTCTGGTAGACTTGGAATTTGCACTGTATAAATTTTTGTCCTCAGACGTATTTTGACGTGCTGATTCCGAATCTTTGAACGAAAATGTCGAAAACTCAACGGAAATATTTTTGGCGCCAAAAAAACCATTTTTGAAAAGTGATTCTGAGCTGACCAACTCGAGAACGGTTAGAGATAGACAAATTCTGCGAACGCATATCGATTCAGAATGGTCGAATTAGTATGTATTGTGAATTTCGAGTCAATCGAAAAAATTAAAAATTACTCGAAAAAAGTTGCAAGGGGTTCACCCCTAAAAATCATGAAAAATACTAAGTCTTCTGATAGACTTGCAATTTGCACTGTATAAATTTTTGTCCTCAGACGTATTTTGACGTGCTGATTCCGAATCTTTGAACGAAAATGTCGAAAACTCATCGGAAATATTTTTGGCGCCAAAAAAACCATTTTTGAAAACTGGTTCAGAGCTGACCAACTCGAGAACGGTTAGATATAGACAAATTCTGTGAACGCCAATCGATTCAGAATGGCCGATTTAGTATTCACAGAGAATTTGAACGAAAAAAATCAACGGGCAAAAAAGTCGAGTACCTACATCATGATGGATAATTTTTTGATTTTTTTTATTTTTCATGTTTCGGATTTCAAATTCATGTCCTCGAATGTATTTTTACGTGCTGATTCTGAATCTTTGAACAAAAATGTCGAAAACTCATCGGAAATATTTTTGGCGCCAAAAAAAACATTTTTGAAAACTGATTCAGAGCTGACCAACTCGAGAACGGTTAGAGATAGACAAATTATGCGAACACCAATCGATTGAGAATGGTCGAATTGGTATGTATTGTGAATTTCGAGTCAATCGAAAAAATTAAAAATTACTCGAAAAAAGTTGCAAGGGGTTCACCCCTAAAAATCATGAAACATACTAAGTCTTCTGGTAGACTTGGAATTTGCACTGTATAAATTTTTGTCCTCAGACGTATTTTGACGTGCTGATTCCGAATCTTTGAACGAAAATGTCGAAAACTCATCGGAAATATTTTTGGCGCCAAAAAAACCATTTTTGAAAACTGATTCAGAGCTGACCAACTCGAGAACGGTTAGAGATCGACAAATTCTGCGAACGCCAATCGATTCAGAATGGTCGAATTAGTATGTATTGTGAATTTCGAGTCAATCGAAAAAATTAAATATTACTCGAAAAAAGTTGCAAGGGGTTCACCCCTAAAAATCATGAAAAATACTAAGTCTTCTGATAGACTTGCAATTTGCACTGTATAAATTTTTGTCCTCAGACGTATTTTGACGTGCTGATTCCGAATCTTTGAACGAAAATGTCGAAAACTCATCGGAAATATTTTTGGCGCCAAAAAAACCATTTTTGAAAACTGGTTCAGAGCTGACCAACTCGAGAACGGTTAGATATAGACAAATTCTGTGAACGCCAATCGATTCAGAATGGCCGATTTAGTATTCACAGAGAATTTGAACGAAAAAAATCAACGGGCAAAAAAGTCGAGTACCTACATCATGATGGATAATTTTTTGATTTTTTTTATTTTTCATGTTTCGGATTTCAAATTCATGTCCTCGAATGTATTTTTACGTGCTGATTCTGAATCTTTGAACAAAAATGTCGAAAACTCATCGGAAATATTTTTGGCGCCAAAAAAAACATTTTTGAAAACTGATTCAGAGCTGACCAACTCGAGAACGGTTAGAGATAGACAAATTATGCGAACACCAATCGATTGAGAATGGTCGAATTGGTATGTATTGTGAATTTCGAGTCAATCGAAAAAATTAAAAATTACTCGAAAAAAGTTGCAAGGGGTTCACCCCTAAAAATCATGAAACATACTAAGTCTTCTGATAGACTTGCAATTTGCACTGTATAAATTTTTGTCCTCAGACGTATTTTGACGTGCTGATTCCGAATCTTTGAACGAAAATGTCGAAAACTCATCGGAAATATTTTTGGCGCCAAAAAAAAACATTTTTGAAAACTGATTCACAGCTGACCAACTCGAGAACGGTTAGAGATAGACAAATTCTGCGAACGCCAATCGATTCAGAATAGTCGAATTGGTATGTATTGTGAATTTCGAGTCAATCGAAAAAATTAAAAATTACTCGAAAAAAGTTGCAAGGGGTTCACCCCTAAAAATCATGAAAAATACTAAGTCTTCTGATAGACTTGCAATTTGCACTGTATAAATTTTTGTCCTCAGACGTACTTTGACGTGCTGATTCCGAATCTTTGAACGAAAATGTCGAAAACTCATCGGAAATATTTTTGGCGCCAAAAAAACCATTTTTGAAAACTGATTCAGAGCTGACCAACTCGAGAACGGTTAGAGATCGACAAATTCTGTGAACGCCAATCGATTCAGAATGGTCGAATTAGTATGTATTGTGAATTTCGAGTCAATCGAAAAAATTAAATATTACTCGAAAAAAGTTGCAAGGGGTTCACCCCTAAAAATCATGAAAAATACTAAGTCTTCTGATAGACTTGCAATTTGCACTGTATAAATTTTTGTCCTCAGACGTATTTTGACGTGCTGATTCCGAATCTTTGAACGAAAATGTCGAAAACTCATCGGAAATATTTTTGGCGCCAAAAAAACCATTTTTGAAAACTGGTTCAGAGCTGACCAACTCGAGAACGGTTAGATATAGACAAATTCTGTGAACGCCAATCGATTCAGAATGGCCGATTTAGTATTCACAGAGGATTTGAACGAAAAAAATCAACGGGCAAAAAAGTCGAGTACCTACATCATGATGGATAATTTTTTGATTTTTTTTATTTTTCATGTTTCGGATTTCAAATTCATGTCCTCGAATGTATTTTTACGTGCTGATTCTGAATCTTTGAACGAAAATGTCGAAAACTCATCGGAAATATTTTTGGCGCCAAAAAAAACCGTTTGAAAACTGATTCAGAGCTGACAAACTCGAGAACGAATAGAGATAAACCAATTCTGCGAACGCCAATCGATTCAGAATGGTCGAATTGATATCTATTGTGAATTTCGAGTCAATCGAAAAAATTAAAAATTACTCGAAAAAAGTTGCAAGGGGTTCACCCCTAAAAATCATGACACATACTAAGTCTTCTGGTAGACTTGCAATTTGCACTGTATACATTTTTGTCCTCAGACGTATTTTGACGTGCTGATTCCGAATCTTTGAACGAAAATGTCGAAAACTCATCGGAAATATTTTTGGCGCCAACAAAAAACATTTTTGAAAACTGATTCAGAGCTGACCAACTCGAGAACGGTTAGAGATAGACAAATTCTGCGAACGCCAATCGATTGAGAATGGTCGAATTGGTATGTATTGTGAATTTCGAGTCAATCGAAAAAATTAAAAATTACTCGAAAAAAGTTGCAAGGGGTTCACCCCTAAAAATCATGAAACATACTAAGTCTTCTGGTAGACTTGCAATTTGCACTGTATAAATTTTTGTCCTCAGACGTATTTTGACGTGCTGATTCCGAATCTTTGAACGAAAATGTCGAAAACTCAACGGAAATATTTTTGGCGCCAAAAAAAACCATTTTTGAAAAGTGATTCAGAGCTGACCAACTCGAGAACGGTTAGATATAGACAAATTCTGTGAACGCCAATCGATTCAGAATGGCCGATTTAGTATTCACAGAGAATTTGAACGAAAAAAATCAACGGGCAAAAAAGTCGAGTACCTACATCATGATGGATAATTTTTTGATTTTTTTTATTTTTCATGTTTCGGATTTCAAATTCATGTCCTCGAATGTATTTTTACGTGCTGATTCTGAATCTTTGAACGAAAATGTCGAAAACTCATCGGAAATATTTTTGGCGCCAAAAAAACCATTTGAAAACTGATTCAGAGCTGACAAACTCGAGAACGAATAGAGAAAAACCAATTCTGCGAACGCCAATCGATTCAGAATGGTCGAATTGATATGTATTGTGAATTTCGAGTCAATCGAAAAAATTAAATATTACTCGAAAAAAGTTGCAAGGGGTTCACCCCTAAAAATCATGAAAAATACTAAGTCTTCTGATAGACTTGCAATTTGCACTGTATAAATTTTTGTCCTCAGACGTATTTTGACGTGCTGATTCCGAATCTTTGAACGAAAATGTCGAAAACTCATCGGAAATATTTTTGGCGCCAAAAAAAACCATTTTTGAAAACTGATTCAGAGCTGACCAACTCGAGAACGGTTAGATATAGACAAATTCTGTGAACGCCAATCGATTCAGAATGGCCGATTTAGTATACACAGAGAATTTGAACGAAAAAAATCAACGGGCAAAAAAGTCGAGTACCTACATCATGATGGATAATTTTTTGATTTTTTTTATTTTTCATTTTTCGAATTTCAAATTCATGTCCTCGAATGTATTTTTACGTGCTGATTCTGAATCTTTGAACGAAAATGTCGAAAACTCATCGGAAATATTTTTGGCGCCAAAAAAACCATTTGAAAACTGATTCAGAGCTGACCAACTCGAGAACGAATAGAGATAAACCAATTCTGCGAACGCCAATCGATTCAGAATGGTCGAATTGATATGTATTGTGAATTTCGAGTCAATCGAAAAAATTAAAAATTACTCGAAAAAAGTTGCAAGGGGTTCACCCCTAAAAATCATGAAACATACTAAGTCTTCTGGTAGACTTGCAATTTGCACTGTATAAATTTTTGTCCTCAGACGTATTTTGACGTGCTGATTCCGAATCTTTGAACGAAAATGTCGAAAACTCAACGGAAATATTTTTGGCGCCAAAAAAACATTTTTGAAAACTGATTCAGAGCTGACCAACTCGAGAACGGTTAGAGATAGACAAATTCTGCGAACGCCAATCGATTGAGAATGGTTGAATTGGTATGTATTGTGAATTTCGAGTCAATCGAAAAAATTAAAAATTACTCGAAAAAAGTTGCAAGGGGTTCACCCCTAAAAATCATGAAACATACTAAGTCTTCTGGTAGACTTGCAATTTGCACTGTATAAATTTTTGTCCTCAGACGTATTTTGACGTGCTGATTCCGAATCTTTGAACGAAAATGTCGAAAACTCAACGGAAATATTTTTGGCGCCAAAAAAACCATTTTTGAAAAGTGATTCAGAGCTGACCAACTCGAGAACGGTTAGAGATAGACAAATTCTGCGAACGCCAATCGATTCAGTATGGTCGAATTGGTATGTATTGTGAATTTCGAGTCAATCGAAAAAATTAAAAATTACTCGAAAAAAGTTGCAAGGGGTTCACCCCTAAAAATCATGAAAAATACTAAGTCTTCTGATAGACTTGCAATTTGCACTGTATAAATTTTTGTCCTCAGACGTATTTTGACGTGCTGATTCCGAATCTTTGAACGAAAATGTCGAAAACTCATCGGAAATATTTTTGGCGCCAAAAAAAAACATTTTTGAAAACTGATTCACAGCTGACCAACTCGAGAACGGTTAGAGATAGACAAATTCTGCGAACGCCAATCGATTCAGAATAGTCGAATTGGTATGTATTGTGAATTTCGAGTCAATCGAAAAAATTAAAAATTACTCGAAAAAAGTTGCAAGGGGTTCACCCCTAAAAATCATGAAAAATACTAAGTCTTCTGATAGACTTGCAATTTGCACTGTATAAATTTTTGTCCTCAGACGTATTTTGACGTGCTGATTCCGAATCTTTGAACGAAAATGTCGAAAACTCATCGGAAATATTTTTGGCGCCAAAAAAAACCATTTTTGAAAACTGATTCAGAGCTGACCAACTCGAGAACGGTTAGATATAGACAAATTCGGTGAACGCCAATCGATTCAGAATGGCCGATTTAGTATACACAGAGAATTTGAACGAAAAAAATCAACGGGCAAAAAAGTCGAGTACCTACATCATGATATATAATTTTTTGATTTTTTGATTTTTTTTATTTTTCATTTTTCGAATTTCAAATTAATGTCCTCGAATGTATTTTTACGTGCTGATTCTGAATCTTTGAACGAAAATGTCGAAAACTCATCGGAAATATTTTTGGCGCCTTAAAAATGGCCAAAAATCCAAAGTCAACAGATTCACTCGAAATTACCACCAATATACTCAAAATTTTATGCTGATTTTGAAAATATATGATTTAAATATGTTCGGATACACGGTGTATCATAAAACAAAGATAAATGTGCAACAAAAATTGTATCCCACGAATCCGGCATCCTAGCACACAAAACCAGCTATATCACCTACAAGCGAACTGTTAGGCCAGCAAACAATAACATCCTCTTGTAGGAAATTTTCTCAGCTTTATTTATACTATATACTTATGTATTTAACGAATGTGTCTCGTTAAGGTCGCAAAATGCGATAAATGTAAAAGGTGCGCTAGTATCCTATCCTAGCATATAAAACCGCCAAAAAAATTTATTATATTTGCATGAGAAGGTAGGAGTCTTCGGAAACTATATAAACTTTTTCTTTTCCTTCTCCAATCATTTTTAGCAGAGTTATGACCAATCAAATAGTCGGCTCCGCCAGAACTTTCAGCGGCGGGTAAGGGTGAACCTGAAATTTGATGTCGGCGTTAAATCCGTTTTCTGAGAAAACGAGCGCATTTCATAAGAAATTACTAATATTAATTTTTGTGGAAAATTGAATTTTTTTTCACCCTGTTGGGTTGTTTTTCCGATACATCATATATTTTCCAAGATTACAGCAAAAATCTATTTATATATTTACAAACGAAAAAAAAATATGTTCCACCCCTGGAATTTTGATAAACAATGGTTTTTCGTGTTCACGATGGTTCCAACTACTAGCATTCCAACTTTGGTGGCGCTACAGTCGATTCTTGTCTCAAAACCCAATCGTACTGGTTTAGTTGTTTTTACACTCTTTTCGTTAATATGTGACAAAATAGCTAGTAGCTATTGATCTATATTTTTCAGACGAAAACTGCCGAACCTTCCGCCAAACATCCTCCGAATAGAAGGCTGCTGTTCCGCCGACTAACGCGATAAATCGTGTACCGACATAATGGCATTATAAAAATCGATGACAATTAACGCTTGCGCCCCGCACAGGCTATGTGGCGAACGCCATTTCCAGCCGTAATCTCATTTGCGCTCTGCCGGGGGACGGAATCTAATTAGCGCGGAAAGCTGATCGGTAATTACGACGATTAATCAATCCGGTCCCATTTCGGAAAAGCTTCTTCTCACATCGCTGCGATATGTTCGCTAGGCGTACGCCCGGCGATTGCGACATTCAGATCCATAAAAAAGGGCGGGAAGATGTCCGTCACGCGACAGCATATTCGGCAACTGACGTAGTATTGGCAGCATACATAGGAGCAACGAGAAGTAACCCGATTGTGAGAATTTGGGAACATAAAACCTAAAACAACTCGGGAAAAACAAGGAAATAGACAAAAGTTGTTCTTACGGAACGAATAACTACCAGACACTCTAGAAACATTGTCGAGTAGTTTGGTAGCTATTGAAAATCCCTCCTTACAGAGATATTAGCAGTTCCAGTAGCTGAATTGGGTTTCAGAGAAAATCTATGATGCGCGAACCTTGTCATTTTTCGACGTTTGTAGAAAAAATTTCATGTATTTACTTGACTTCAAACTGATTTCCAATCCAAATGCAATTTAATCCAACTCAAAAACCACCCCTGCACTTCGACACTGAAATTTTTTGACAAACTAATACCGCATCGATAACTTGTCCGGTGTTTTTACACGTCCTGATTCAGTCTTTGCCACCGGAATCCATTAGACCGGCCCGCAGTGCCTTGCTGGTCATTTTGGCCTCTTTACGAGTCTTAGAGGGGTGATTACAGTCTGCTCGGCTGAAGAAATGGCTGCTGTGAGGGGCGGCAGGCTAAGTTCCGCTCGCTTGAGTGCCCGCCGGCGGCGGTTGAGGTATTTTCCAGAAACTAACCCGGAAATACGGAATTTTCCAACCACCTCCGATGTTCGCTGTTATTCCCGTGATATAGGAAATTTGGTTGTTTGAAATAAGCCTGGAAAATATGTTCTCAGACATTTAATGATACTGTTCATTATTTTTCCCTATCATTATTATTATTACCAGTTTTTTCGTCTATTCTTATGTACGTCCAGGTGATATATGCACTTTGAACTTTATATCCGAGAAAATAAGAAAATGGCGGCTCCAAAATGGCAGACAAGTTTTGTGATGATGGTTCAATTCTGTTTTATATGGGTGCATGCTGTTTTCGGGGTCGGAGGTTAGGAATTTTTGTCCCAATTCATGAATTCAGATAGCGACTCCAAGATGGCGGAGAAGTTTCTTGATGAAAATTTCTATGTGGTGGTCTTTGGAGTCAGAGAAGTTGAGTTTTTTTTTTCAATATTCAAATATAGGCTTGAAGATGGAGGACCACTTTTGTGATTATTAATTTTTGTACACGATCATGAATCCAAGATGGTGTTTCCAATATGGCGGACAAGTTTTGTGATTATTGTCCGATTTTATTCAAAATTAACATTTGGGAGTTCTCAGGGTCGAAATTTATGATTTTTTTTTTCAAAATTCATGAATAATTTGTCAGTGATCATGAATTCACGATGATGGCTCTAGATCGCTCATAAGCTTTGTAATTATTGTCCTATGCTATTCTGAATTTGGAGTTATAACTATCAGCTATAAGTGAGAAAAAACAATAATGTTTCCACAATAATTTTAAATGATCCTGAAGATGAATAAAAAAGTTGAAAAAAAAATTCAAATAGTTGATATGGGAAAAAGTACATTCAAAGCTATAAATTTAACAATTTCTGGAGAATTGGTACTATCATTGATTATTTTGTGAGTTACTCCCAATATCCTATTGACCTATTTCGATATATTAGTCGGTATGATATCCTAGCTTGTATGAAAAAAACTTGTTCTAAACACTCTCAAATCAATATATGAAGGACTGCCAATCGTAGAGTTGTATTCGAGTATAGATTATATAGATTATACTCAGTTTTATCTTATGTTTCATTTGTATTTTACATTATGTTTTATTTTATCGTTATATACTTAATTTTGAGTTGAGATTCGAGTATTGATTCAACAATTGAGCTAATAATAGAAGGAAGGAGGATCGAACAGGTTGGAAAGTGGTGGTTATAAATGAGATCCCTGCGGTACACTAGATATAACTGTGATTGAGGAAGATACCGGGTTTCCATTTCCTATATATTGGACCCTACTGTCAAGATAATTTCCCACTCATTTGATATTTTGTTGCTGGACATCCAAAGCGGGTCGATAAATATAAGTATTTATTCTCATAAAGGTAGCAGTTTCAAAATGAACAAATGATACTACGGGAGTGAAAAACTTTTGTACGCATTTCGTTTCCATGTGAAATCGCTCTGTTCTTTGTGCCATTTTCCTCGCCAGTAAACTTTACCTTGGGAGTTTTCGTTTTTCGCGTTTTAGGCCGTATCATCATCATTTTTCACGGCTTCATGCCATTACCGCTTGGAGACATTGTCTTGCCTTCTTTCCTGTGTGCAGGTTAATGCTTCTCGGTGATAAATCGTCGTCGCGTCTCAGCGAAGGGAAAACGCGTCGGTGGCCTTATCAGACGAATGCTGGAATTGCTAGGCGGCCGGTCACGTTGCGGAGACCCTGGCGACAGAACCGGACTCGAAAATTTGGGCCCCTACTTCATAGGACTTTCCAAAAGGTAGTCATTCTCAGGATATTTGTTTTGACGGAATAGTGAAACTGAATTTCAAAGAGTTTTAGAGAGGTTCTAGTCAGATAAAGCGTTAGTTTCGAATTTTTTTTTCGAAAGGAACCAAACACCAAGCAAGAATGGAACATAGAATCCATTCGAGCACTGGAAAAGAATATTATAACATGTACACGGACGGGTTCAAAACTCCCGAGGTAAGTGGAGCAGGAGTCTTTGGGCCTCGCACCAAATACTCGGAACCCATGTGCCAGCAAGACACTGAATAACCTCAGCAAAACTAGTCTAAAGACAATCCCGGGATTTCTAACGGGGCATTGCATTGTATTTAACGAATGTGTCTCCTTATGGTCGAAAAATACGAAAAATGTAAAAGGTGCGCCACGTTCCGGTATCCTAGCACACACAACCACCTATAACATCTAAAAACGAATTGATAGGCAAAAAAACAATAACATTATCTTGTAGGAAATTTTCTCAGCTTTCTTTACATACCGATATGTGTTTAACGAATGTGTCTCCTTATGGTCGAAAAATACGAAAAATGTAAATGGTGCGCCACGTTCTGGTATCCTAGCACACACAACCACCTATAACATCTAAAAGCGATCTGATAGGCAAAGAAACAATAACATTATCTTGTAGGAAATTTTTTCAGCTTTCTTTCTATACACATACGTATTTAACGAATGTGTCTCCTTATGGTCTAAAAATACGAAAAATGTAAATGGTGCGCCACGTTTCGGTATCCTAGCACACACAACCACCTATAACATCTCATTGACTGTCTGTAAGAATTTTTGCGTGATACGACTTTCTGAAAATAGTCTTCAATTGTTATTCAATGATTTTTCCTATATTCTCACATTAACACGATGAAGAACAATTTAAAATATGAGCATTAACAATTCTTCGGTATTTTACGATAAGTTTTACTTCAGATAAGATGAAACACATTCTGCGCCAATGTCCCAATTCGAGTCGTTTCTCGGTCTCCGAATTCGTATTACCAGCCGCCTCTTTCTTTCTCGTCCTCGAGTTCCTCGGCGGCAATTTACGAGTGAGCGTCATTGTCGTCGTATGCCGTCGGCTTACGGCTCTCCAAGGAGTAATATCAGGGCACCTAATAGCCTCCCGAATAGCCTCCGAAACACCTTTTTAATGAACTATTGTAGCAGGAAATGAAAATAGGGAACGCCGAACAATAACGACTGTCGCTCCGTCTCTCTCTCTCCGTCCCGCAGCTGCATACGCGGACTGAGGACTGAACGTTATCTTCGGCTGATTACAACCCTTCCTCCGGGATATTGTGCGCCTCTATCCTCCGGGGTGCCGTCCGACGCCGTGTCGGGGCGTCTATTAAGAAACTGATTTCGTAATTAGTCAAATGGTTCTCTTCCGGTTCTTGATGTTTAATTGTATGGCTTGCTAGATTCTGCGGCTTCATATAAACCGAATTCGGATGTGTTAGTTCAAGAATCAAGTGGGCGTCTCATCAATATTTAATGCACTTACTTATCTGAACATGTTTTATAACAGAAAACTAACGGAACATTAGGTATTTTAAAAAACAAAAAAAAACAGGAATTAAAAGACCCCCTCTTCTGGCGTCAATGGATCAGAAATACTCTGGATTAGAGTGTCGTTTCTTCCGTCTAACGCGATACGTGTTTTATACGTCGAGGGCCTTTTCTCGACAGCTAGTTCGAAGTGGGAAAGCGCCCATAAATAACGTTCAACCTGCCGTGTCGCACACCCGTTTTCCCGAGGGATGAAAGCGCGAAAAAACTCGACCAAAAAGCTCCCGACCAAATGAAAACTCTTGGAACGGATCACTTTGTGAAATAAGACAAAATGGATGGAAAACTTACCGGAACGGAAAGGGTGGTTGCGGGTGTAGAAGGCGGCTCATAATCGGAAAATGGACTCGGAAAATTCTGAGTGGATTCAACTATGGTGTCGTATAAAACACATGATATGTTAATCATATAATGATAAGTTTATTTATCTGTTCGTGAAAATATCTGTATTTCTTCAACGTCGTTTTCAATTAACGTGTTAATTTCAATTTCATAGAACCTTGGAGATTACTACATGGTTTCCTAATTAAATTATTTTGCCATTTCGGAAAATGCTCCCATCCGTTGAAAATTCGATACAACGTATACACAACATCCTTTATACTTTTTCGTCGAGATAATCATTTCAGCGATAATTTTTTGGCACCGGTAGCTTCGAAAGGATAGAGCCAAAGCCGTTGGAGGTCTGAAAAAAAACCTTATTCGTTTAATTTTTCACATTTTCTCATGCAGATAACCCCGTCTCTGTTTTTAATATTCGTCAGAGTCCGCATGAGAAATTATCAGAGAGGGACTGGGCCCAGAACAGTTTCCATTTGCAATCGAATCGGCAATATGTGCTTGAAATATTTGAGTTGGTCATGGATATTGAATCCAACTAAAATTCTAGAAGATTTATGTTAATATCCAACAAACAATATGTTTTTGAAATAGTTAACAGCCGATGCAGAGACAAGACTGGCCATGCTGGTTTACAGGGTTTCAAGACAGAGTCAGAATAAATCCAAAAATCAATCTGAGTGAGACATAAATATTCGTTGATAATGATGTAGGAAGGAACTGAATAACGTTAGGATCACAAATCAGACACTTGTGAGTCTAAACTGACTTGAACAATCTCTGAGGCAATTGACATAAAACAACCAAGTTTCTCTGGTGTGGTTGCCAGGTCTCAGAAGTAATAGATGCAATGAGAAAGCAAACTGTCTCACCAAAGAAAGGGCAAAGACACAATGTCCCTGATAAGAACCCTTCTGCGGACTGTCCAATGCCCACTGAAAACAAGATTTGCGACTGTGGGAAAATGACGAAATGAAATATCACTGGAATGAAGTGCCAGGACGAAGATAATACAACCTTCCTACAAGCTACTTAGATATTGCCCTCATATGATGGATCTCAGAAGGAAAAAAGAGTACTAATATCTTTCTGTCTTCTGCGGACTCTCCAATGCCCACTGAAAACAAAATGTCCGACTGTGGCAAAAAGATGAAATTAAATATCACTGGAATAAGGTGCCAGGACGAAGGCAATACAACCTTCCTACAAGCTGCTTAGATATTGCCCTTATATGATGGATCTCAGAAGAAAAAAAAGAATTCTAATATCTTTCTTAAGCCAAATTCATTTTAATTTCAAACGATATGGTTTATACAAAAATCATCCCGTTTGTCTGGTAGAATGGACGATTTTCTTCTCCATTTCCTCCATCTCAATATTTCAGTGAAAACTTTGTTGTCAATCAAATATGAGCTACCCAAACTTGTCTCGACTTGAATATACCTTGTTCCTTTATGGAGTTTTTTATATGCATTTTGAAAATTTGAAGATTTCCCGGTTTAATATAAAATAA
This sequence comes from Chrysolina haemoptera, assembly GCA_958298965.1. NCBI lineage: Eukaryota > Metazoa > Arthropoda > Insecta > Coleoptera > Chrysomelidae > Chrysolina > Chrysolina haemoptera. The sequence continues at coordinate 1,453,043 of OY282595.1, read as the reverse complement.
GCTGGTTTCGATAGTTCACCAGCGATGTACAAAGAAATGTTTTGAGAATTTTAATTTATTTCTGAAGGAATTTTGTAAGAACGTTGTATTCAATGTCGGTTTCGGAGCCAGTCCGTCTCTGTTAGCGGGCGCCTCGGTGTTTTGTTTGCAATTTGGTCGGAGTTCAACCCCCGGCTCACGCTCACTCGATTCTGTTTTTCAGCAGCCCTCGGGATCCCGTGCCGGTGGCGCGTAGATAAGAGAATTGCACTGTCAAGTCGGAATGATATATTTGACCAACATTTCCATACAGCCTCAGCCTGCACGAGGATTTCCAATGGAGCGAACGTGCGTAATCTGCACGGGTGGAATTAACGCAGCTTCCCCTCCCCCACTGCTGCACCACCGGGTTATCTCGCTCGGTACACCTGACGATATGTTTGACTTAGGAGGACCTTTCTCTCTGAGAATATTTCGCCGTACAGATTGTTTGAGTCAGTCAGTATTTTTTCGCTAAGATTGGTTCAATTTTTTTTTTTTTTTTTTCGGTATTGAATTAGATTTAATTATCCAGTAATTTCCAACACTGCGTATGAATCCTGCTCTGAATATGGAAGAAACTAAATACTTCTGGTGTTTCAAAGAAAAAAAACAATAACATCATCTTGTAGGAAATTTTCTCAGCTTTCTTTCTATACACCCGATTAAAAAGGCAAGTTTTTGAAAAAAAATAAACTATCAGTTCAGGTCCAGTGGGCGGAAGTCGGGGTCCGAGGGATTTATAATGGCCTGCCAGGAGGGTGCCTTCAACCCTTGGTTTACCGTAGCTTCGTAATGTATCTAAGACCATAATAAATTTGCTGTCGCTTGTCCAGCATATGCGGTCTCAGCCTATATCCACAGCCATACGAGTATTATATTACCATCTACGACACTCGTACGGTATAGACGAGTCTTTGACGTGTAACGCGGACACTACTTTCGAACCTTACTATAATACCGGCATGTCGTAAGACAGCAGAAATCATAGCCGGTCGGATGCAGGAGGCTGTTATCCTCGGTTCATTGCGGCTGCTCAGGGCACACGAATCCTACACCCAATAGTTGCCTACCCCAACGTTTGAGTAATGGTTATTGGGGTAATGATGAGCTCAACGCGTGCTAAGCGTCGGAGCTTCGGAGAAAGTGCTCAACTGTTTTTTTATATTAATAAGGTTTATTTGTGTAATATCAGAAAAAATACCTAGAAATCATTATACAAAATTTGAATTGATCATCCTGCATAACAGATGCAATGGGCATTAAAACCAATACCATCTCTGGTGAGTAGCACATGAATGTAATCTGTAGCGGAAATTTCATTTAAAATCTAGCTGGTAGCATTGAAGAGCGGAGTGGCCCAAGTTATCAACCCCGAGGTACTTCAGTATTACTTTTCTTGAATTCACGAAAGCCTTATATATCATCAGAATAGTTTTTTACAAAGTAATTACTCGAGGATTTGTTTATTTGTGAATTTTCAATTAACAAATATTGTGTATTTTATAATCTCCACAATATTTCACTGAGAAATCGATAACAAACCTCTACTGTAATTGCCATCGGAACTGAGAAGTTCAACAATAATACTTCCATATAGGTGGCTATGGCGAATAAATCAATAAGGCGGTAAATTTCTTTTATTGCTTATTCTTCCAGATCGAACAACATCAAAGCCTTTGTGTTAGTGTTCCGTATATAATGATGTTTTAAGTACTATAATTTCGCTCGGCGACTTTTTCCATCCACTTTGTTTTTAAAATTCAAAACATACACGTATAATAATAACGTGTGTTTTTCTTTGGATCACATTAAGTTATTCAGTATTGAAAAGTAATAACAAAGTGAAGCCATAAAATTGAACGTTTTCATTTCATGACATCACTGAAAGAAATATGGAAGAGAAAAACTTTGATGACATGAAGTAATTACCGATACATCGATATCAATATGCAAGTTATGCAACCAGTCTAGAGTTCCCAGCGTCTCCTTCCATAATTCATCGATACTCAAATTGAAGTTACCTATATAATATAAAAACTCACAAGTTGAGACATTCCATAAAATTAGTTCTTTCAAGTTTGTATGAAGAGAATCTGCAGATTAAAAATTGCTCACTGAATTTTCAACAAATCTATGAAAACTATTTCGAAATTCATGATAACTGATGATACCATGAATGCAAATTACATTTATTTAATGAAATTTCGTGTAAAACAATACGAGAAGAAAAATAGATAGACACCTGAAAGATATACCAGGAACTAGAGATGTTTTCTTCTGGCTAAGCAGACACTACTACCTTTCAGTACTCCCAGAAATGATAATAATAACGGCTATAGTTTATATTGCATGAATAATAACCAACCAGAAATGTGTATCAGTAGATAAGTATATAGATGGAGTTCAAAATTGAGGAGGTACATTCCAAAACTCGCCTCATCCACTTTACGCCACACGAGGGGAAAACCAAAAATCACTCCTCGGTAGCAAAGACTCCAGGACGTAAACAGAGTTCTAGAATTTTTGCCGGTGGGTATCAAATAAACTATATCAACTACATCGTTGTTACGATTTTCTGATATGTTCATTTGAGCCAAATCTGACTCTAAATCTCAATAATAAATCCATTGGCATTCAACAAATTCAAATCTTCATCATCTTCATTTCCATCATCATTTCTATCTTCAATTCCAATGACTCGTCTAGTATAGATGATCCAGCGACCAAAAGTATATCTTTATCAAAGATTGAAGTATTTTGTCATGAACTAGATTGAAATAATTGATCGGCCCAGCTGTGGCCTTTTTGGTCCGAAATCAACATTCTGAACTGACGATGAAAATGTTGCGATTGACGCGACACTTTTATTTTCTTCAACATATATAACAATCGTCTCCACCAAACGTCATTTGGGCGAATTCTTGTCCGAACGCAAATCTTCCAGTAATTGTTTCCATGTCGCACCCTTTAACGTCTAATCCATCATTTGTAGGGCAAGGGTTGCCGGCTAAGCGATTTCCCACCCCAAGGCGGAAACGATAATTGTACGAGAGCAGAAATGGAATAACATTTATTTGTAAAAGTCGTCCGATCGGAAATTCTGACAAGTGTCGAGAAGAAAGAGCATGCCTGCCAGCCTAGTCAGCAGAGATGATCATTAGGCGGGATTAGGGGGGAATAATGGGCTGCATTCCATGAAACCGTACACTGAGCAAAGGGTTGACGAAAACAATGATCTGGACCACTTTGACGCCCTAATGCTGTTTGCTCTCTCGTAGCAATCGATATTGTTAGGAGATGCAAACATTGTCATTTCAGAAATGACTTTATTAGGGTCGGATTCAGGGATGTGGGATGCGGGTTAATCCAAAATTGACAAAATCATAATTTTTGTTTGTATGCCGAACATTACAAGAATCTCACAGCGAATTTAAAAATTATTTGTCCTCTGTAATGGATGTGGATGTGGGATGCGGGTTAATCCAAAATTGACAAAATCATAATTTTTGTTTGTATGCCCAACATTACAAGAATCTCACAGCGAATTTAACAATTATTTGTCCTCTGTAATGGATGTGGATGTGGGATGCGGGTTAATCCAAAATTGACAAAATCATAATTTTTGTTTGTATGCCCAACATTACAAGAATCTCACAGCGAATTTAAAAATTATTTGTCCTCTGTAATGGATGTGGATGTGGGATGCGGGTTAATCCAAAATTGACAAAATCATAATTTTTGTTTGTATGCCCAACATTACAAGAATCTCACAGCGAATTTAAAAATTATTTGTCCTCTGTAATGGATGTGGATGTGGGATGCGGGTTAATCCAAAATTGACAAAATCATAATTTTTGTTTGTATGCCCAACATTACAAGAATCTCACAGCGAATTTAAAAATTATTTGTCCTCTGTAATGGATGTGGATGTGGGATGCGGGTTAATCCAAAATTGACAAAATCATAATTTTTGTTTGTATGCCGAACATTACAAGAATCTCACAGCGAATTTAAAAATTATTTGTCCTCTGTAATGGATGTGGATGTGGGATGCGGGTTAATCCAAAATTGACAAAATCATAATTTTTGTTTGTATGCCCAACATTACAAGAATCTCACAGCGAATTTAACAATTATTTGTCCTCTGTAATGGATGTGGATGTGGGATGCGGGTTAATCCAAAATTGACAAAATCATAATTTTTGTTTGTATGCCCAACATTACAAGAATCTCACAGCGAATTTAAAAATTATTTGTCCTCTGTAATGGATGTGGATGTGGGATGCGGGTTAATCCAAAATTGACAAAATCATAATTTTTGTTTGTATGCCCAACATTACAAGAATCTCACAGCGAATTTAAAAATTATTTGTCCTCTGTAATGGATGTGGATGTGGGATGCGGGTTAATCCAAAATTGACAAAATCATAATTTTTGTTTGTATGCCCAACATTACAAGAATCTCACAGCGAATTTAACAATTATTTGTCCTCTGTAATGGATGTGGATGTGGGATGCGGGTTAATCCAAAATTGACAAAATCATAATTTTTGTTTGTATGCCCAACATTACAAGAATCTCACAGCGAATTTAAAAATTATTTGTCCTCTGTAATGGATGTGGATGTGGGATGCGGGTTAATCCAAAATTGACAAAATCATAATTTTTGTTTGTATGCCCAACATTACAAGAATCTCACAGCGAATTTAACAATTATTTGTCCTCTGTAATGGATGTGGATATGGGATGCGGGTTAATCCAAAATTGACAAAATCATAATTTTTGTTTGTATGCCCAACATTACAAGAATCTCACAGCGAATTTAACAATTATTTGTCCTCTGAATTTTTTTTTTTTTAACAAAATGAAATATATTTAACATAGTGAAACTAACAAGAACAAAGTAAAAACATCAAAATGATTGATCGGCGGCTTAAATGGTATTGGTGGCGCATTCGCTTTCAGAGCTGCAGGGAAACCCGGAAAAACCTGCAACACCACATCATCTGAATATGGATAGAATATATAGTGAGTCCGTCGCCGCTATCCCCCTCGTAACTTCTTCATTTTACATATCACAAAAAAAATATTGAGACAATCTGGTATAAATGAAACTAAAGCCATTAAAGAGATCGACTGAAATCATACAACTTAGGTATTTAACATTTTTTTGTAATATAAAAACTAAAAAAGTTACGGGGGGTGACGGACTTTTGATCCTCACTGTATATGCAGTTGCTCTACGCCCCTTATGGGGTTGAGCCGAAAAATATATCCAGATTCAGAGCGCCACGGCAAATAATAATAACCTTTTTCCACCTGCACAGGCTATTCCTTTGGATACGAGTATTCATGAGGGAGTCTTATTATTATTATTATTATGAATCCAGTTTCTTAGGTGGATCACACACAGTTCATTGATATATACTTCTAACTATTGTTTTATCATCCAACTCTTCCTATGGGTTTTTCTCGCCGGTATATCACTCCCACTTTTTGTAGGTCTTCTTCAACTTCCTGCATCCATTTTGATCTCGTTCTTCCTATTCTTCCTCCTCCACCAGGATTTCATTGTAACATTGACTGAGTTACTGCTTCTTTTTCTACTTTCTATACGTTTCGACCATATAATATTGGGTTGCTTAATATTGCTGACTATATCCTTTTTCAGTTCCTGTCTAATCTCTAAGTGAGTTCTCATTCTGTATTCTTACTCTGAAATCTTAATTGATCTCTCAATTATTATTGTTTCATTTGGATTTCGTCGTGTCCTTCTCATCCTCTTTTGTCATTGTCATTGTTTTTGTTCTCTAACCCTTCTGTAGAAACTACTTGTATTCCTAATTTCACTTCTCTGTTCAATATTGTGAACTGTCTTGTCTGTACATTATTTTTAACTTTGCCTCATCATCTTCCTCGCTTGTTATCCTTATGTTTTGTAAACTTCTGTATCTGCCATTTTATTATTTCCCCTCTATTTAAGCTTCGCACTCTTATCATATGTGATTTTTCACAATTATCATTAATTGTACCATTCATTTCTAGGTTCCTTACTCTCTTTTCATTTTCTTTGATATTTGTGTATTTTATGTCTATATCGTTTTCTCTACTACTGCTTCTTTGTGTTGCAATATTTCTAGATCTTTTAACAGGACACGATCTCCGTTAAAGATTCTTGTCAACAACAAATGGTTCTGAAAAAATACTGTATTATTGTCGATTTTATAAAATCCTCTATGATGGAAATTTTGTCTCTGGATGAAAAATGTTAATGGTAATTTCTAGTTCTTAAAAATGACAGCACTGTTTCTCTCGTACCAGGCACAAATTTGAAGATCATACTCAACATATTGAAGAGCATTATGCTTAAAATTGTTCCCTGAAGAGTATCAGATATAATTGACCATTTTTGCGAGGGGAGTGGGATGCGAAAAGTCCTTATTGTGGATTTTTTCCGTTAGAAAAGTCATGCGTGACGCGTATCCAATATTTTCCGCTGCCATTAAATCCGAAATCCCTTCCGAATGTTTATTGTCGCCTTATCCCAACCGTTCTAATTGTCTGGAGCTTGCCTCCAATTTCAGAAAACGTCTAGAAATTGACCGCGGCTTCCGATAACGGCCGTTGCGGCCTGCTTACCGGCGATTCCTATGCGCGTCGCGACGCCACTTGCGATCTTCGACGCGGTCGGCGCGACGTTTCGATGATTTGTCGAGTACGTGTCTATCGAAATTGGCGGCGGCCCGGTGCGTAAGAGCTGACCCCCGGCTGGTAATTATGTCGTTAGCGAATGGTGCGGACGGCATCTGGAGCGCCCCGACGCTGCCGGCAGGGTCAGCGCGGACTCCATCATCGAGCGTCAGCTTGCGACCCTGCGCGTTTATGTGCCGAGAGATATTAAAGCTGGAATTTATTGCCGCCCCCGTCCATAAAGACACAGCTCGAGATCTACAATTACTATTTTCTTTATACTCGCGCCACATGTGCGCCGGCACAGAGGCGGAACCGACGAATTTTCGCGAAGGGGCTGAAGGATCCTTTTCTAGAGAAAACCGTGTTTGGAAAAGCCATTCTGAGTTTTTCTTTTTTTTTTTTTTTTTTGTTCTTAATTTTAATTGGTAGTAAACTTTTGTTGGGCATAAATAATTGCATTGATTGACGATAAATCCAAAAAACAATCCGGTCAGTGACATTTACGCATTCTCAGTTGGTCTACTCAGTTTTTTGTTAGAACTCCGACCGTCGTACAAAAAACAACAATATACTTTCGGCATTCCAAGTGCTTGAGAAGTCGATCTCATGATAAGCGAAAGAGAGTCCATTTTACACCTCAGTCGTGTCCCAAGTGATTTTTCTGCAATCTGCATTTTATCGTAGTGTGTTGGATTGAAGTAATTCAATCCTGTGATTGATATCTGCAGTGTCTACACCGGTCAAGAAAAGGGCCCTTTCCGGTAAGCACCGCTACAAGCTACAACCACGTTCCCAGGTCAGAAGGATAATAGGATTTTGGTGAGTCGTTCATGAAATGCATTTATCGCCTTCACATAGAATTTCTATTATTTTGATATAATATGGAATACGATCACTTTCGAACCACAGAAAGCTATCGATTCTAAACAAACCGTAACGGTTCACTTTTGTACGACCTGTATAAATGATCGGTATCCTGCCTCAGTGCTGCAATTCGCCTTCTGCAAAATGCCCAATTAGATTTCAGGTAATTTACTTCAAGTTTATTCTATTAAACTTCATTTCAGTTTCTCAATCAAGGTTATTTGCGGATTCGCAAAAACTATGCTTGATTACGTCATCAGAAGTATCCGGTAATCCAAAACAAAACAAATTCTAAATCGATTGACGTTATCTCTAACCGTTCTTGAGTTGGTCAGTTCTGAATCACTTTTCAAATGTTTTTTTTTGGCGCCAAAAATATTTCCGATGTGTTTTCCATATTTTCGTTCGAAGATTCGGAATCAGCACGTCAAAATATGTTCGGGGACAAAAATTTAAAATTCGAAAAATTAAAAATAAAAAAGTTTAAAAAATTATTTATCATGATAAACTCGACTTTTTTGTAAGTAGATTTTTTCCTTTCAAATTCTCAGTATATACTAATTCGGCCATTCTGAATCGATTGGAGTTCGCAGAATTGGTCTATCGCTAACCGTTCTCGAGTTGGTCAGCTCTGAATCAGTTTTCAAATGGTTTTTTTGGCGCCAAAAATATTTCCGATGAGTTTTTGACATTTTCGTTAAAAGTGTCGGAATCAGCACGTCAAAATACGTTAGAGCATAAAAATTTGAAATCCGAAAAATGAAAAATAAAAAAGTTCAAAAAATTATCTATCATGATATACTCGACTTTTTTGTCCGTAAATTTTTTCTGTTCAAATTCTCAGTGTATACTAATTCAGCCATTCTGAATCGATTGGCGTTCGCAGAATTGGTCTATTTTCAACCGTTCTCGAGTTGGTCAGCTCTGAATCACTTTTCAAATAGTTTTTTCGGTCCCAAAAATATTTCCGATGAGTTTTCGACATTTTCGTTCAAAGATTCAGAATCAGCACGTCAAAATATGTTCGGGGACAAAAATTTAAAATTCGAAAAATGAAAAATAAAAAATGATCTATCATGATATACTCGACTTTTTTGTCCGTAGATTTTTTTTTTTTCAAATTCTCAGTATACACTAATTCGGCCATTCTGAATCGATTGGAGTTCGCAGAATTGGTCTATCTCCAACCGTTCTCGAGTTGGTCAGCTCTGAATCAGTTTTCAAATGTTTTTTTCGGCGTCAAAAATATTTCCGATGAGTTTTCGACATTTCTGTTCAAAGATTCAGAATCAGCACGTCGAAATATGTTCGGGGACAAAAATTTTAAATTCGAAAAATGAAAAATAAAAAAGTTCAAAAAATTATCTATCATGATATACTCGACTTTTTTGTCCGTAGATATTTTCTGTTCAAATTCTCAGTGTATACTAATTCGGCTATTCTGAATCGATTGGCGTTCGCAGAATTGGTCTATCTCTAACCGTTCTCGAGTTGGTCAGATCTGAATCAGTTTTCTAATGGTTTTTTCGGCGCCAAAAATATTTCCGATGAATTTTCGACTTTTTGGTTCAAAGATTCGGAATCAGCACGTCGAAATACGTTCAAGGACAAAAATATAAAATTCGAAAAATGAAAAATGATGAAAATAAAAAAGTTTAAAAAATTATCTATCATGATATACTCGACTTTTTTGTCCGTTGATTTTTTTCTTTCAAATTCTCAGTATATACTAATTAGGCCATTCTGAATCGATTGTCTTCGCAAAATTTGTTCCAGATTGCCTGCCATCCCCCCCTTTCGCTTGTATTTGATTCACGGAAATTAGTTAATTCCCCTCATTTCACTTGTGTGCTAGTCACTGATAAATTCGTCACGTCATCGTTTTCCCCACTTCTAGGGTGTGTAACAATCTGCCCTACGCCACTGTTTCAGTGACATTTCGAAGCAAGAACCCTTCCTAATCCTTGCTCGAGCGGCGTGCATAAGTTTTCGCTTCTGCTACGCAGTGATTAATGTTCGACGAACAAATTGTCTAGAAAAACATTGGCTTGCGATCAACGCATGAAATCTTTCTCCGTCTGTGAATTCGATGTTATTCCTCAGCTGTTTTATTAAAAGCTATATTTAGTATAGCTATAAAAAGGGGTTTGCCTTTTATGACGGCATCGATCATTTTATAGCGTTATTAGAAGGGGCAAGAGCTCGTTGTACGGTTTTTAAAGTGATTTTTTTTTTTTTTTTCATATTTGCCGAGCTATTTTTTTAATTTTAGAATCGATGTAGTTCATGGTAGTTTCAGTTATGATTCCTCGATAGCGGAATATTCAGCTCGAATAAATTGGGATTTCAAGCTTTCCCAAGGATCTTTCAAAACTGAATGCAGACTAATAAACCTTTGAAAGAAGGTGATGATACTGTAATTGAATTAATAGAGTGCATATCGGCATATATTATACTGTCAAACAAACTCCATTTATTTCCTTTTGGATGCAACTTAGATGCAACTCGCCTTGATATTTTTTGATCTTTCATGTGCTTTTAATAACTTGCAAATAAATTTAATTATGGAAAACAAATATAAAAACGTGAATAAAATTGAAATTGGAATCTCTATAATTTATTTGTGCTAGATACAATTTAAAAAACACTCTCAGTGATACAGAAAAGCAACCAGAAATATTCAGTTGTATATATTTCGAATAAGAAATATTCCTAAGTTTATATTTAAAGTATCATTATTATTAACTCATAGTTGATATTGAAAATAACAAACCAACCCCAAGTTTCTGTTCGGACCATTTTTATTATGTTCCAACTAAGGAAAATGCTTACACCTCAACTTCCTCTACAAACTACAATCACTTTCAAACAGATAAAAACTGCAATGAATATTCAGACTATTATTATTGGTATTGAAAAAAAAACAAAAAACTACGCTATTCAGTATTGATCCTGAATTATCGGTGATACAGCTTAACATTCCGTCAACCCTACGATCGGTGGTGGCCCGGGCCACCCTAACAATCGACTTTCCTCACACGTCCCCGAATTCTAACCATCATCCGACCCCTCACAACAACAAATGTATCGTCAGCATTATGTATTATGTCGAGCTTGGCTATTCATATATCCATAATAATTTCATCTGGCTTGGACGAAATACACGGTCGGTATCAAATTTTTATCACGTTGAAGAGCTATAAATTATTTCGCTATGAAAAGCTACTTAAAGAAATAATCTTTCACTGAATAAAATTTGGATGTGTAAATGACAGTTTCCTAAGTAAAGACCGGAATTATTTGGGGTACACCATGGATATATTACAGGGCCCACTGTTACATTCTGGGAACCAAGCGCCAGTCACTAAAATATTCAAAATTTCCAACAACCCCCCCCCCCCACGAATACTTTCCTCTTTTTCATCATCAACAGCATGCACAACGGAGTCTTATTAACCCGTTGTTTATCGTCGGAAATCAGATGTCGCGTCGTGTTGTAGCACACGCGCTCAGTAACATGGCCGATGCTGGCGCAGAGAGTTATGAATGTACCCAATTACATCTTAAAAGCTGTGCTCCATTAATTTTCACAGCTGCTGCAGCTTAATTGGGATCCACACGCTCGATAATAAACTCTCAGACCATCGTCTCATAGTTCTCTGTATTTTCGCGCACAGCCGGGGTTGATTAGGTGCGATGCCTATGATTCTTAATAACACTACAGATGCTGATTATTAATGTAGCGTTTTGCGGATTTTCGCTCTCGGATGGGACATTAACATAGGCGATATTTCGACTTTGAGTGGATGCAGATTTCTCTTGTTCTCCTTTCTTGCCTCCAAAGCTGGTGGGGAAGAGAAATTCGATAACATCTGCCACGATTGCTGGCCTTGATACCAACTTTTTGTTATAATCACAAACCAGTTATCATTTCATTTTGTCTCTCAACATTGTGTTAAAATAATCACACACAATATTACAGATGAAATATGGGGTGTCCCAAGGTTCTGACCTGGGGTATATTTCTTATCTATATCAATTAATTCTTAGGCACATTTGAAAATAAAAAATTGTAAACACACCGAGGTGTACATGTCTTATTCTTAGGTATTACTGGTGTATTACTGGGGCATTAGAGGAATTAGTTAGGAATTATTGGGCATTACCCACCCAAAAAATATATTTTGCCTTTCTTTTGTTAATGACTATTTTGAAAAACTTTCAAAGTGTGTAACCAATAATTCAGACCCATTCAGGAAGGTCAATATATCAGTCTGGCTGTAAATGTAACGAAATTCTTCTATATTACGAAGATCCGAAAGAAATGCATAGAACTAACATAACTGAAACCCACATGACATACGCCACTGCAAGATAAATAATACGATATCATGACTATTCACCAATAGATATCCGTTGATTATTTGGTATCAAACATACGTCTCTGATACAAAAATCGAATATTAACAGTACAATATCGCCTTATCATATAAAAGAACTCTGTTAACGTAACTCAAGTAATCAAAGAATTCATCGACATTGATTGTGGAAACGACTGGCCCCGGAACTGGGCCTTGTGGCACACGACAATTTATAAAAGGCTACAAGTATCATTGTTGGCTTTTGCTACCAACTGGTTTAATCTTAACATTACAGAACTGCTTTGGATGAATTTACTTCCTAGTTATATTCATGTAGGAGCAACTTTGGATTTTTCCTTCAGTGATGTTTGGGAGTATTATCAAAAGTTATTGGTTATTATGGGAGCTCAAGAAATGTTTAAGAGAAGCTCTCAATGATTAGACTTCTTCGATCTGTAACGCCAGGATAATAACAGGGAAATCATTTCCTGAATAATCTCCTACAAAATGCCCAGATAGATTTCCTCATTTTCCTATAACCCGAATACGTTTCCTATACAATTTTATGAATAACATCGCCGGGAACGAAGCCGAGTAATAGTCGCCGAGGGAAGTGGCTGTCTCTCTCTCTCTCTCTCTGCTCCCTAATGGATAGGGGAAATTGATCCTACAAAATTCCTAGTAATTTTGTTTATGTGCCAAATGCAAGGGATGCTCCAGCCATGAGAAGCAGGATAATCGAAATACGGCCCATACGAGACTTCGGAAAATATCCTCAGCATTGCTGCCGTGAAAATCAGGAACTGGATGGAAAAAAGGTCATTCTAAAACGAGGGATATTTTTGTTCCGAGTATCAAAAGTCCTGAAGATAATATTGAGGGTGACTCATCATTGTTCCACGTTTTGTTTGGTTATCGTGACTTTATAGGCACTGTGAGTTGCTAAATCTTTAATCGTCAAGTCTATTCATTTTGTTTTTATCTATTTATCGTTTTCTCCAGGAGTATTTCCTAAGTCATTCTCCCAGGAAGATTGATGATAATTCTCAACCTATTTCTTCGGGTCTTGCTCTGAAACGGAATTTCATAGGCCAGTTCTAGTTCAATGAGAGTTATTGCTGGCCCCGCTCCTGCTTTCATTCGATGTCTCTGTGACTAAGTAATCCGACAAGTTTCTCCCTGTTCTGTACTCTTAGCTTGTTTTGGTACCCCAAGGTTCAATACTTGGTCTTGTGCTTTTGTCATTGTATATCAGTGACATGGCTAACTTGAATATATATGGTAGTTTTACTTCATTTGCCGATAAGACTACTATTCAATGCCACGACAAGAATGAGACTAACTTGTTTCCAACGATTTCTAGAAATATTGACCATGTTAAAGAATAAATTCATTCAAATTTACTATCATTAAATATATCTTAAATATTGTATTTGCCGCGATCAATTTTTTAGTAACAATAATTAGACAAACTTCAAAACTTTGCCACGCCACGTTTTTATGTAGCGATATGAACTTGTTACTATGCAAATTCAAATATTTCCTAATTTTTGATTGGTCGAGCTACTCTATGTATAATCAGGAATAATCGAATTTATACGATGTAACCTAACTCAACTGGACGTTCCGATTGGTTGAAAATGATACGAAAAAAACAACCAATATTATAAAGAAGAAGTAATACTGAATAATATGTCCAACGAACTGAAAGCTTTCCCACATGTCAATTCCCAGGGACTTCTTCCCAGTGACGGACAGTCCCTCATCGCACACTCTGACCGAATTTCAGCCGGTCAGCGAATTCTTTCACGTCATAACAACATTTTTCCGTGCCTATGACATCCATCCGTACTCGCACGCATCCAATCGGTCGGCAGAAAACCCAATCGTTTCCGTTGTCGCATCGCATTTGCGTCATCGTACTTTCGACGAACGCTGACAGTTCTGCTAACGCACCCCGTTTTTGTTTCAGGTTCATCAACGCGAGGCGGAGAATAGTTCAGCCGATGATTGATCAGTCGAATAGAGCAGGTAAGTGCACTTTCCGCCAGGATTTCACGAGTACGAGCAATATGACAGACCTATCGCGAATGTACAGTCGTGTGCATAAAAAAGTCGTACAGCAGAACAAGTCTTACAGCAGTTATAGGCTATTGTGAGCCAGGATTGTCGGGGGTAATACCACAAGAGCTCAGATGTAGCGGGATATTTTTTGTGGTTGTTTTCGAATACTTACTTTCATTGGCAGATCGAGCTAAATTATCTAAATAATAATTATACTCCCTCATAAACACTCGTAGAGTGTACCCAAAGGCATGGCCTGTGCGGGTAGAGGACGGCTATTATTATTATTTGCCGTGGCGCTCCGGAACGACTTACCAATTTTTGGTGGCGTATTCACTCTTCAGCTGCAGGAAAACCTACAGCACCACCTCGGGTGGCCGGCGTGCACTTCAAGCTAGCACTAGCCGAGATTGGCATCTAGACAACACACAATACACTTGCTTTCAACAAGGACTGTGGTCGTCTATCGATTCCGATATTGGGTACTTGAGAAAAAATCCCTCGTACCCACATCGGGCTCGAACCGACTACCGCTATACTGAAGTTCTGAACGGCCTGCGCCTTAGACCGCCCGACCACCGACCATATGAAAATAAGTATGAGAAAACCACTGTAAAAAATATCCCGCTAGATCTGAGCTCGCGTGGTATTTGTTAAGACAATCCCATGAATAGAACATTCAATTCAAATAAACTTCATTTAACAAACTAAAAGAACGAAAAGTAGAAGGATAATGTTTAGAAAGAACCATATCCAAATCTCGACAAACTTCCTGGAATATTTTGAAATTTTGAAAATCGGGAAAATTCAATAAACTCATTATCAAAGAACGTGTTGAACTTTAATTCTCACTTATCATCACCCTGTAACCGTACGGGCCATATTCCCACGAAATGAAGTGCATATTACTCGTACTCGCATCTTCGCATCGACCTCCTTGCACCAGATGCATCGATCTACACCGGTGTCCATAACTAGTATCCTGCAAGGCGCTCCTCAGACGTCTCTTATCACACATTTTTTAATGAATCGTGATTTCCATTAAAGCTTAACGCTGTCGTTGCATTTTAACGGAGATATGGGCCAATCCCAGTGCGGTAATCGGGCTGATATGAATTGTAAGTGGAAAGTCTTGTATGATCGGTTATCTCCTTTTTTATTTCGCCAAGAATGCCGGTGTGGGTATGGGCGAGTCGGCAGTGCTATGCTCGGGATGGTTTTTTTAAAAAGAACGCGTTGGACTTTTTCATTTGGTTCGCAGGACGAATTGAATGAAAAATGTATTCTAGAACGATCCGGCTCGAAGGACCAATGTCACCTATTGTCATCTACCTCAAAGTTGTTTCTGTATTTTCGCCTGTTATACCGACTCATTCGATATACGCGAAGCCCAGAGTGAAGATTTTTGATAGCTGGCGATTTCAGAGTGTTCTTCGGAATTTCCAATTTGGTGCTAGCCATTACGGATGGAACATGGGGTACCCCAAGGTTCTGTTCTGGGTCTTGTTGTATTCTTAATCTATATCACTGACTTCCATATTATTTGCTGGTGATACAACCATAGTAGACAAGCATAAACCATTAGAACAAAATTAATAGATAACAGAAAACTGAATAACCAATTTTTACATTGAGAACACCGGAAACTAATAACGATAGTGTCAAATTATTTTGGGCGATGCTCGACAGCAAACTTAATTTATTAGACCAAGCTAAATACATCCAATATACCTACATCAAAGAGCTTATTTCTTCTGAGGAACCTCTCCTAATGTGTCGGTGAAGCATTACTGAAAACCACCTATTTTGGAATTGTACACTGTTATAAGCTACTGCCAAGCGGCGATCAAGGCACTTAACTCGTACAGAGTCAGTTCGCATCGACTATCACTGCCAATAAGGTGAAGCTACTTATCATCGGTCATAGTGGAGTGCCCCGGTAAGAACAGGCGCGAAAATCTGAACGATTGGACCAAAACAAATCCTAGAGCGTCCACGTGAAGGAAACCCTGAAAATGAAATTCCAGGATGCATGGAAAGATTCAAAACAATTTCTCTGGTAAAATAATGCAGGCAGATTCTTTCAATTTCCTCCTTTCTTGTTTTGATCCTTCCGTAGAAATTTTTATATCTTTCCATTCCATTATCATCATTTCACCAATTTTGTAAACACAGTAACTTATCAGGGCGCAATGAGACATTTGCTCTTCTGCATTTATATAAAGATTTCCTTGAATTCACCTTTTTTTTCATGTTCACACTGTGGATGTTTGAAACAGAAAAAAAACATGTCAATGTCCTTTGCTCTTCTTTCTGTCAGTGAATGCTTTTATAAACTGCTCAATTCGTTCGTAGGATGTAACTCATAATAATAATAATAATAATTATAATGAAGACCAATTCACGAAGATCAATCAGTGAGGCTGACTACAATTCTGATAACATTCTTCTTAATTACGAAAATCTGGACGAATGGGTTGGAATTTTCGTAATTGAAACCCACATAACCTATGGCTACTACAAGAAAAATAATATCATATCACTGTCTACAACTCCCAGAAATGGAAATAGTTGATAATTTGGTATCTGTTGTCTCTGTGATACCAATATCGAATAGGAAAAGGAAATATGACCTTATCGATATATAAAACTGTTAACGTTTATCAAGCAATCAAATAATCCATTTATGTAGAGGTTGGAATCAGGTGGCCCCAGAACTGAGCCTCGAGGTACACCACAATTATTGATAAAGTGAATGATCAAATGAAGTTGACGTTTCCCAAAAAATTATTCATAGGGCAATTACACTCATCCGGCTCGAAGGACCAATATTGTCATCAAACTCAAGGTCGTTTATGTTTTGTCGCCTGGTATACCGACTCATTCGATATACGCGAGACCGAGAGTGCAGATTATTAATGGCTGTCGATGTTAGAGTGTTCTTTCGTACGCTATCGATTTCGGAGTTTTCTGTTCCTGTTGGAGACAGGCGAAGAGAAATGGCGGCAGCCATTGACCCTCGCGGGCCGATCCATCACGCGAGGCACACAATCGGCCCAAGTGACAGCTCCACGGTCGGTTGGGGAGAGAGAGAGATCCCGACGAATATACACTCCGGGTTCGGTGCATAACTAGAAAGGAGCTAGTTACATTTGGCAGGGCGAGTTTTTTTTACGAAACTCGGGAATCGGGATTGTATGGTACAGAGTGGGAAATTCAGAAATTTGAATAGAAATACTGAAATTTATTTTGAAAAAATGTGTTTGAATTGGTTTGGAAATAATAAGATTTCATTTGTCTCTGTCATAATATTTTCTCTTCTTTCATCAAAATCACCCTAGTAGTAATGTTACTACCCCTATCATCTTCATTAATTCAATGATTTGCTCTGGTGTGAGGAATTTCCATATCAGTTTTAGTCGCAGAGCAGCGTGTTAAACCACTAATAGTATTTTCTCCGCACGCAGGTCCCAGTGGAGCCTACAGCCCCGATGGTACGATGGGATACATGATGGATGGTCAACAAATGATGCACCGGCCGCCAGGCGATCCAGCTTTTCACAATCAATACGCACACTACCCCGAATACTATGGACATCACCTGTGAGGTGAGATATCCTATCATCATTACTATTATTATTATCATCTGTTTGTTAACTCATATTGTAAATGTATTATTGTTTTATTAAAATGACCGAGTAATGTTTCTTTTTATTGTATGTATTAATTAACTGCAATCATTGTTTACCGCTGATTATGTTCTTTGATTTTGTAGTGAATCATGTTTTACTCGACTATTTGAAACCACAAATTGGAATTGCTATTTTCATCTCGTAGTCGCAGTCAATATTAGATTTGTCTAATAGTAATTATTCTTGACCGTTTGAAGTGAAGCAACAACTACTAATTGTAGGTTCAATATAGGTTGGACCACTAAATCTCAGTGATTCATCGGAAAAAAACAAGAAGGGTATAATTCAGGCCACATTTTGACCATTGATCTTTCAATATAGCTCAGCTCAATTATTCATGTCGATAAAAAATTTCTGACTCACTTTTTATAATGAATATTGGTTTCAACATTATATTGAATTTGTCTTTATATTTTCCACTAAATGACTTGTTTTGTTACAGGTCCTCCGTTTAGTGTCACAACGACAATGGACATAGAAATATGCAACTCTTAAATGTGATTATTCTTTGTACAAAGTGTAAATGTAGTGCCCCAGTGTTTAGTAAAAACGGGAAGAACTTGTACAAAAAGTATTAGACTACTCGTGCTGACTGCTGTACATAGATAGTGGTGACGTGAGGTTAACCCCGGAAGTGGTCTCTCACCGAGAATTATATTAAAATACTGCACCGACAGTTAAAGCAAAATGGACAACCGCAAAATCGTGTAAAGTCTTGTGGTCTCGTAGCTTAGGTTCCTCGATGTGTTACCTAAAACACCCTCGTCCTAGTCCCGATCAGCCAACTTTCCCTCCTCCCCAAGCTCCCAGTTCCTCAAAAAACGATCAGCCGATCCTTTCAATCCATACACCCATTTTCTTCACTGAGATCTTCACCCTGAATCCAGAAACTGAATGATCAATATTTAAACAGCTGTCGGACCTCTGTTCAAACCCAAAGGCATTCTTATTTATTGATACTTAATTTTTGAAAAGTTGTCGGACCTCTGTTCAGTCTCAAACGCATTCTTATTTATTGATGATCAATCTTTGAAAAGTTTTCGGACCTCTGTTCAGAAACAAGGGTATTCTTATTTATTGATGAATAATCTTTGAAAAGTTGTCGGACCTCTGTTCAGACCCAAAGGCATTCTTGTTTATTGATAAATAATCCATTTTCACCATAGAATTTTTAATGAAATTTATTAAACCGTCAATCGTTTTTTTCTGGATTTGGGTTGTGGGATACATCTGTCCGTCATCACGTTTCTAAAAAAATTCGAAAAGTACGATGCCGTACATAAAAAATAATTCAAGGTTGTGCTGTTGTAAAATAATAGTTGTTATATCTGTTGTGATTTTTTTGCTAATTGAGAAACCTGGACTCTACCCCTTTTAGTCCCGATCATGATATACGATATACGTAACTACTCAACCTAGATTTCGAAAACTAACCTAGCGAGAATTTAATCTCGCTCGTCTAGGATAATATCAAATACACAAGTATACAGAATGTTGCAAAGTTATCTCAGGTGGTTTTTGGCTGCTAAACATACAAGTTATATATCGTACCATTTAGATTAGAAATCCCGACCATGTCGTACAGTCATTATGTGAATTATAGGTGAACTGTGTTCGACGTGACATCCAAAATTCCACGATGTGTTCAAAAATTCCAACGTATTCAGATGTACTTGACAGACTTGTAAGAGAGAGGAAAAAGTTAAGTTTTTATGTGAGATCTCACGGATTCACAATAACTCAACAGAAAATCTGCATCTATTTATGTCAGTTATCCAGCCCTAAGCTAACGTTGCTAGCGATTGGTTGACTAGAGATTGACGCCATCCGACTTATCTATCACAGTTATTTTCTCAGAATTATTCTAACATAGTTTTAAATTTTTACAAATATTAATTCAATCTGTTTCTACCAATCTATGGCATATATCATTTCATTGTATACACGTGGTTTTTTGGGTGTCACTTTGAGTATTTGATTTTTTTTTATTTATTCATTTATTTCGACTGTACCACTTTCGTTTATTGTCCACCTGATTATTTGATATTATGAAGTGATCATATACTTGCCAGAAAATTCGAGAGTGATTTTCAGATTTTCAAAACTGGTTAACTTTGCAGGATATGTTGTTAATGTTGTTATGAAATTTCGAATAATCTGAGGATCACTCCAAGGCGAGGCAAAACTGTGGCTATACGTCTTCGCGTCATATACAGACGTATACGAACTTAGTGATGTTATGTAGGTTATTATTATTATTATTATCGCATACTAATGGCGATTAGACGCGTAGCCAAGACATTCTCGCTGAGCGCTCGTCGAATTTCGCAACGCTTCTTGTATCGAAAGCATTTATATCGTGCAATAAACCTTTTTAAAACAATTTTGAAAACCGGATTTAAGGGTAGGTTTGATTTGTATATCTAAGTTCACATGAGTTTAGGTTAGGTTTGCTTTCGATCTGAAAAGCGTTGCGAAGTTTGAAATGGACATGAACTAACCTCTTGAATGTTTATATTTACGTATTTTTCGTTACCTTTGTTGAAGGTGTAGGGAAGAGGCGGGGGTATTGTTGTATACCATTTTGAATGAGACCCTTTTATAGTTTTTGATCTAATATACTGGAGTTATATTGTATATATTGTATTAAGTATATTTAACGCCTAAGCTACATTGTATACCGACGACGCCCCTCCAAAAAGGGCCCCACCCCCCCGTCCGACCCTACCCCCTGTTTTTATTGTAAATATACCTCCGATTAAGAATGTTGGCTGTTCGTTTTGAGTGATTTCCATCATGAATCATCGCCTTATCCAATGTATACGAAATTTGAAAAATCAATACAGATCAATGAGAGAATATCGTACCTCTGTGTTATAAGTATGAGAGGAATCTTTAATTGTGTTCTGCTTTTTAATGAAAGTATATATTAATATTATAAACGATTTTGGGACGAGATACCTCCTAACTAATTTGGTAACGCCGTGTCCTCTGTATAGTGTTTTTTTGAAACGTGAGCATTAAATGCTACATCTTGTGTACTTATATAAACTGTGTTTTCAATTTCACCCCCTCCCAAATCCTCATGTCCTCGAAAGTTGCTTGGATAATTCCATTACATGTGGAAGTAGTTTCTCAAATCCATAACCATGTTGGGAAAAATGTCTGAATAACATATACTTTTGATTTTCTTTGATGATTTTCGACAAATAAGAACACAATTTATTTTCTAGTTTTGGATGAATATAATAATAATCTTCATTCAAACAGAAATTCTTAATTCACGAAATAAAATAATGGAGAATGAATATAAAAAAACATATAAAAAATAATGAAAACAGTGTTTATCTAAATTTTTTTCATTTAATAAGGATATAATGATGACCATTATGGTGGTAGTAGTGAATATCATACAATATGCCGTGCACCATAATAATCGTTTATGTTCCGAATTACATACAAGACTTTATCTGCTAACATTAATACATATACTTATTTTTATATTTATTCTAATTTGGTATTCTTTTAACTACAGAATCATTGGAATTATTCATAATGAAAAAATAGTGACACACTTTTGTCGAATAAAATTGAATGTGTAGTGAAATCTTTGAAAATGATTGATACTGATGATAATTTAACTTCCGATTATGGAGATGAAGTTTTGTAATTTGACTCATATTGTATGATACTATACTTTTTTTTCTCATTAAGTTCATTCATGCTAAACATTCAGACACTTTACATTTAATTTTCAATATATCACAAAAATATAATGACATAACAATGTCATTAAAACATGCTGGCAGATGAAACACATTTACAGTAAATATAACTCAATGGGGTAAATATTTTCTCAGCTGCAATCGAAAACGATATATTTAGCTAAAAGTAGAAGAAATAGTAATTGACATATGACATACATAATATTATATTAAGTCGAAACAGAACTGAGATTAAAGAGGTAAGTGAAATTATTCTATATTACGTTCACATGTTTTCAACTGACATGTATGAGAGAAGAGTGGATATATTATAACATACTATAAAACATTAATATGAAGCATAGTGTCTACAATATCCATATCAGTAATAATAATAATACATTTTTTATTAGTAGTATGCTGTAATAATATGGTCGCCTTATCATTCAGTCCAAAAAATTACTAAATGAAAAGGTCTAGAAAAATTCTGAAGATTTCTGCATTACAAAGAACATAGTGTATATATTTTCAATCATATTCATGGGCGCCGCTACTTGAGGGCAAGGGGGGGCGACTGAAGGGTCAGCGATATCTTTTGGAACTTTATCGGAACTTTCAAACTAATTGGAGTATTCTTGCGGGAAAGTCGGCTAAACTTCGTGAAAAACAAGATTACGATAACCGCATTTGTTTGCTAATTCCAAGCAGAGCTGTGGCCCTTCTGCGCCCTTGGCGTGTTTAAAAAATCTGTACCCCACAAGTCCCGGGGGGTCTGAGAATTTAAAGAAAATGCATGGTTGATTGACTTTTCAAGAAAAATCGAATGTAATTTTTCCATAATAAAATTAGACGCAATTGAAAGATTCATGAAATATATAGCGATGATTGAAAATAAAAAAAATTAAATAAAGTGAATACGTTCAGATAATGGTACAGAATACGTTAATAGGCATGATGAGAGTATTCAAGAATTAAAAATTAATGGTTTTAAAGAAAAATATATGTCAACTGAATTTTAATATAAAAATGGAGTGACGCCATTGAATGGCGTCACGCCTTTGGAAATATTACGTGTCGCTTGAACTTTTGTTATGATTACCGGTTTTGGCTGATTTCCACATTATTTTAGTTGATTTATGGTTCATTCGTGTTTTTGTGATAAAAATAAAAAATCCAAGAATCATCAACAATGGAACAAGGTTTTATTGGTAATTATCTCATCGGTTAGCTAACTCGCAGCCAAAGAAAGTCATACTATTTTTACTAATAAAAACCAAATCAAATTATTCAACGAGCACTAATGTGTAAATTTACATACCTGTCTATGAAAAACCTCTGAACCACAGCTCTACATCCATAAATAATTCGATATTAAATGTTAGGCTTTCAGTTTCAGTTTCATACGTACTTGTATGTTCACACCCCATCAAATAATACTGGATATATTTTTCCATTTCATTTGGCACATGAAACGAGGATAAAACGTCTATTAAAATTGTTAACAAGAATGATAACTACAACTACAAAACAAAAATAACCACAAAAATTGCTCATTATCAATCACATGAGTATTTCATCTCAAACAAAGATTTTGAGTTACACGTCTATCAATCTATAGTAAATCAAAGTAGCCTCCACGAACGCAAACGCCAATTGATTCAGAAAGGCCGAATTAGTATATACTGAGAATTTAAAAGAAAAAAATTGACGGACAAAAAAGTCGAGTATATCATGATAGATAATTTGTTGAAAACCGATTCAGAGCTGACCAACTCGAAAACGGTTCGAGATAGACAAATTCAAAATCTGTCGTCATGGCTATTGCGAATTCCCGAACGTATTGAGAGAATGCCAATTTCATCATCAGGAAATGGTAGCTCACACAACTCATCGGAATGCAGTGGTAGAAATGCTCAAGCGCTAGAAGGGTTGAATTATACTCATAGACTGTGAATTTCCGAAAAAGTTCTGGGTGAAAGCTATGTCCTCACCAGTATACCTGAAGAACAGGTTGCCGACAAAGACTCTTCAAGATATGATGCAGATTGTCCGGTAAAATATCAAATATATCATATCTCCATGATTTTGTCTCTGAAGCACTTGTTGAGAAAAACAGATCCAAAACTGAAAACTTCATATCCGTGGGATATAGCGAGAAGTCCAAAAGATACCGTTCGTTGACTTTCTCAACTGCTCTTGTAGTAAAAAGCAACTGGTAATACAGCTCATAGTTTATTCTGGGTGATGGTTGAATAACGATCGTACGGTGCATGGGATTCTAGACACAACCACTTTCGAAGTCCCTTGACCATGTGGTAGTACACCATTCCTCGGAATCGTATATATTTGTCTTCTTTATGTTTTCTTTTCAGTTTTAATGGCTGGAAATCGATCGAACGTCTGTATTTGCATAATTATTTAATTTCAAAGTCAATGAAATGATACCTTTTAATGGGATTCCTTTATCGGTACCGCCTATAAAATGTAAATCAAAATCGTTCCACTTTTTATCGGCACTGAATTTAACTTTATGGCCGACAATGTTTTAATTTGTTGTCGATCCACTGTCAAGGATACGCAGTGTCCTTATGAACATCATTTCTAACCGGTATGATTATACTTTTCGTTCATATCGTTGAAGTATTTCAATCAGAACCAACATGATCCGAGCAATGAAAAACTTTATCCTTGGGTCATTGACTGTCTCTCTCTACAAAAATTACAAAAACTATAGGACTCGTGTCCTCTTGATATTTGTTCGAAAATATAAACAGGATGTTCATGAAATCAGTGTCCAGTGTGGCTTTAGCCGGGGAAGTATTTGTTTTTTGTTAGATATCAACAAAAATCACATTTTTTTATATAAATGGAGAATTTTTTCCCTTCATGAATTATTTTATTACTATATTATTAGTGACTTCGTTCGATCAATCAGTTGTGATAAAACGCTATTTCGTTAAAAATTGCTTCTGTTTTATATAGACCTTGATGTATTCTGATGCTGATTCTTCAAATTTCTCACAATCTCATTCTTGTCACTTTTTTTGCCACAAGTAATTAGATATACTTATTCTATTGAATATGCCAGATACAATCTGTTCAGAAAGCCTTTGTTGATTGTCAATTATTTTTCAATTTCAATGGAGAATGTTTCCTTTCAACATGAATACCTCCCAAGAGGTTATCTTGAACGATGGAAAATAGCGACTAAAGTTTGTCTTTCAGCCGCAAATGATTCCACGCCAGATTTTATGAATATCCTATTCACATTTTCGAACAAAAATTACAATGACGTAATGTTAGTGCCTTATCACTGAATAGTCCGTCGTACGACTCATGTGCATCTTGCACGTGCATATTTTCACACTTGCAGCTGTGTTTGCCAGAAAGGTATCATTTATCTTATAACTGAACTCTATCAAGTGTATTTCACATAGCACATGATAAATATATTTATTGGTTAACTGTTGATCCAAAGCTTCTCAGTTTGGATAAAATTTTCTGTTCGAAATCTTATTCCAAGATTCATCGTGGATTGAAAATTTTCCATATTCTCTCTAGTTGATTTATATCAGATTTCATAAAATTAAATCTTGAATCAAAACTGAAATGTATCATATCGAATCGAATGTGTTTCAAATAAATGTAAATCTATATTTACTTCACATATTTAAATGTTTATTTGTTCGTATATCAAATCATGAACATCTATTGATATGCCAAAAATCTATATAAAATTCAATTTACATAATAATAGTAAATAAAACTCATTCATTTGGAAACATTTAATGATATTATTGAATTGGCTGTCATTTTTCGTTTCAGTATATATTATATCCAACATTTTAGAGAAAGGCTGTTCATTTGGTCTGCGATTGGGAAGAATTAAATTGCCACTACTATGAAAATAGTGCCGGTGGAGTGAAATCATTAAATAAAATAAGTAATTAGCTATGTAGTTTTATGAAATTTTATATAGGTAGATAGACAGATCTAAATAGACAGATATAAATGAAATATTATAATTTACAAAA
This sequence comes from Chrysolina haemoptera, assembly GCA_958298965.1. Taxonomy (NCBI): domain Eukaryota; kingdom Metazoa; phylum Arthropoda; class Insecta; order Coleoptera; family Chrysomelidae; genus Chrysolina; species Chrysolina haemoptera. The sequence continues at coordinate 1,427,610 of OY282595.1, read as the reverse complement.
TCTGCCTCAATGTATTGTATCAAAAAGTGTTAATGATCACTTTCCTGTCTAGATAAAAAAAGTCAATATGATGTATACTTATACAAAATCAGTGCTTATGGACTGAGGAAAGAAAAAATTATTGACATTTTGAATCGATTGGCGTTAACAGAATTAGTCTATCTCTAATCGTAGAGTTGGTCAGCTCTGAATCAGTTTTCAAATGGTTTTTTTGGCGCCAATAATAATTTTGATGAGTTTTCCACATTTTCGTTCGAAGATTCGGAATCAGCACGTCAGAATACGTTTGAGGACAAAAATTTGAAATTCGAAAAATGAAAATTAAAAAAGTTCAAAAAATTATCTATCATGATATACTCGACTTTTTTGTCCGTCGATATTTTTCGATCAAATTCTCAAAATATACTAATTTGGCCATTTTAAATCGATTGGCGGTCACAGAATTGGTGTATCTCCAACCGTTCTAGAGTTGGTCAGCTCTGAATCAGTTTTCAAATGGTTTTTTTGGCGCCAAAAATATTTCCAATGAGTTTTCTACATTTTCGTTCGAAGATTCGGAATCAGCACGTCAAAATACGTTTGGGAACAAAAATTTGAAATTCGAAAAATGAAAAAAAAAAGTTCAAAAAGTAATTTATCATGATATACTCGACTTTTTTGCCGGTCAATTTTTTTTGTTCAAATTCTTGGTATATACTAATTCGGCCATTCTAAATCGATTGGCGTTCACAGAATTGGTCTATCTCTAACCGTTGTCGAGCTGGTCAGCTCTGAATCAGTTTTCAAATGGTTTTTTTGGCGCCAAAAATATTTCGGATGAGTTTTCGACCTTTTCGTTCGAAGATTCGGAATCAGCCCGTCAAAATACGTTCGAGAACGAAATTTTGAAATTCGAAAAATGAAAAATAAAAAAGTTCAAAAAATTATCTCTCATGTACTCGACTTTTTTGTCCGTCGATTTTTTTCCTTCCAATTTTTGGTATATACTGATTCGGCCATTTTAAATCGATTGGCGTTCGCAGAATTGGTCTACCTCCAACCGTTCTCGAGATGGTCAGTTCTGAATCAGTTTTCAAATGGTTTTTTTGGCGCCAAAAATATTTCTGATGGGTTTTCGACATTTTCGTTCGAAGATTCGGAATCAGCACGTCAGAATACTTTCGGGGGCAAAAATTTGAAATTTGAAAAATTAATAATAAAAAAGTTCAAAAAATTATCTATCATGATATACTTACTCGACTTTTTTGTCCGTCGATTTTTTTCCTTCAAATTTTTGGTATATACTGATTCGGCCATTTTAAATCGATTGGCGTTCGCAGAATTGGTCTACATCCAACCGTTCTCGAGATGGTCAGTTCTGAATCAGTTTTCAAATGGTTTTTTTGGCGCCAAAAATATTTTCGATGAGTTTTCGACATTTTCGTTCGAAGATTCGGAATCAGCACGTCAGAATACTTTCGGGGGCAAAAATTTGAAATTTGAAAAATTAATAATAAAAAAGTTCAAAAAATTATCTATCATGATATACTTACTCGACTTTTTTGTCCGTCGATTTTTTTCCTTCAAATTTTTGGTATATACTGATTCGGCCATTTTAAATCGATTGGCGTTCGCAGAATTGGTCTACATCCAACCGTTCTCGAGATGGTCAGTTCTGAATCAGTTTTCAAATGGTTTTTTTGGCGCCAAAAATATTTTCGATGAGTTTTCGACATTTTCGTTCGAAGATTCGGAATCAGCAAGTCAAAATACGTTCGAGAACAAAATTTTGAAATTCGAAAAATGAAAAATAAAAAAGTTCAAAAAATTATCTATCATTATTTATTCGACTTTTTTGTCTGTCGATTTTTTTCGTTCAAATTGGCAAATTGGCATTAGCAGAATTTCTCTATCTCTAAACCGTTCTCGAGTTGGTCAGATCTGAATCAACATCAAGTGACCCTTGACTCGATTAAATACTTAGAAATCCTAGAAATATTATAATAATATTCATTTTTGATTATTATATCAATTGCGAATCATTAATACTTTTTTCTACGTTCATGCAAAAAACAAAACTTTATTGAACTATATTTGGTGGAAAAACTGTCTCTTTGTTGCACTGAGTGCAATAAATACTTTATTGCACTCATCTGTTATTCTACTATAGCGTTCTGTCATCATGACAGACATAAACTTTCAAATCGACGCCAAATTTAGCCCATTTTCTGTGAAATTGTATTACGTTTTAAATAGTTGCATGTTTCATCATATTCATTATATAGTGGACTATGAAATCACTAGAAAATGCAATTTGTTAAAAATAAAATTATTTCCTTCGAATATCATCTGAATTACACAAAATGTTTTTGAATTACTTTTAGCAGATAGATTTAAACAAACAATGTCTTTCTTTCAGTTTAGTGCCACCTAAATGAAACATTTTCTGGTTTTTGCGTGAACGTAGAAAAAATATTGTATGAAACTCGTGCAAAAAGAGTTTATTGCACTCGACGTGAAATGTACAACGAGGCCATTACTTTTTGCACTTGTTGCATAAATAACTATTAAGTCTACTTGACTTTTTGGATAAATATGGTAATGTACTTCTTGTTTAATGAACCATATTAATACCTTCCTATCGACTATTTTGACACGGATCGTGGATTTTCAGCAACAACAAGTCACTATCAGTCTTTTTCATACCTCTCACGAACTGAACGTTGTTCGATTGGAAATTACTTCTCTCGCATATCGCCAGACTGAGATGAAAAATAGAATTCGTTCCTAAAAGAGAAGATTCCTTTCCTCATAGTAGAACGGTCATATCGGGCAAAACAACCCAGAAGAATCCCAAGTGAAGTAAACACATAAATTCTAGTTGGTGTGAATTAGATGTTATCCGGCTCTTGCGAGTTGAAAAGAAAGCATTCGGAAAAAGGAGCGCAGGGTCGGAATTATCCCATAAAAATTCCATGAACTGGAAGTACAGTTATTTTCAATATGGTCTCGAGAAAATCAAATTGGTATTCATTTTTCTGCCCTCCAATGAAGAATGGATGAAAGCTCTTATAAGCTCTTATATGCGAAGATAAGAACGCATGGCATGAATCGTATTTGGGAAGAGTTAAGAGTCAAAGAAAAAAAAAGACTTCATGCCAGAAGTTTCAGAACTTATGAACAAAGCTTTATTCATTCAATGATTATATAAATAAATAAATGAATTTACGTGATTCAAATAAGATGAAAAGTATATCGCAAGTGGCGACGAGGATATAATTGCTCATCTATGCGAAATTATTAGAAGTAATGCCTACAACAAAGTTCCTTTTGCTGGCAATTTTCAAGAATTTATTCCAGAAACGTCACACTGGTCTATGTACAAAAGGAGACTATCAATTTTTTTGGTGAATGAAATAACTACTGAAGAAAATAAATAGTTATTTATGATACAAGTGTTAAAAGTGGCATTTTATTTTGTGAGTGGGGAATATTGCGAAACGAGCGTTAGCGAGTGGAGCAACCCCACGAGCAAAATAAAATCACTTTTAACAAATGTATCATACAAAATTTTTTGTTCAACAGTTACTGCTAGTAAGAAAAAAACAAAAAAAAAATAAGATCCATAAGGATTCGAACACACGATCTTTGGATTACAAGGCTGACTGACAGATACTTCAAATATAATAAACCCTAACGCACTTTATTTATGAATGTCATTATTTGTCAGTGATGAAGGACATTCTACAGTTGGACTAAATACTACTTCGTTTGTAACTTCAAAAGGAATTAGTATTATCAATTGCGCAAACGACCAAATACATGTGTGAACTTTTATAAACGATTCCTCTTGAGTAGGTGTTCTGATTATAATATCTGATTGAAGTGTTTCTATTAGAGAGATCTATATTACTGAGTATCCATCATCTCATCTGTCATTTTACTTTTAACACTAGTGTTAAAAGTACTTTTAACACTAGTGTTAAAAGTGATTTTGTGAAAACGTCAGTTTTTAGTTCATGTGTCAATGAATTAAAAACGTCATTTTTAATGTCAGTTGTACAAAAAAAATATATTGCTCAATGAAGGTGTGTTTGCCAAGTGCAAGGAAAAAAAATTATATATGGAGAGAACGGAGTTGATGGATAACTAATTAACTTTATCGGTATTTTAGGAAGAGAACATTTTTTTAGGACAAAGAAAATGGATACAAAATCAACGAAAGAATGCGCGGCCAGACTAAGAAGATTGGTGGCTGTTTGCAAATTCAAAGACGCCGAAGGAATCGAAGACGAGTGACAGAGATTTTTTGAAGAGAATGAAACCATATAGTTTATCAGAACTGTTGGATTGGCATCAGAAAAGTCGAAAAATTTAGCCAATCTGCTTTTCAACGTGTGTTCATCCAGGGACGGCGCTTTCCTTCACCTATAAAGGGTAATTTTTTTTGTGTAGATTTCTAAATTTCACTTATTTTGGCGGGGTGAACATATTGTAGTAGGTCAACCTGTATAATATTAATTTCGAGGTTATGTTGAAAAATGACAGATACAAAAGTTGCAGAGTTATCAATTATCTACAACTTTTCCGATATAGAAGGCATATTTCAGTCACAAATCGTAAAAAACCAAGATCCAACCCTCAAAAAGAGTATATTTAGCTACCCCTACCCCCCTTCTGGAACTTTTACTGAGTCGTCTTGATTCTTCTTAGTTTACTTATATCTTAACCTAATTTCACCGACCATCCATGTACTGCTAAGAATTTTTTATGAATTCGGTTATTGAGAATCGTTTTGGCCGTGGTCTAAATACAGTGTGGCCCACTTAAGACCTTTTCAAGGTCAAAAATAAAAAAATTTACTAGCGATTTTTTTAGAAAAATTCCAAATACACCACTGGATGCGTCAATCAATAATAAAGTTATAAGGTATTGAAATATGAAAGATATGCCGTTTAATCAACCCACCAACTCAATTTCAAAACTCTTATTAGAACTTTGACTACACCACTGGATTCAGGGAGTCTCCAAATATGACTGACTGTACTTTCAATTTTAGGTTATTTCATGCATGCTCGAATTAGCAGAGCCAAGGCGAGTACCTGAACTGAAGTTCGCAAAGTCGTTTACGTGATATGAAAAAACAGAGTATGAAGTGAAGAGTTTTTCTCAAACGGTTCAGAATTCTAGACGGTATTATCTCAAAACAAAAAGGGTGTTCACAATGCAAAATGAACCTGTTACGTATCTATGACACCCTGTCTGAAAACAAACGAAAAATGTGGCAATTCTTCCTGCGTCCGGCCCTGCTTGGCACCTATATCACGACAAACAACCGAGTCAGGAATGAGTTTTCCAGTTTGTACCCTTGCACCGCCGACTCGTTTCGAGATGTGATGGAGCTTTAGGTCACGCTCTTCGATCAGACCATAGATTCGATTGTAAATCTCCCCATCGAACTCGAAATATCCGATATAATTAAGTTTCCAGACGAACAGCTTTCGGCATTTTTAACCATCCGCCGCTTCAATTCTGCCTCTCGCTTTCTCCTCCCCCGCTGATCTCGGGATGATTCCGAAAAGCGGAAGAAAATAGATTGTAATGAAAAAAAAAGTTGAAATAACTGTACAGAGTGAGCCCAACGCACAAACACGCCTTCAACTTTATTTTCCTAGGGTACTTACCTACATCGTATGCAATAGAATTCATTTTCCAATGCTTTGTGCAGTGACCACAATCCTTGCAATTTCAAGTTGGATCATTGGTCAAGTAATATACCTACATAATCCAGTAACGACAAACAAACCCAAAAATCAGGGTTGGATCGTAAACATTTGTCAAAAAAATATATAATTTTTTTTGCTGTTATTTAAGATTAATCAAAAACGATTTCGATAGGTTGAGAGATAATTCAATTCTCTACAAGAATGATTTTCAATAATACCTTATGAAATACGCTCGTTTTCTCAGAAAACGTGGTTTAACGCCTACGTCACATTTCATGCTCACGCTACCGCCACTGCAAGTTCAGGCAGGGCCGGAAATTAGATTTGTCATAACTTTGCTAAAAATATAGTGGAAGGAAAAGAAAAAGTGCATACCGTTCCTGAAGACTTCTACTTCCTCATGCAAATATAACATGTGGGTATCTGAGTACCTAAAATGTGTTTTGTCCCACTTCACATAACCCTTCTGTCCCTTCTACGATATTTACGGAGGATCCGAAAGTCATGGATATTTTATTTGATATGAAATAATTATACTGAAGCAGGAATCAGTATCATCTTTGGACACTACGCAACGATTTCAGACTAGTGAGACAAGTCTCACTTATACCTGCCGAAGAAAAAATTGGATCTTTCTTCTGCCTCAGTTTTCAATCCCGGCAATTTCTTCAGTAAATGCTGAAAATCATCGCTCATACACATCCTACGTAAAAGATGAAGTATGTGATTTCAAGCTTGAGGATTGCACTTCACAACAGTGTTATTAAATATTTATGCAGGATATGATGAATAAGCGATTATTTTCAACAGTTACTGAAGAGAATGCCAGTTTTATGGGTAAGTTAAAAATGAGGCAGGAGTAAAACAAAGTTTTTTTTGGCACGTATAAGTGGGACCTGTCACACTACTTTAAAATTGTTGCATATAGTCCAAAGAGGGTATGGGTTGCTGCTTCAGTATAATAATTCCATATTTACTAAATTATTCATGATTTTCGGATCATCTGCAAACATCTCCGTGAAGTACGACAAAACACATTTTAGGTACCCAAATACTCACATATTATATTTGCATGAGGAAGTAGGAGTCTTCAGAAACGATATGAACTTTTCCTTTTCCTTCTTCGAACATTTTTAGCAAAGTTATGACCAATCAAATATTCGGCTCCGCCAGAACTTTCAGCGGCGGGTAAGGGTGAACGTGAAATTTGATGTCGGCGTTCAATCACGTTTTCTGAGAAAACGAGCGCATTTCATAAAAAATTACTAGGAATAATGTTTGTGTAAATAGTTGCTGGGGGTGCAGCAGGTATCCACGGTTTTAACGGACAATGGCAACGGGGAGATTCAGAAATTAATAGAGATGAGAAATGTCCCTACCTCGAGAAGGTTTTTCAAGGATTTTTTTTTTTTTTTTTTTTCAGTTACTCCAGGTGTGTCGCTATTTTGGCAACTAACTTCAATAGAACTAAAGCGGTTTCCAAGTGTGATACACCGTTGTGTTCAAAATAAAATTATCTTCATAATAAGCCGTCAGAATTGGGCCAGTGTCATTCAAAATTCAACAGTAAGGATCGCTGGAAGATAATGAATGCCGGATCTGTCGAAAAAAAATGTATCATCGAAACAAAGATTGAAGGTTCTCAGTCATTTTAATTTTATCTGATCACAATTCTTCTGGAGGCCTTTCTGTAAAGTACAGTCGCATTGATTTCACGAAGAATTATCGGATTGAACGAATGCAGAGCCGCCTATTTCATTCCATCTCGAGATCCACGTGAATCGTTCGCCGACATAGGGCCGGTATGATAGGGCCCTTCTCTGCAGGACGCCACCAGTGCTTTAATTAAAGGGAAACGAGTGCCCCTTTAATGCGGCGTATCTCGTGTGCGCGATTAAGGACCTGTCAAAAACAGAGAAATTCATTTTTTTGCGTTCGTTCTTTAATTCCTTTTTTATCAGTTAAACGGCATTCATCTGCTGGCTCGGCGAACAAAACAGTGCCGTACGTCGACGACTAGACGTCAGTTATCCGTCGTGTTGATGGAACATCGTAGAGGCTGATGGTTGTCTGCTCGAAACCGCTAACGAAAATGACGTTTCGAAACACTTCATCACTTTGAGCGCCACTAAAGTTTGTTTAGCCAGATGTGTGTGACTTTTCAGATGATCGCGCAGTGCGATGTCATGAGAATACAGCTGAAAAAATTATTTTACTATACATGGTAAATTTTTAATTATTTCTACTACAGTAATGCATCAAAAAATATTCGACAAACTTAGAGTCCCTCGACGCCCTTCATTTCTTGCATCAAAAATAAAGTAACTCTAGTTCAAGGGGGTGAACGAGGGTTGCCTACACTTTTATGACAAAAATTTTCTTATACAGCCAAAAAAAAACAAATTTAAACTCAACCATTGAGTTGGTCATGAAAAATACTGAAATTTTGCCCTCCAGCATATTTTTGAATCAGCTGATCGTTTTCGAGAAAATCGTTGATAAAAAAGGGAAATATTAGAGAAAACAAATTAATATATTTAGTGGGCTATGACTCCCTCTTTTAAAAAACACTTTATTCCACTGCCAAAATAATTCACAAAATAAACGTGAAATATTACTTTTTGAAGGATTTATTTTCAACAGAGTCAATTACTAATTGATTATTCATCATAAAACAATTTCATTTATTGTAATAATAATTGATAGAAGAGTTTGAACAATTACTTCCAACATAAATTCCCGAAGATGTTCCACGTTGCTGCTGATCAGAAACGTTGACTTTGACTAATAGTGTCAAAATGCAAACTATTTTTGTCAGTAACTCGTTTCCAACATTTTGCTAGTGCAATTAGCGGAATGCAACGCAATGAGTGCAATGTCTTGTACGACTTTTTATGCACACCTTTCCCAAAAGCATGGTGTCAACGTACAATAGCATCTGAAAAGAAGTTTGTTCAACAAAGGCTAAAGGCCTGAGTTCAACATTCTGGTGTCAAAATACACTAACATCTGTTAATATGCGACCGGGTCTGCACTAGGTGGAGAAGGCAGTCCCATGAGTATCTCCATGACTGTAGTTGGTGTTGATTTAATTGCCACTGTGATTCCAATAATCGTTATGGCTCCTCTTTGTTGTGTTTTGGGCCACCACACCAAAGAGGTTAATGTAATAGTCACTCTCATTTTCTTTTAAAAAGTGCGTCTTGTCGTCACTAGCGAGGTCTCCGCTTTTTTGGTTATTTTCTCTTGATATTCCAGGTCGGCTTGGAGTCAAAAATTACTCCAAGATATTTGACTTTCCCCTTTATCAGTTTGTCCTCCCCTCGAACTCGTATAGGTCCTAGGCCCTCTGTTGTTCGTCTTCGGATGAAACCTACTATGATTGCCTTGTTAGGGTTGACGTTCAGTCCGTCCATCACGTAACCAGGCTAAGAGTATCTTGCATGTGATCTATTTTCCGTGTACTAAGAATACTATGACATCAGCATAGCCTGTGTAGTTCAGATTCGTAGGCATATTCTGGCTACTATGGTCTTATCTATTATAGTAATGTTTATAAACCTATTCCTCAGCATTGAGTTCATCCAGGTCACAAATGGTTCCTCGATATCTCTGTGTCTAAGAACTGTGATGATTGAGTTTATAGAGATATTGTTGAAAGTCCCATCTATGTCTAAAAATGCCTCTAAGAGTACATCTTTATTTTACAGCGTATTTTGCACCCTCGTTACTAGTTGGTGGAGTGCTGTCTTACTTGATCTTGAACAGCCAGTTCTGTAGGCATATTATTCGCGGTCTTTCCACCAGCACTCCGTCCCTAATATGTCTGTCTACTAGCTCCTCCGAAGTCTTGAGTACAAGTGACAGAACACCAATTGGTCTCAGAAACTTTTTCGAGTCCTTTCCTGCTTTTCGGTATAAAAGTGACCCTAACGTGCCTCCATGGTTTTGGTATGTACCTGAGGGCCTCACTACCTATGAGTATGAGGGTAGATTTCGTCAGGTCCCGGTGATTTGAAGGATTCCAATGTGCCCATTGCCCATTGAACTGGTAACGACCTTCTTTACTTTGTCCCAGCCTAACTGTAACCTCTTTTCAGAGTCTCCAGTTTGGATTTTGCATAGCACGTGTCTGATCTATCTGGGATCCAGGGAAGTAAACTCATAGTAGTTCTTTGACTGTTTTTTCTTCTGCACACGAGTACTTCCCTTAGTAATTTTTTAGGGAGTTTATTGCTTGTTGCGTATCCTTCGAGAGTACTTCCTGGAGTCTGGCGAACTCCGGATAGCGTTTTATTTTGTCACAGGATCTCTTCACAAGAGTCTGTCTTGGATTTGCTCAGAGCTTTTTCGTAAATGTTCTAGGCGTTTTTGTACACCTTCCCCTTTTTTTGGCTCTGTTGACTTCTTCTCTAGCTTGCCCTCTCAGTTCTGCAAGTTCTTTGTGCCATCTGGGCAACTTTCCGATGTTTTTCCTTGTGCTCCCTCGCCGACATCAGCACATGTTGCTAACACTTCGGATTACGGGTCACTTTTTACGTTAGGCAGACCGTACCTGGTATGTATACTTTTCTCCGAATCCCCCGGGGGACATCCGCGTCCTGTCAGAAGTGAGGTTGGACTGAGATTTTTTTTAGCACAATCTCCTCATAATGAATCTCCTCTTGCATTTTTTGGCGTGAATTTAGAAACACCCTGTACGTACATGCTTCCTTGAAATTCCATATTCGCTGATTTCACTGGGCATGAATAATATCACTATCCTCAGACAGGATCAAAAAGCGATTATCCTGCCAGACGTCATAATCCTTGATAATAATTGGTATTCGCGTGTTGTCGCCTTGTCGTCGACTTTTTTTAATTTATTCGGGATTCGGCAGTGTAGCGTGGTTAATTGCCTAAGAACATAATCCAATTTTTGACTGGAATTCCATTTATTTTCCTTAACTGGGTGGAATATCGTCAGGACGGCCGACAAGAACCCGGTGCGAAAATGTTTAATCAAAAATCTGAATTCTTCGTTCGCACGAGGAAAAAAGTTGGAATTGCGCGAACACTGGCGTGCGGCTTTGATTATTGGTGAGGGGTGGCGCATTTGTTCCCGTTTTTTTACTGTAATATTAGATTAAATCAGATTAGATTCAGGTTCATATATACAATGTATTTTTTCCTGAGGGGAAAAATAAAAAAGAAATAAACATCACATGCTAAGGAGTTGACGGAACAACAATTCCAATAGACATTATCAGACTCTGACCTGAGATAAAATCAGGAAGATTGCCGAGCAATATCCCCATTTTGCATCAATTTCCTCTGCGATGAAATGCAAGATCGCATCTCCCCAACGCTCTACAGGCAATGCATATAAAAAAACCCACCTCAAAAATGTAAAACAAAATTATAATAACTCGCGAGTTATTCGGAGCACCTCATAACCATAACGCGAAGGGATGGCAAATGATTTCGGGGCGACGGATTAGAATTCTTCCATTCTTCGCGTGATAAGCAGTTACTTTTCATCTCTCGAGTGACATTGCCCTCGTTTTAGAGACGCTTTGCAGGTCCATCATCGCCCGGCTTATTACTATTTCATGCTATTGCAAATTATCCATCAAAAAAGACGATAACAAGCGGGGTGAAACGAGGGCGAGACGCCTCAGAGGTTGCTAGGTGGATGGGAGTTTAAATTGTCTTCATTCTTTTTATGCGTGTCTCACTTGTGGCTAAAGAATGATACAAGAGCGATATTCTTTTTACCAATTTCAACTGAGATCAAAGTAAGATTCTCAGCACTGCTGAGAACGGTTAGAGATAGACAAATTCTGCGAACGCCAATCGATTCATAATGGACGAATTAGTATATACAGAGAATTTGAAAGAAAAAAATTGACGGACAAAAAAGTCGAGTATATCATGATAGATAATTTTTTGAACTTTTTTATTTCCCAATTTTCGAATTTCAAATTTTTGTCCTCGAACGTATTTTGACGTGCTGATTCCGAATCTTTGAACAAAAATGTCGAAAACTCATTGAAAATATTTTTGGCGCCAAAAAAACCATTTGAAAACTGATTCAGAGCTGACCAATTCGAGAATGGTTAGAGATAGACAAATTCTGTGAACGCCAATCGATTCAGAATGGCCGAATTAGTATATTATACTGGGAATTTGAAAGAAAAAAATCGACGGACAAAAAAGTCGAGTATATCATGATAGATAATTTTTTGAACTTTTTTATTTCCCATTTTTCGAATTTAAAATGTTTGTCCTCGAACGTATTATGACGTGCAGATTCCGAATCTGAACAAAAATGTTGAAAATTCATCGGAAATATTTTTGGCGCCAAAAAAACCGTTTGAAAACTGATTCAAAGCTGACCAACTCAAGAACGGTTAGAGATCGACCAATTCGGCGAACGCCAATCGATTCAGAATGGCCGAATTAGTATAAATTTGGAATTTGACCGAAAAAAAATCGACGGACAAAAAGTCGAGTATATCATGATAGATAATATTTTGAACTTTTTTATTTCCCATTTTTCGAATTTCAAATTTTTGTCCTCGAACGTATTTTCACGTGCTGATTCCGAATCTTTGAACAAAAATGTTGAAAACTCATCGGAAATATTTTTGGCGCCAAAAAAACCGTTTGAAAACTGATTCAAAGTTGACCGACTCAAGAACGGTTAGAGATCGACCAATTCGGCGAACGCCAATCGATTCAGAATGGCCGAATTAGTATAAATTTGGAATTTGACCGGAAAAAAATCTACGGACAAAAAAGTCGAGTATATCGTGATAGATAATTTTTTAAACTTTTTTATTTCCCATTTTTCGAATTTCAAATTTTTGTCCTCGAACGTATTTTCACGTGCTGATTCCGAATCTTTGAACAAAAATGTTGAAAACTCATCGGAAATATTTTTGGCGCCAAAAAAACCGTTTGAAAACTGATTCAAAGCTGACCAACTCAAGATCGGTTAGAGATCGACCAATTCGGCGAACGCCAATCGATTCAGAATGGCCGAATTAGTATAAATTTGGAATTTGACCGGAAAAAAATCGACGGACAAAAAAGTCGAGTATATCATGATAGATAATTTTTTAAACTTTTTTATTTCCCATTTTTCGAATTTCAAATTTTTGTCCTCGAACGTATTTTCACGTGCTGATTCCGAATCTTTGAACAAAAATGTTGAAAACCCATCGGAAATATTTTTGGCGCCAAAAAAACTATTTGAAAACTGACTCACAGCTGACCAACTCAAGATCGGTTAGAGATAGGCCAAGTCTGCGAACGCCAATCGATTCAGAATGTGGCTAAATAAGTATAAATTTAGAATTTGACCGAAAAAATTCGACGGACAAAAAAACCAGTATATCATGTTAGATAATTTTTTGAAATTTTTATTTTATTTTTCATTTTTCTAATTTCAAATTTTTATCCCCGAGCGTATTTTCACGTGCTGATTCCGAATCTTTGAACGAAAATGTCGAAAACTCATTGAAAATATTTTTGGCGCCAAAAAATACATTTGAAAACTGATTCAGAGCTGACCATCTCGAGAACGGTTAGAGATATACCAATTTTGCGAACGCCAATCGATTCAGAATGACCGAATTAGTATATTATACTGGGAATTTGAAAGAAAAACATCGACGGACAAAAAAGTCGAAATAACGAGTATGTTTCCACAAAGTTGATACTCCGCCCCTTCATTCATTAATATAAGATGCTCACAATTCCGAATTTACATGGGTTGTAGGAAATCAACCTTTTCCGCCCCCGTGGCAAATCCCACCTCATTTAACTGAAGGTGGAGGCAATGCACAAAATAAGTTTTTGAGCCCCCGGCCGGCGGAGCGGCGGGAAGGGGGGCGGGCGGCGGTCTCGTAGCCCTCGGACCCGGTCGGGCATCACTCAAAGTACGGACCATTACGCCAAGCTAAGCGATAGCGGCTAATGGTTGAAAACCGGAGATGAATGGCCGGAGTGAAAAGCTGGCCCCTTGCCGCCTTTGCCGCCTCCGTTCGGAATCATCGGCCCGAGTGCGATTCGCCGATGACGATATGTTAATTTCATTTAGAAAACGCCATTAGTGCGCCATCGGATGAAATATCGCAGGTTTTATCTGATTCGAAATTTTCGGGCCGCACGGGAAAAGGTCCGGAAAGTTTTGGCTCTGCATGACCGTGCCGTTTGGACGAGGTGATATTTTTTTTTTCGTGAATAATTTTAGGGGAAATTTACAGTGTACCGAATTTGCCAGTTTGTAGCGTACTTTTTACTTTTTTCGCATTTTGCGACCATAACGAGACACATTCGTTAAATACATATGTATATAGAAAGAAAGCTAATAAAATTTCCTACAAGATGTTTTTTTGCCTGATAAATGATGTTATTGTTTGCTTGCTTAACCAGTTCGCTTGTTTTGGTTTTGGTTTTGCGACCATAACGAGACACATATTCGTTAAATACATATCTTTAATCGAGATTTTTTGAAATCAAAGCAACGATACATAAATACATACCTGTGACCAACCGTAAGATTAATTCGTGGTGAAAAACCGTTCAGCCCAAAAACCCTAAGACGAACGAAACAACATCCCATTGTTTCCGCGTGTCATCTTCCGTTCCCATCAAATTTCTCGCCTAAATGATAATGACGCATTAAAAACGGGGGAGAAAGACGACGCTAGGGAAGAAGGGTAGCGCGATAACCCGCCAACAATGGCCAGGAAATGTAGTTACAGTGCTCAAATGACACATGCATGATGTGATTACAATTATATGAATATGTATACGCTAGAGCCGGGTCCGATGCAAGCTCCTACATGAAAAGGACGAGGGAAAGCCTGTAAATTTAATACTATCTAATGCAATATTATACTTGGTCACTTTGTGTTATGATGTAAATGTATAGCCGCTCTAGAATTCAGATTATCGTGGAAGGGAATGGGGGCGAGAGAGACGGAAGAAGTTGGAGAGCGAGAGGATGGTGGTGTAGGTGCGAAACCGTGCGCTTGTCTGTACTTTGAGGGCGGTATAGTGTGCACAATTCTTGAAAAAATTCAATGTTCAGCATTTTTTGGAATCTGAAACTCAAAGCTGAATAATCAGGAAACACTTGGTAAGACTTGGATCGTTTATAAGAATTAAAAGCAGTTTTTTTTTTCAGTACAAATAGTACTGATAATGATGCTGCTGCTGCTGATGGTGGTGATCATGATGATGATGATGAAGATCATGATGAAATGCTCCGATTCCTACTTTATCATGGTCGCGGACTATGCAGAGACGGGACCATTATCCATTTTCCATTATTTCGAGACATAAAAGTTGAAATTTCGAGATAAAATCGCAATTTCGAGATAAAAGTCGAAATTTCGAGATAAAATATATAAAAATTGAAATTTCGAGAAAAAAGTCGATATTTCGAGATAAAAGTCGAAATTATGGAGGATAAAAAAAACCGTGGCCCTTCTACGCCTTCACTGATAAAAAGGATTTTTTGCATCAACGCATAATTGCATTGATTCAAGTCGATTGTATTCTTGAATAGGTCCAACCAAATATTAGTTTGATTTTTTGATGGAATCCTCTTGACCACTTGAAAGAAAACTGTTTTGAGACATATGAACACTTTCTTCACTGAATAATAGGAGTTGTTTGGTGCAAGAATATTTCAGTTTTGATAATGAACACTATTGTGAATACTTTCTTTGTTCGATGGTTTGAGTTGGTTGAAGCAAGAATATTTCAACTTCAATAATGAACAATATTCGTCTTCATAATGCAATACATTTTTGATTCAAGATTATCTGCATTTGGAGGTTCAGTACAAATGTGCGCACTTGGTTATAAAAATATGCCATGTAAGCCATGTTCATATCGTACAGATCAACAAACAGAGAACAACTGCGAACAATTGAGGTATAATGGTTATATATGAGACTAGCTCTGTAATATTTCAATTTCAGAAACTATACAATCAACGTAGGTAGAAATACGATCGAATATAGAAACGACAGCGTCATTCGCCATTATCTCACACCTGTGGAAAACAAAAATATCTTCAACCTACCTTCACAACTGGTCCATAAATGACCTAAATTCAAATCGTGCAGAAATAATTGGACCTCCATATTGCACTTCTGTAGCAGCACATTTGCACATAACCACTGTGACAAATACAAAACTAACAACTTGAATTATGATTCAAACACAACCCCCAAACCAAATGCGGGTAGAGGTCCCAGTCGGCAGTCGCAGTGCGCGCTTTCGCGTGGGTTCGCGTCGTTCCTGTAGCGGGGTTTCGCGTACACCCGCTAGAATTGAGCTCATTGGTTCCCTGTGCCACGTGCTGCTTCCTCCTGACCTCCGCCAAGAAATTATGTTCTTGAGTCAAAAGGAGCATTTTTCACAAGTAGGTGTTCTCTAGGAAAAAGAGTTGGATTGTATTAATGCAAACAAATTCATTTCAAGAGAATTTATGTAAAGAAGCAAACAGTTCAATGAGTTTGAAATGAGAGTATATTCATCAATTAGAAATTATTATTCTGTTCAAGAGGATATTTGATTGAATACATCCTTTTTATCAGTGTTCGTACAATGATAATAAAAGAGGATGAAAAGGAAATACCGCCGTCTGCCCTGCTATTATTATTCTCTGTACTGCCGCACTGCAATTCCACTAGGGACGTCCCTGGAATTTACGTACTACAGGTGTGCTCCTAATATAGCGAAGTGTTTTCGGCGTCCTCATGGGAGGCTGCGAAATGGATTGGAAAACTTCCATCCATTGATTTGTATTCGCTTTGCGTTCCGCAGCCTCTCTATGCTCACATATTCACAGAATAGTTACTTTATTTGCTATCTGCCCGATGGCAGCCTTCATAAATATTTTTCGGCGAACAGAATGCGAATACACGCTGGAAACACCGAAAATTGTCGGGAATTTCATGGTGAATAAAATATCATCATCCGATGATAATCTATTATATCTGTATAGCAACTTTAATACAAGTTTTGAGGCGATTTGTCTCCACAACAATTGAATTCCGCCTTTTATTTTCAAGGTATCTCTTCAAATGACATATATTTTATATATTTATTTGTTACAATATTAAAAATAATAAAGCCGTTTATTATTATTATTAATGGTCACATTATTTGAATAGTAGTAGTAGTACTAACAATTAACAACAACTAATTATTCAAAACTTAGACGAAACACACACAAAACACACATAAAACACACACAAAACACACAAAAATTATTTCTGCAGAAACATAGCCATGAACTTGTCTCATATCTTAATCTATTGGCAAGTTTCATCAATAAAATTGTAATCTCATGATTCACCAACGCACCAATTAAACATAAATCAAAATAATGACATCAAACATCGCGAGAGTCGACAAATCCGATAGAGATCGAACAATAACTTGACACCGCGTTATAAATATTTATGGTCGACACAAAGATGTACTGTAGATACACCTCCTGACGGTTTTTTTTTTTTTTCTCGAGCTAGGCTACATTTCGAAAGTCGGCATTAATTAAATGAGCAAGCAATGCGGTTCCGACAGACACGGTGCACGAATAACAAACGGAGGTGGCGTGCCTTGTCAATCAAGTGTCCATCGAACGAGGCCGATACGATTTCCGGACCAAATACCGCCATTTCTGAAAACTCGTCGGGGCTCAATGAGGAACAAACATGGGAAAGTAAATACCGATGATTTTATTAAAAACGGTTTTATGTATACTCCATTCTACTTCCCAGCTGAAATGATAATCTGAAAGTATTGAACCTTGTATATCTTATATCTTAGACTCTGAGGATACACTAAAAAATAATTTTCAAAAATGAAAATGGTGTAATGACCGAAACTAGTCAACAAATATAAAATTATCGTGGAAAATAGAGAGTATTTCATTGAAGATCAAGAAGGCCAAAACTTTCAGGATAGATAACACGATATCTCGATGATATCGGAGGTGGTTGTTGAATTTTAGTCTCATCCTTATACATCAAATCACGGCTTGGAAATATTAGGCCACCAAAGAATATGCCAATAGTATTGGTTGGTTCACATTCGGAATGTCTATTTCGGTGTTTGAAACTAACAATTCTTTTAAAAACTGCATCTTTCCGACACAAATGAAGCTCCACGTTCCATTGCTTATACTGTTTAAACCCTCGTTTGGCCCTCGTAGCAAATCACATGAAAATCGATTACCTTCGTAGCAGAAAGCTCAAAAACTCTGTTGTTTCACAAGAAATTATTCCTTGCGACAAAAACATAACTAAGATCAGAACTATGAATAAGTGAGTATTCTTGGCGCAAGAAATGAATGGGAGTGAAAACGGGACGGTGTCAAAAATTAGGCAATATAGATAGAATCATGTATAATTCTCTGGCCAGGAGGATTGCCAATGCATATAATTTCTTGAAGAACATCGAAGATTTTGTCTTATCCCCCTTATAGACCTTCGCTTCCTGTGAGTCAAGTGGGATGAAATTTCATTTTTTGAATCGAAAACTGTTTGCCCGACCAAAAAACGATCTTTTTATGAGACGATAGAGGACAATTAGTCGTTATAGAGATACTTGGAAGACACTGATTTTTTGTTGAATTTCATCCAAGAATTATCGCCCTTTAAGACCAGCATTCAATTATGCAACCCCTGTAAGTGTTTTTAAATTTTTTCTGTGAGTTTCGCATCTATTGTCGAATAGGTACAAACACACAAAAAGCCAGTGTATCCACTTCCATTCAGCGAGACGGTGAATTTGAACAACAATGAATTTATCGAACCACCGACGTTTCTGGCTGAGGCCCCACCGGCCGCATTATAACGTCGTCTCTAACGACCATTGGTCATCCTAGATTGGTCGCAAGGCCTCGGTGACACTTTCTATATAGGCTTGCGCCCCGGAAATTGTGTCCAGCATCGCGTCCGGTCAACTTCCTATTCCGTTCCTTAGCGCGCCCTCCTGCGTCCTTTGATTCATTGCCCTTATCTCGCTGTCGCTGGACCTGGACCGAAATGACTTCTGTACGCCGGGATTTTCTCATTTCGCCTCTTTGGCCATGCATATCCGCCGGAGGAGTATTATGAGGTCCGGCCGATACGTGAAGTTGGTTCGTGATAATATTTATTAGTACAGAGAGAGAGAGAGAGAGAATTATTCTGTTTTATATTTTGTCAAAGTTATTATTCTTGTCATCTACATTAAGAATTTGAAGAGTAGAAGAGTCTTATGTTTGTAAATATTGTCTATATTGAAAAAGTATCCGGCTCGAAGGACCAATGATGCGTTTTACCTGGAATATTGTCTGTATTAAAAGAATATCCTGTGCGAAAAGCAAAATTTTAAATTTATTTTTCAAGGCCTGTCTGACACTCTACCATAACAAACTTTTTTTACAGTTTTTATGATAATAATATACTTAATAACAATCGGATTCAAGGGTACTTTACAACAATGTCAACATTTTCTTTGTCAACCGAAGAAAACAAAGAAACACCAACAAGCAGACCATCACCCTGTGGCACGAGTAGATGAAACCGAAACAAACAGCGATCAAAGTTGGCCCGAGGGTTAAATCGGCTCGGCAAGTAAAAAAGTCTCCTAGAGATATCTGGAACGGGTAGACAAATGGGTGTCGCTGCATATGTAAAACGAGGAGCCCAGTCACCCTTTCGTCTGTCATTTGTCACTGTCCGAACGCAGGGGGCGGCACACGTCGTCATGGAAACTCGCACACGCGACCGTTGACGGCATCGTCATACTCTCATCGTCCGTCCATAGCCCACTTTGCATCGAAAGGAAAGCGGCAGCGGTTGTTTATTGGATGGAACGTGGTGTTTGCTTTTGTGGATCCACTTCGGTTTGAAGTGGTGTCGGTAGTTTTCTTTTTCCGCTCTTTTTGGCGAAACTTCAGGATGTTGTGAGCCTGAATGGGGTCGTGAGATATTTGAAATACCACTGAGTCGCTGAAGATTTCTGCTGTTTTGATAGACCAGGGTCAATAATTTTTGGAAAAAAAATTCTTATCAGTATGGGGGGGTCGGAAAATCTTGAATCTTGAATGATATATAAGTATATCAAGAAAAATCAAGACGACTCAGTAAAAGTTCCGGAAGAGGGGGTAGGGTAGCTAATTGAATAAATAATTTGACTAGAAAAAAAAGAAATAATAAAATTCAGAAGATATATTGTTATGAAAAGATAGAATGAATTTTATGGAAAGTGAACAGCTCCAAAATACCCAATACTTTGCCTGTTTTATATCTTCAATTATATTGAATATAATCCATATAGGTTATCCTGTGGATAGAAATACTTTTAACTCAGTTTAAAATATACATTTAGGTCAAAATATTTCTTTTTCATCAGTACAAAATTCAAACCTAGTTATATTATTAAAAAAACATACTGTGTATAATTTTGGAAGCAAGATGAGAAATGCCAATAGTGACAGTTAGAGAAAAAATGAAAAACTGAATAATATAACGACAAGTATATGAACAACAAATTTAGAGAGCAGCCAGTAGAAACCAACCTTTTGAAGCAGAAAATCCAACTGAAGTAAAGTTCCATTAAGTAAGCAGAAGAGAAAAATAAAAATAAATACCTGACGACAAAAATTGAATCCACAAGAAGTAATTATTGGAATACTTGTACCAAGGTAATTACACTATTTCACAACGCTTTGGCTCCAGTTTGCACCAGTTTTGAAGCAGAGCAGAGCAGTACAGCAGATAAACTATTTTAAACTGTGCGGAACCTTTTTCTAATAATCACTGACTATATTTCATGATCTTTGAAACAATTTTAATATTTAAATCTCAAAATCAAAGCGAACAGTATTTGCATTTCACGATAAACTCGCTGTTGATACTAGTACCATCTATCGGACTTTATTAGAATTTTTAAAATAGACACAATTTCAGTAGTAGGTAAGTTAGATCATAGAGGGCAGGTAGTTTAATTTCTTAAAACATTTTAGAGGTTTTTTAGTTAAGAAGCATTTCATGGTTTTTTTTTCAATAATAAAAATAAGAGTTTCATTTATAGAAAAGATCTATTTCATATTTTTATTTCCATACAAAGCTTTCAGCATTAAAATTTATAAAAAAAATTGACTCTTATTTTGATATTTCTTAAAATTGCTTATTTTCGAATTATATACAGGGCCATGTTCCAGAATCCAACTGAGACCAGTTTTTCTTGTTTCACCAGCTGAGCTAAAAAGGAAGGAGATATAAGTAAGTAAAGGTAAAGCAGGTAAAATAAAGTTTTGAGCTAGGACATTGTCAAAAAGTTATTTACATAATAGAAATTCATTCTGTATTTCTATATAATTAATCAAATTCACAACACCCGCACAACACAAACACTATACATAAAATAAAATAAAAACAAACATAACATACAAAACAACAAAACAATAATATCAGAACAATATGTATTTTTATATTTTGGAACTAGCGCCTGATAAGGGCTTATCTTAGGATGCCCATAATAACCCAGGTATAACCATCGATGCAGACAACATAAACTTCGAATAATAGGTACCTCAAGAAAGTATAAAACGTATTTCCAATTGGAAATCTCAACAAGCACATTATCCAGTTCCAAACAAAACCGATAAAATCTTGAAAAATCCACCGCTGCGGAAAATGAGAGAGGAAACAGCACGCCAAACTACCGAATAAGTATAAAACCATAAAATGGTCTTCATCATAACATTTGATTCGGGTTTATGGTATCGTCTCCATAACAGTGATCACCTCATTCACTTTACGAGCTGTATCTTTTCCAGTTTACTCTGGCTACTACATTTGCACTAGATGAGTACTTCCACGATACTTTTATAGGACAATAACAACCACCGAAGTAGTTATTAAAATGGTTTACGGCCCTTGAATTGGCCGGTGGGCGCTCGCGGTATGACTGCTGACATCTGCCGGGTGGTAGCTGAAGTGAGCACTCGAGACAGAATTACATGAAATTGCTATTTTGTGTTTCGTGAAAATATTGGATAAACTAGTAAAAGAAAGAATATAATAGAGATTCTTGGAGAATTGCAACATTGTTTCTGAAAACATTTTGGAATCAGAGAATGGAAAGAAAGTTTTACAGCGATCAGTATTGTTAACATCAGAAATTACTGAGCATTGGATGAAATAATTCCTATACATGCATTTTCGTAGATCTGTCAAATGCTTATGAGAGATAAATGTCTTCTTCAACTCAGTTGTTATGGCATAAGAGTATGGCATAACCGTATGAACTTTTCGAAAAATATCTTTCAGAATGAAAGCACCAGTGGCGCAGCCAGAATTTAAGTTTGGGGGGGGCTGAACATACAATTTATCAGTTACCAGAGCTTGTTCTTTTCGTCAGCCGGATTTTATAAATAACACCTACTAGCGAACAATAACATCCTCTTGTAGAAAATTGTCTAAGCTTTCTTTCTATAAACATATTATTTAACGAATGTGTCTCGTTGTGCAAAATGCGAAAAATGTAAAAGGTGCGCTAGAATTCAGTATCCTAGCATATTTCTTCCGTTTTCTACGCCATAAATTCAACATGACACAATATTCAAAACATGGAAAATAACAAATTTACATATTGATTGAAAGTTTGATTTTGTGGAGGAAATCCAGTTCTTGACATGATTTTTTGGGTTTATGACCTTCCACAATCTGAAAATTAAAAAAAAAAATTTAATCCAAAGAAATCTGTACAAGTGTAGAAGGGCAAATTAATTAATTTGCCCGATAAG
This sequence comes from Chrysolina haemoptera, assembly GCA_958298965.1. Taxonomy (NCBI): domain Eukaryota; kingdom Metazoa; phylum Arthropoda; class Insecta; order Coleoptera; family Chrysomelidae; genus Chrysolina; species Chrysolina haemoptera. Next base: position 1,405,095 of record OY282595.1, on the reverse strand, counting down.
TTACTGCGTTCACAAGACTGCTGTCTTGAAAGAAATTAATTTTTGTCAGTAACGTACCCTACACTGAATTTGCCTATCTAAAAAAATGAGATCGAATTAACAAAGAATACTTCTCTTTTTTTGAAAACTGTTGACGTTTCGGAGGCTATATCTGCCTCCGTTATCAAAACTTCTTGGAAAGACGCTGAAAAAAAAAACTGAATTTGAATTGCGATTTTGGTAATAAGTTATCTAGAAAGCATTTTCAACCGACGACTGAGTTGAGATAGAGCAATTCTGCGAATGCCAATCGATTCGGCATGCCAAAATTAGTATATTCTGTGATTTTCAAGTCGATCGGCACAAAATGAATTTTCAGCCGAAAAAACATCAAAGAGTTATACCTTAAAAATGGCGAAAAATCCAAAGTCATCAGATTCACTCGAAATTACCATAGATATACTCAAAATTTTATGCTGATTCCGAAAATGTATGATTTGAATATATTCGGATACAGGGTGAACCATAAAACAAGGATAAATGTGCAACAAAAATTGTATCTCACGAATCCGGCATCCTAGCACACAAAACCACCTATAACACCCACAAGCGAACTGCTAGGCCAGCAAACAATAACATCCTCTTGTAGGCAATTTTTTTAGCTTCCTTTCTATATCCATATGTATTTAACGAATGTGTCTCGTTATGGTCTCAAAATGCGAAAAATGTAAAAGGTGCGCTAGGATCCGCCATCCTAGCACATAAAACCGCCAACGAAAAATACTTCCAAAAATTCTAGAATTTTTTCAATATTTTTCCTGTATTCTACGTTATCAATTCAACATGACACAGTATCGGAAAAACGAAAAATAATAAAATTAAAAATCGGTCCAACTCAAAGTGCACACGTTCGTAGAAACGCCTACCAAATCTATACTTGACTAGCAATCGAGTTAAAATTTGGTCAGCATATAGAAAAAAGATCGAGTTTAACGAATATATTATAGAAAAAAATAAGAAAAACTTTTGGCGGGAAAACGGCACCTGCAACCTCTAGATAACATTTTCAATCGACGACCGAGTCGAGATAGAGCAATTCTGCGAACGCCAATCGATTCAGCATGCCGAAATTAGTATAAGCTGTGATTTTCAAGTCGATCGGCACAAAATGAATTTTCAGCCGAAAAAACATCAAAGGGTCATACCTTAAAAATGGCGAAAAATCCAAAGTCATCAGATTCACTCGAAATTACCACCGATATACTCAAAATTTTATGCTGATTCCGAAAATGTATGATTTGAATATGTTCGGATACACGGTGAACCATAAAACAAGGATAAATGTGCAACAAAAATTGTATCTCACGAATCCGGCATCCTAGCACACAAAACCATGCACCTATAACACGTACAAGCGAACTGCTAGGCCAGCAAACAATAACATCCTCTTGTAGGCAATTTTTTTAGCTTTCTTTCTATATCCATATGTATTTAACGAATGTGTCTCGTTATGGTCACAAAATGCGAAAAATGTAAAAGGTGCGCTAGGATCAGCCATCCTAGCACATAAAACCGCCAAAGAAAAATACTTCCGAAACTTCTAGTGGTGTACATAAAAAAGTCGTACAAGACAACGCACTAATTGCATAAAATTAGTTTGAATTTTGACTCTACTTGTCAATGTCGATAATTTAATTAAGATTGACAAGCCTGGCTCACAATAACCTTTAACTGCTGTATGAGTTTTTTATGCACACAACTGTACATTGTGTTCATGTTAATGACTTACCACCGCTTTGAAATTTTTATTTGTTGGCCGGTTTTGATGAACTTTTCAGACATTTATGGACGGAACTGGACAGACCTCCATAAGACGCATGCCTCACATCCAATGGAGATACATCAGAAGAACATGTGCTCATTTCGAACCGTCATGGACCCTACCATACATTTTTTTGGAGGACTGGGCGTCCATTGGATGTCCATAAGATGTATGCTGTTCATACATTGGACATCCATAAGACGTGCATGTGCTTAATCCGCACATTTTTGGAAGTATTCAAGTTCTTTGCATTTTTTTCTGACAGTAAAGAATATCTTGATTGTTTCGTTTCGTTCCGATCTGTATAAAACACTAACTGCAATTCCACAATGAATCGTGCCAGAGAATGGTTGTTCGCAACAAACAAGAAACAAAAACGCAAGTCGTTTCTCCACTTCTGAGAAAACTCGCAACGTTATTCAAACAAAAAAAATCGAAATAACAGTCTCTTGTTCGCTCATCGGTGAAATACCCACGAAAACAATTAAAAAGACCCATCGAAGAGTAGCCAATAATTACATAGTCGCGTCCATCGTTCCCATCCACCGTATCATAATACCTGTACGTCGCTATATCATTTAATAAAATCCGGCCTAACCTAGCCACGAATTAAAGTAATTGAAGGGGTGGCGATCATGATTATGATCCGCCACCACAATGCCGAGGTGCACACACAAAAGGTCAAATTGGAATCTGGTCTCGGGGTCCCATACCTGCCCACCGTTTAATTTTAATGGGTTAATGGCGATTGGCCGGCACGGAACGAGAACAACAGAACGAATCGGCTCTGGCCAGGATGTCCGTGATCGGAAACGATTATGTGGATGTTGGCGAACGGCTGTGGGGCCTGGCCCGCCCTAATGTGCACCTTCGACTCTAGGGAGCGCCAATGGAGTTTTTCAATGAGTACTTCGATATGTCTATGAAAAGTTTCAGGTTAGGAAATTTTCAAAAAGTCCGAAATCAGTTCAATTATTCTCTTCAGTTTTTTCTTCTTCTGACATATTGAGTCCATTAGGCGAGTCAGTCCATTAGGCGAGTCAGGCAACCGCCTAGGGCGGCAACTTTTTAGGGGCGGCAAATTGGGAAAATTTAATTTAATGAAGTTAATTTTTGAAATGCATAGAAAATTCATAGTGGAGTTACTTGAAAAAGTACTATATATACACTGGATATGTTGTGTTACTGTTAAGGGAGGGGGATTTTGTTGGCAGTGGAAAGGGCGACAAATGTAACCTTTTGCCTAGGGCGGCAGACCTGGTTGCGCAGGCGTGCCTCTGCCTCTCACATTGCTGACGCAAATAACTCACATTGCTGAGACAGAGAAGAAATTCCCCTTACAGTGTATCGAAAAAACATTTCCACAGAATTCCTCGACCATCTGAGTTTTTGTGTCTATATTTCTTTCATAATAGTCATCAGTACTGTAATGAATCATTATAGTACTCAGTCCTTTAAAGTATGTCATTTTAACACTAAAAATTAAATCCATAATAATGTCATTATGATACGTCGGAATATTAAAGGGATTTATGATTTTTTCTTCAATTAAAAGAGTTATGTGGCCGGGAATACCTGGCTGAATCACCCGGTACATCGCATTAACTCAGACTGTACTTTCCGGTACTTCTAGCGTCAACCCTTGGTTTGGGGGATTTTCCGAACCTTTCCTAGCGAATTCGTCTGCTGTCACATTGCTTGCAATTCTCTCTGGTATCCTGGGACCCATATATAGGATGACATGGGCGTCGCCAAGGAAGGGCAGGGGGGGCAGTTGCCCCCCCCTAGAGATCAAATGTAGCTAGCCGGAAAGCGAACAAAGTCCTAAGGCCGTGCGAGCAATTGACTTCCTTCCCTATTAATAAATTCCGCATCGCATGACAAAACGTGAATAATTTCACAAGCTTCATGCTCTCGACTGTACCAGGCGTTCACATTTTTTAACCTCCATAATATTGGCCAATTGCCCCCCCCCCTTAGTCAGAAGCTGGCGACGCCCTTGGGATGAACCCTTACGAGTAGCCTTCAGAAGTCTTCGAAAAACTTGTGCGAGCTAAGAATTTTCAGTATTTCCTTATATTTCAAAACTAGTTCAATTTTAGATCAGTTTGTAGGGTCACTGGATCCTATAGAAACTTTGGCCTTTAGGATCCAATCAATTTGATACTTTAGACGACATCTATTGTTCGGTAGCTGAACTCATGTAAGAGGTATCATTTCAATTGAAACACTGCTAGTTTCCTGTCTATAATCTTTGGCTGGTTCCAAGTGAGCGTTCATCATGTCGCTGCTAGATGGCGATAAAAATCCATAACTGCCGCAAATTCAAATAAGTCTAAAGTCAAAATCAAAAATCATAATTCGTTGTCGAAAGATTTATATATCGTTCATTGATAAAGTTGATAAATCAATAATTTCATTGGTTATTAAAAATAGGAATATAAAAAACGCATTTTTTGGAAACTAAATTATTAAGTCAACCCAAAAGTAGTCTGCTAGTGCAGAAAAATCGTTCTTTTTTTAAGTAAATTGTGAATAAAACTTTCCAGAAAATATTCCATAGTTCACTTCATCACTTCTCAAGTGCCAAAAGTGTCCTTTTGTAGAATTTAAAAACATTCTTGCTCTCTTCTCTACACAAACTAACTGCCTCTTCGAGCTGTTGTTTAGAGAAACTTCCTTTCGTATGAGAAGCCAGTATAGTCCCTTTAGTATTATCAAACACAAAAACAAACAGTGTTTTCACATCCTTCTCACTTAGCGGAGGAGCAAGGGTCAGTTCTTCATTCTGAGTCAAAAAACAGGTGACCGCTGCAAACATACATTTCATGTCTATTCCTGAGTCCAGACAGGCTAAGCAAGCTGCATTGATAGCACAGGATACTATCTAAAAAATTGAAAGGGAAAATGTGGTGATTGATTTAAAGTATGAATATAACCCACCTGCCCACTGTTGTGCATTTCTTGTATCGTGACTATCACAGCAGATCGGGGATACAAAGTCGCTGCTAATGCTGACTCACAGGTATTTCTTATAACTGATTCCAACAGCCTGTCTTTCACACCTGCGAAAAGTAAATGAGTAACATCACATGCCAGTGTAGTAGATAAAATTCACCTGGTACACCACTCTTAGGGCGAAAGTTACACTCGACAAAAGCTTTATCGATGAGAATATTTTTCATTTTCACTTCAACTGGGCCGTATACTCCAGCCATTACTGTAGTTTCCCCTGAAATCAAAGAAGTGAAAATTTGAAAATCTGTTGGTCGTTTGTTACCTTCTGAAAGCACGGCAGATCCATCAGGTCGACTTAACACGCCCAATTTGCAACTGAGAGTCGGTTTCTCCATTAATAAGATTTTTCTTTTTTTTGATTATAAAAGAAATAAATTATAAAATATACAATATTTTGAATTTGAGGTTATTTTGTTTATCTTTTAGGTTGGTTGGCGTGCGTGTATAGTCGTTGGACACGACCATCAGCCATAGTATTTGAGTGTTACTACTCTTCTTCTTATTTTTTAGGACCTATTTCATATGGTAAATTTAGACAACACTAGAGTGTCACCATGATCATGCAGGCGCTTCGGTAAATGCAGATCTGACAGCTAGATTCAATAGGCTTGTTGATTGAAAACTGCTCTAGTTGATCTAGATCACTTTCGCATATGTTTCTCTCTAACACTTGTACTTTTATTTCTTTCTCTTTTGAAAAGATTAACTTCAACTTAACGAACGACACTATTATGTCTGCTCTGTTTTCCACTATAAGTGAAGGGAAACTACGCCCAACAACATTGAAAGCTATTTGTCAAAGATGTCCCGTTCCCTATGTTGCAATATGGTTTCTCAATCGATGTCACCGCGATTCCTTCCATATGCTTATGTATCTCTATATATTTATATATATAAACTATTGAGGGGACATCGCGCTGACGTCATTAGACAGGCCCATATAATCAGTCGATTGGGCCATTCTCTACAGTGTTCAAAGTCCTTGAACCACGCCTACAGATTGAATGGAGTGTCAGATTTGCATTTACCGAACGCGCCTAGAAAACAAGATCGCAAAGCCAACTAATCGGAACTATCGGAAGACTTGTTTTTTGTTTATTTCCTGACCATAATATTTTTACGGTTATTGAGTTCATTGGTTCTTTCGGTACAGATAAAGAAGATTTTTTATTGAAAAAGGGGGAATTTTACGCCTAAATACTACTGAGCGCATGCGCAGTTTATGGATTTTAGTTTGGCATTAAGGCGCTCGTGGATTCTGTGTCGACACTCGACAGAAAAAGTGAAATAAATTATGGTTGAATCGATGGGAGAGACAATGACAAAACTGTTTACGCCGTTGGCAACCATGAGGGTCGCATGTCGCATTCAATAGTAATTCTGTAAGCTTTATGATAATTTTTATCCATTTAACATATTTCGTTACAAGTCTTTATAATTAATACAGAATAAACAGATATATTAATATGTGTGAACATGAACATACAGGCCATAGAGCTTGCAGATATACTACTACATTTATATATCTTTTACAGAACAGCCAGAGAGCCAGATATTGAATAACACCTGTTGAAAATTCACATAAAGCTTACAGAATTAGCCCTAATATATGGCCCACACTGAAGATTGTTTTTATCTATAATAAAAACGACAAAACACATTTAAACAAGTTTATTGGTACATGTTTGCTTCTTATTCTTAGTAAAGTGATATATATATTTTCATAATCAACAAGAAATAAATTATCAGAACAACACATTAAAAAATCTATATGAAAAAAGCATACGAATTTATATATCAGTTATAATCTTCCGGCGATCAGTAGACAAAAATATCGAAACCAGTGATCCTGCCAAACTGTAAAAGATCGGTAGATTTTAAGAAACAAATGGCAAACACATCTTTAGCGTAATTTCTCAAAAAAAAAATGTATTCCACATAAAACCCCCTGTATCCATTCAGACTCAGAATAACCCATCCAAACTATTTAAAAAAATGTGCCACTTACTGTATACAGGGTGACTCAAAAATAAGGCAAGGAAACTCCACTTATGCCAACCTATTTTAAATAAAAAATTAGCATCAACATTGGTCCTAAGATGAATCCTGGCAGAAATACATAGTACATAGCAATAAAAATAAAAAAATAAATCAATTTTTTTCATAAAATACTCCCAGTTTATTCGATATAAAATTCATCACTCGGAGTTCGTCACTCTCATTATGATTCACACTGTATACAAAAGTTACCAGTAATATCAAGTGAAGTGATCTGCAGTGGAATGGAATATACACGTATTTCCTCGAAAATATATAGTTAAAAATCAGCCTTGAACTATTTCATCAAATCATTTCAAACCTACCAATAAAGACTTTGGACCCCAGAATGAGTTCGATTCTGCACATCGTCAGGCAACACTACAGGGTTTATCTTCATGAGTTAACGTGATCTATATAAAGAGAATCAAAAGCAGTATAATTCTGAAAATTTGTAGAAACAGTGAAGGAAACATCAAGAATCCAACTAAAATATTTTCATTATTGGGACACTTCTGATATCTTCGGGAAAGACTTCATCTTTGTTATTTTCAATAGGAAAGTCAAATTTGATGAAAAAAATTGTAAAATCCATCAAAATAAATGACTGAGAAATAAATTATTAAAGTTTACGTATCTTAGCGCAGAACGACCTTTGATCCCTGACTCGCCTGTGACGTCATGTGACTCATATTCATAAGTACTCTGTGAATACGAGTCGCCACGTTTCAGTCGCGTGACGTCACATTATAGCACCGCGTGATAGTTCAATGATTCTTTCGCATTTTCGTTTCATTTTACTCAAATACAAGTTTTACGTGAAGCACCAACTTTTATGAGTAATAAAATTATTTGACAAATGCATAATAAAAAAATTTCCCATATGGTGCAAACTTTTTGAAACTCACTGTAGATCGCGTTACCTCCCAAAAATAAATCCTGTCTACCTTGGTTCATTCGAAATGAACCAAAATAGCTGCAGCCAACATTCGAACAGTCTCACGCTTTTCGGATCCAGCACATCGAAAGACAGACCTAGACTCGACGTCCACCCTGTAAAAACCGCAAACCTGCAGTCCCCCTAAATAGAGCACCCGCAGCTCACAACCAACTATTCTGCCCCAACTTCAGCACCCGAATTTAAGTCTGCCCTCGCAGATAAAATTTTGCACAACAGTACTTGAAAAGTAGCACAATAGTACTTAAGAAGTAGCACAATAGTACTGATAACCTAGGATTACTCTTGCGCAGGAGTCTGCTGCTCGAATTTCTGCAGCCTCCGTCTCCGTATCTCCTCCTCGGGACTGACTACCTCGCTTGGTGGACTTTCTGCTTTCACTTCTTCTTTCGACGTGCTCGGCTTGTCGTATTCGTCGTCGGCTGAACTTTCAGTCGGAGGACTAACGGGCGTGCTCGTTGTGGGAGCCACTTTGGCCACTTGCGGGGTACTGGTGGTGCTGTTGGTTGGGAATATGTTCGGGGAGGAGGACGCGGAGGTGGACGTTGCGGGCGGGGGCATTTGGGCGGACAGGGCCACTGTGGTGCTGTATTGTTGCATCATCACCACGGCTGCATCAAGAAGCATCTGAAAAAAAATGTATCAATTTGCTGCAGGTCATAATTTGGGTAATTTTAACTAATTGATTTAATTTTTAAAAAATTGCTGCTGCTTTTCATCACCAACGTCGCTCTCTATTGCAATCACTCTATATTGCTCTATTTTTCTATCACTCTCTCTACTGCTCTTTGTGTCTTTCGTTATAATATATATATCGCTCCATCTTTCTCTCTATTTATCCCTCTCTATTCATCGGCCTTTCACTTTCTCGTTCTCTTTCATTCACTTTATTCGCTTTCTATCTCTCTCGTGCTTTCCTCTTCTTCATCACCTTCTCTCCCTTCATATTTATACTGCTCCCTTCATTGCTCTCTGTTCTCTGTATGACTTTCCTGCTCTCAATTTTTTATTTTTGTTCTCCCTTTCATTCTTTATTTCCTTCCCCCCCTCTCTCTCTCACTCTTCTCTCTCTCTCTTCTCTCTCTCTCTTCTCTCTCTCTCTACATCTTCTCTCTGCATCTTCTCTCTGCATCTTCTCTTTACATCTTCTCTCCACATCTTCTCTCCACATCTTCTCTCTACATCCCTCTGCATCTTCTCTCTACATCTTCTCTCTACATCTTCTCTCTACATCTTCTCTCTACATCTTCTCTCTACATCTTCTCTCTACATCTTCCTTCTACATCTTCTCTCTCTCCATCTCACACTCATCTTCAACCTCTCCATCTCACACTCATCTTCCACCTCTCCATCTCACACTCACCTTCACTCTCTATTTCTCTTTTCATTTCCCCCACTATCTCTGTTTCTCTTCAGCATATCTATCCAAAACCTAGGAAATTCTATAAACCACACAATATATCTCTGAAGAAAGTAGTTCTTTTGTATGCCACAATTTCTCTCTGTAAACCTTGCAAATTAATTCATCTGTATCTCCGAAATCTTTTTAATTTTTCCTTATTTTTTATGCACTTTTCTTTGGTATGTTCCTCTATGTCATTCTGACGTTATTCCTGCTCACCTGTATATTTCTCAAGCACTGAATCCTCGCCTCGACGTTCTCCCTCTCGTTTCCCTCCATCCTCCGCAGCTCCTCCGGCGACAACGTGGCGAAATTTGGCGGTGGCATAGGCGGGGGCGGCAGAAACGGCATGAACCGAAATGGAGGAAACAAAAACCGGGGAACGTTCGATTGCGGTTGCTGGGTGGTAGCACCGGGATCAGCGGAATCGGTCGGAGGCCTAGGCTGCTCGGGAAGTTGCGCGTTCTCGACATTCTGCTGATTGAACATCTGGAAGGGGTTCTGCCCCACGAAGAAGGGATTCACGAAAGCGTTTTGCACGTTGGGCGCCGCCGGACGCTGCCTCGGCCCGGGGTTCGCGTTGTTGTTGTTCGAAGGGTTCCTCAGGATGTTCAACCGACAAGTGGGGCACGTCTGCTGTCTCTGGAACCACGACCGCAGGCAAGCAGTGTGGAATATGTGGTTACAAGGCAGCTTCTTCGATGCCGTAGTCATTTCCTCTCGGCAAATGATACAAACGTTATCGGCTGCCTGCAGTTCTTCGCTGGTAGCGTCAGGATACAGAGTATTCATGTTGTGAATGGCCCTCCTCGACAATATAACGTCGCTGAAGGCCTTTTTGAAGTTGCGTATCGTGTAGTACATCGGTCTGAAGGCGAACAGCGGCAATGTGTATATCCTGACCTAAACATAAATTTTGCAGATATAGAATCAAATTATACCTAATCACTGATCAATTTTGTCGGGAAAAATACATTTCCAGAAAGGCTGAAAATGGGCCACATAATACCAGTTTATGAAAATGGAAATACCAGTGAAATAGATAGATAGATAGATAGATTTATTTAGCCAAAAAATACACATATCACAATGTCTTAGGAGTACTTTGTCTTGACAGCAAACAAAAAATAATAAATAAATAAAAAAATAAATAAAGAGCTACAGGCCGGTAACAATACTTCCATCCCCATCCAAAATAATTTTTTTAAAGTTATAAACACTAAGCTGTACAACCATGTAGAAACAGTAATAATACCACAACAACATAGCTTTCTAAGAAAAAATCCACACTGACAAACTTATCTATATTCACTGATAATGTATCTGCACACATTCAGCCCCACATACAAATAGATGTGATATATATGGACCTGGCAAAGGCTTTTGATAAGGTCAACCACAAAGTCCTTGTCAGTAAATTGAAGTTTTTCGCTACATAACGCTATGACTGAACTGATTAGATCATATTTACAAAACAGAGTACAAATGTTCGATACAACTTCTTCGAAAGATTTACCTCAATATCAGGAGTTCCCCAAGGATCAATACTGGGCCCGCTACTTTTTGACCTCTTTGTAAATGATTGTAACAGATATATTGATACCTCTAAATTCTTAATATATGCAGATGACCTAAATATCTATAGAGAAGTGAATAAAAAGATCTGGATGGCATGTAAGGTAATGTAAGGTAGTTTTTCATGTTCTTCATACATTTATCAATTTGTCAACAAGATTAACTCTTTAGACAACAAAGTATATTTATTATTATTATTATTATCCTCACCATTATTGCTACGAACGCCACATACAAGATCACTTTGATGAATCCCATGACTAGTTCGGTGTACAGCAAAAATACTGCCTTGTTGTCCCAAGGCGTTTCACTGTTTAGATCGACAGAATGGAGGGCGTATTTGATTGCTATATTTATGACTACTGTGATGAGGATGGCGTACTCGAAGCCGAAAACCAGCTGCACGGATGCTCCCTTGATCATCGTGGACTGGTAGGCGTGCTGGATAAAATGAAGGTCCAAAGATCCGAGGAGGAGTAGCAGAGATAACACTCTTGCATGGAAAAGCCAACTAATAACAGGACTTCGCTCCATCTAGAAAAGACAATGTTATATAATTCACTAGTTGGGTCTTTTTCATGTCGTTCTGCACATGCCTAGAATAGTATATTATGCAACAAATGGGGAAAGTTCAACTTTTCTCACGAGTAAGAAATAGGTACAATGTTTTCCTGCCACTGTTTTTGTCCATCTTATTCATGAAAAAAAAAATTTTTATTAAACAAGATTTTATAATAATGCTACAAAATGACACATAAGACAGAATAGTTACACAGACCATTTGGTTAGTCCTAAATATCCCCATTTTTAACAATACAAAAATCTTACAGAAAAGTACAATTTTCAAAACAAAAATTGTGCGGAAATATTACTTAACCTATTCGACCAAATACGTTTATTTTTCACATTTATGAAGCAAGGTATCTTGTAGATTACACCACATATTTCGAAAAAAAACTACATTATTTTTTATAATTTTTGGTGACTATTTCAATCATACTCAGGTTAGTCGATACAAAAAGTATGATAAATGCAACAAATTCAATGCAAACTTCAATGAACAATATTCTATATATATATTTTTGTTTACTTACATAGTCTACTCTGTCTTCAGCCAGCCAATGGAATGATTTCAGGAATAACAAAACTGTGAACAGAGCTACAAATTTCGGGTTAAAATCGTCCCTGAACACTGTAAAAGCCAGGCAAGTTTCTGTTATGGCATACCAAGATCTTTCCATCAAGTGCTGAAACAAATGAGAATAGGTATTTTCTGGGAGGCTGGAAGAATAAAAACCACTTGGCTTTCTGCTTTCTGAGGGTAGTCAAGTAGTCTGTGTATTCAGATCAATTCATTTATTCCAATAATGGCTTATATTAATTCATTTGTTTTTACAATTCAGGTAGCCATATTAATTGTTTAGCACATTACAATCACTCAATTAAAATAAGTTGTAAAGATTTGAAAAGGTTGAAATATTTCAAGTGAGAATATGGAGTACATGCCAAATGATTTCAATCTCAACATTGTTATTAGAGCTCTCAACCGGAACAATATGAAGAAAGCTATGAAGCTCTACCACAGAGCAATGGATTTGCTAACCAACAGAATGGATCAAGTGGAATATGCCAAGAAACACTACAGAGAACGAAAATATTTCTCGAGTACTGTTAGTAAGATGAAATACCAAAAACAACTGGAGAAGGCTGCAATGGATATGATTATTTTAAAAGAAGAAATGAATCATGTGTTTCGTTCGGATATTTTTCCACAAAATTGAACTGAATCGAATTGTGCCCTTTAATATTTGTAAAAATTTGTAAAAACTGCATGTAAATATAGCAACTTTTTAAACGATATTACCTCAAACTCAGTGGTACGCAGCTGACCGAAAAAGATCCTCCTCATTATTTTCCCACATATCCAAACACATATGAAAGCTTGGATATATATCACCTACAAAAACTGGTATAGAAAATTGAACTATCAGATCTAAACATACTTACAGCCATACTGGGGTTTGATTTTGTGATGTATACAACAGATGGATAGAACTGTTTCTTTTGATAATATGCATTGGCGATAACTATTGAAGTTAACGCCAAAGTTATGAGTGATATACTCAGAGACCGCATGATTATTCACATTTATGTCTGAAGAGAATAGATTTTTCTTCGCTTCTCAGTGTTTTGATTCCACTTAAAACATCTTTGGATTCTTTGGACGATAAACATCAACCAATCATATTCGGCAACGTCAAACTTTGTTGTTGTCCCAAGTTGCAAACGTCAGTGTCAGAAAGAACGTATCGACGTGACTCATTACTTGACGTGTGTGAGCACAAAATTTTAAAAATAAAAAGGGTCTCCTATATCAAAGATTAAAGCTAATATTCTGTGACAAGAACGAGACTTTATTAGAATTAGTATTATTAGAATAAAAATAATCAGTTCCAAAAACCAACTAATTCACATTACATATTGCAAGAGGTGGAGACGAAGATATTATTTCTCTTTGCATGAAACAAAGTAAAAATGAAGGATAATAGTGTGAATCAGTGTATTCCTAATAGCTACCTATTTATGATACAAGTTCGTTGAGTAGGACTTTTTTGTATGAGTATAACTTGTGTTTTTAGGTTACAAAATTGGCAAAACTGGTTTTTTTCGTTGTCTTTTGACTAGTCAAAGTCAATTTGAAACCTTTTATGCCAAATATGTATTTTTTTAAGGAAAGGCCGAATTTTCATGCATACGATATCCGACGATCCGAAGGTCGGAAAAATGTTCTGATTGGTTGAATTGTCACGCTTATTCATTTAACCAATTTTCGTACCATCGGATCGTCGAATATCATATGCATGAAAATCTGGCCTAATTCATTTTGGGTGTGTTCCGTCATCGACTTTGGTCACTTGTCACTTAGGTTGGTTTTTTGGTGTCCCATAAATGACATATTCCTAAAAACCCATGTTAAAAGATCACTGGTTAAACAGAATGGTCAGTCTCAAGGACAATTCACTATTCTCTTGTCTATAATCCTTGGGTCAGTCTGGTGACTTTCGGCGATTAACGGAACATATCCTATAGCCGTTTTCGATTGGCGTTTGGTTCTGGTAGCGGTTGACATAAAAATGACAGCGGTTTACTTTCTGGTACTGTTAATGACGTCATAGTGAATAATGAAACGAATGTGTTGGTTAGTGGTTGCGGTACCAGAAAGTAAACCGCTGTCATTTTTATGTCAACCGCTACCAGAACCAAACGCCAATCGAAAACGGCTTATGTCATCGTTTCTGTTTCTAAGCATTGAGTGTCATCTGTCAACCTAATCCGACCGGTATTCAATGTATCCAACATCTTAAAACAAAATTTAACTTGGTATTATGCTTTCAAAGCCGGTCCAGAACCTTGCTCAGTAATAAACATCGTGCCAATCGCCGCACCGTCCGCATTCTGGTTGAGTGACCTATGGCCTATGAGCTATGATGGAAAATTCTCCGGTCTGTTCGGCAGTAACTGCACTACGCTATATAAAGAACTCGCTGGGGCCAGAGAGTCAGAGAGGAGAGGATATTTTGTGTTAAATAAATTATTTAAACCAAGCAAGACTAGTAATAAATTTAGTTTTCAAGTGTTGGATACGTAAAGATGTCATTCAATGTACCGAACACTTAAAACCAAATCGCCTGAAGTCAATCGACAATCGAGTTTATATCAGAAACTAATTTTTTATGTAGTTCTTGGTGGTTAAAGGCCGGTTTATCAAAATCCTGTTAGCATAGCTAGACTGACAGCTAAATTAGGTTGTTAGAATGAATGTACCATTCGCTCAAATGAAGGAATACTCATATTAGGTTCATTCGTTTGCATCGAGGTGTAGCATTTGAATAGAGTGTAGTTGAGTTGAGTGCAGTTCACACAAAGGAACGTATCAAAACAATAGAAAAATTCGAGTGTACATTACAGCAGGCGTAGGAAAGTGCTACGCCTCGATGCAAACGAATGAACCTATTTTAACAATCAGCCACGTCAGAAAAATTTGACTGAACATTGGAAAATATATTCTGAGCACCATAGAAATAGTGGTAAAAAATGTTAACCGAAATAAAAAATTAAACAAAATATAGGTATCCCATTTGGAATATAAAATTTTATTTACATTAAAATTCAACTATAATAACAACAATCTGATGCAATAGCATTTTACACTCTCAAAATCAAATTCCGTTCAATACAGAAAATATAAAATACATCAAAAATATGAATTCATCACTGTATACTTTTTAACTCACACAATTAGGATTTGATGCTGAAAATTTACAGGAAAATCACTATCAATATGTGCACATAAAATGGTAAATAAAACTTAACATATTAATTAAATTCAGAATGGAAGATCTCTAGATTACTTTGAATTATTGTATGAGTTTTGCTGTAGGTGCCGCCCTATCATAGTTTATTTAAATTCAGCAACTGGAATATTCTTTTTTCTAAAGATAGGAAATGTTAGATGACTGTATACCACATTTGAAAATATGTGGTCGCAAAACAAATGCTGATGCCACTTTTATCTTAAAAATAAAACTGATCCCACTTCTGAAAATAAAGCTGATCCCACTTCTGAAAATAAAGCTGATCCCACTCCTGAAAATAATGCTGATCACATTTCTGCAAAGAATGCTGTAGATTGAAAGCCAAAATATTACAGCCAATATTTCCATACATGAAATCATCAAGTTCAACTATGAGTAAACCATAAGGTCACTAAAGAAAATTTGACGGAAGACCATTCGATAAAGCATATTTCTATTTGATTTCGACACCATGTAGTACTCGTGCAACCCACTGCTATGTTTATTCAAGAGGACACCCTCAAATATGCCCGCCTTCCTTCAACTTGCCTACTAGCGCATCGACGTCTGGAAGAATGGTTCCGGCTTGGCGTGTTGGGGGATCCTCTACGCTCAAAATTTGTATTCGTGGACTGACGTCGATACCAAGGTCTTTTGGAGTTGTTTTTTGAATAGGTTTCTTCTTGGCTTTCTAGAAAAGAAATTAAAAGATTTGTTATTTTGGAAATACGTTTTTTTTTTTCGAATTTAAAACGTTAGGTTAATGAATTTTGATAATGGAATATTCACAGAAATTCCATGGTTTTACGGTACTTTTACGTTGTCGACGTTTGACTGGACATAGTATTAGGCTTCTCGGTAGTGACAGCAGACGAAAAAACATTTCTAGTCAAAATGTCTTCGAAAAATTACTCATATACTGAGTCAATGGAGTAGAATACGGGAAGAATATTGAAACAATTTTAGAACTTTCGAAAGTATTTTTTTTGCGGTTTTGTGTGCTAGGATGCCGGATCCTAGCGCACCTTTACATTTTTCGCATTTTGCGACCATAACAAGATGATGTTATTGTTGGCTTGCCTAACGATTCGCTTGTGGATTTATGTGCGGTTTTGTGTGCTAGGATGGCGGATTCTAGCGCACCTTTTACATTTTTCGCATTTTGCGACCATAACGAGACACATTCGTTAAATACATATGTATATAGAACGAAAGATAAGAAAGTTTCCAACAAGATGATGTTATCGTTCGCTCTCCCAACAGTTTTCATGTAGGTGTTATAAGTGGTTTTATGTGCTAGAATGCCAGATTCGTGTGAGACAATTTACACTTATTTTTAAATTTTTTATATTTTGAATAGTGTGTCATATTAAATGGATGGCTTAGAATACGGGAAAAATATTGAAAAAATTCTAGAACTCTCAAAAGTATTTCTTTTTGGCGGTTTTATGCCGGATCCTAGAGATCTTTTGTTTCTTTTTCAACTCGTAACCTGTATGTTTGATATTATAATTGTCAAAGCTTTCTGTGTGAGAATTGTATCTTTCCAAGCTAAATCATATATCTGTCAAAAACTATCACTCACCATGATATTGGGCAGAGTAGCATAACGTGGTTCGTTGAGTCTCAAGTCAGCACTAATAACTGCAGGGAGTTTACATTTGATAGTTTCCAAACCTCCATCAATTTCCCTAGTGATAGTTAAATCTTTGTCTCCCTTTTCAATCTGAAATCAATTTCCAGAAAGTGATCACAAAATTCATCAAAAAACCATCTGATCAAGATATTCACACTTTCACTAGTAGTCATATAAGCAACTAAGTAAATATTAATTTAGAGAAATAACCTAACTCACCTTGGAAACATTTGTAGCTTGAGGCCAGTCTAGTGCAGCAGCTGTCATCTGTGCTGTCTGATTAGAATCATCATCAATAGCCTGTGAAAAATTAAAACAAATTTTTCTGAATGCATATCTTTCATAAACAAATGATTAACATTTTTTGACAGATGGCAAAACAACTGAATATCTAATATCACAATATCATTCTACAGCCACCTAAGATGACAAAAAAAATTGTTTATTGAAAATATTATATCATGCATATCTTTCATAAACCAATTACCAAATCATTTTGACAGATGGCAAAACAACTGAATACATCAATCTAATATTACAAAATCATTCTTCAGCCACCTAGGATGACAAAAAAAATGTGTTCAATGGAAACACATCAAGGATGGCCGTATGTAAAAATAAGAATACATGGAAACTAACCGACCTGTTTCCCAACAATTATGATATCAGCCTTCTCATTCTGCGCGATTTTCGCCAGGATTTTCGAGACGTGAATTGGTTGTAGGGTTTCATAATCAGGTCCCGAAATTTCGACGTGTATTCCCTTGTCCACTCCCATCGCCAGAGCCGTGCGTATGACTTCTTGGGCCTGTGCGGGACCGCAGGATACTGCGATTATTTCGGAGGCGATCTTCTTTTCTTTTAGGCGGACGGCTTCTTCTACTGCTATTTCGTCGAAGGGGTTCATGGAATGTTTCACTCCATCTGTTACGACACCAGTTTTGTCGGGTTTAACGCGGATCTGAAATTTGGAATTGGATCACCTCAACCTTTGTCGAATTTGGATCATGGGGATTCTGAGAGTGAGGAAGTAATTGTTTTTCTCACCTTAACTGCGTAATCTATGACTCTCTTCACACCTACGAGAACACGAGCCATTGTATCACTTTAAAATCGGTTCAGTTAAATTTGAAATACCAAAACAATTGAAAATATTTTTGAACTAAAAGAATCTGGACTTTGATACGGTGTGGCCAAAGTCAACGTTGATTTGTAAACATAAAATTGATAAAAAAAGACGAAACAGTGTTGCCTTGCCAGCTTGCCACTGTCAATGCATCCTCGGAAACGGAATTATCCTGAAATTCTTGGAACACCTTCATGAGCTGTGCCGTTTGTTGAAAAAAACCAATGGAAAGTCCACATACTCCACATTGGTAATATGTAACCACTAGATAATTTCATGTTATGAGGATGGCAACATTGGCAACACTAAAAGCTGATAATGTAGGTATCTTCCGTTGGCAACAAAATTGATAATGCAGGAATCTACCTTGACATATCCTTCTGGTCCGGTTGTGCAGTGCATAGTGGAGGTGTGAGTTTCCTAATTTAATTGCCAAATTATTCCATTGTGTGCCCCAAATTCTTTGCTCACGTTTAAATATGGCAGACTTAGACGATTTTTTTGCTAAAAAAGACAGAAAGAAGTCCAAAAGTACAAAAAAATTTGCTACAACCGAAGAGGTAGCGAAAAAGCTGGAAGACAGTGCAAAAAAGACTGAGAAATTGAAGAAAGAACGTGTCCCCGGTGAAGGAGAAGACAGTGCTGCACCTGTCCATGTAAGTTTTTTGTTAAAAAGTCACCTCGAATGACGTATGAAAACTGGTTCGAAGAGGTTAGGTTCAGTAGCCATATTGCATTTTTCAGGAACAAGACGAATGGAAAGAATTCGAAGAAGAGAAAAAAGACTACTCGGGGTTGAAAATCGGTAATCTAGCCATCACAACGACTGCAGAAGGTAACACAGGAACCAAGGAACAAACTATCGAACAGCAGCAGGAAGAGGAAGCTGCCCAAGAGATTGAACGGAAAGCGGGGCCTTGGAGACGTATTGATAGTGACGTTCAAGAAGAAATTCCCGTCAAGGTTGTCGAAAAGAAATCCGAGATTCTGCCAAATGTCAGCCAAGGGACTTACGTTCCTCCTAGCAAGCGTAATGTGGGGCAAACACAGACTCCGCTTTCTCGTATGAAAACCAAAACTGCTCCTGATATACACAATGAGGAGTTTTTCCCAACACTTTCCAAAGGAGGAGATCATAAAAAGTGAGTATCCTACAATTTGGAATCTGCCTGAACTAGGTCAACTTTTTACTTGTGGGTTTACACAATAGAAAACTTAACAAATAATTGTAAAAAATGAAACCATTGTGATGAATGAGTTTTAAATTCCATAAAATTACTATTTTCTTTCATGACTATGGTAAAATGATTAATAATGAAATGGTAACATGAGAAGTTCTTTTTTTTTAATGGCCTGCTCTTACTAGAAAATACTGCGCTAGACTACTCAGAGATTAGAACTTCTCTAAAATTAATTAACTGTCATATTTTCACTGGAAATTTCAGTAATATCAGGGAAGGTGTTTGCTCTGAAAAAGATTGCACTATCAACTGAAAAATTTATTGAGATTTTTCTTTGTAAGCTTGGCAACGTCATTGATGAAAATTAGAAATATGAGTGGTCCTAGCACACTGCCCTGTGGAACACCGAGAGATACCTCCAATCTATGACTGTGTATTGTATTATTTCACAGAGTGGGTTCTCCTTTTAAGGAAGATTTTAAGCAATGCAGTGCACACTGTAACATTAAAGTTTCATTAATATAACAAAGTTTATACAAACAAGGTCCTGTGTGTCCAGTTAGTTGAGCATAAGACCAGGAGCCCTATTCTCAAATGTCGACTACCATATGCCGCATGCGACAAAATATTTCTATCACTTTTCTGGACCAAGCATTGAAAAGAGATAGAGATATTTTGTCGCATGCGACATAGGGTAGTAGACATTTGAGAATCGGGTCCCAGATCTACAAGAGACACCATGATGAATTAAGAAAATGTGTTTTAAGAATTTATTTACCATTTTCTATTCTGAAGCAAAAATACAAATTTTTTTCTCTGTTTTAGACATGGTTTTTATATGTGGGATTATTAGTTGAAAGCCTAAATAATTTACATGTATTATGAAACTATTTTTCATTATTTATTCATTTATTTATTATATCTTTTATTGTTTGATCTTCTACCAGCTGACAACATCGAAGGTTTCTACAAGAGAATAAACATATTACTAAAATACTTATCTGATAGTCACCAATTTTATGTTGTTCATAATCATGCCATTAGTTTTGGAGACAGAATCCATAAATATTGAACTGAAATATATATCTTTTTGCAGAAATCGCAGTGAAGGCTCTTTCGAAGTAGTGCAACACACCCGATCATCCTCACACAGACAAGCAGAACAGTCCAAGATCAGTTCGGTGCAGGGCCCCAAATTGAGTCTTGGAAACCGTTATAATACTCTCAGTAATGATAGCTAGTGTTGCTATCATCTCCTAGGGACATGTTTATATTGAGTGGTGGCCATGGAAAAGATCCGTTACGCCTGATTTACACTGTTAATCCAAGGACTTGAAAAAGTTTTTCGGAGTTACGAGATAACTCCACTTGATAAAAATATTACAATTCTCGTGGTGAATTTTTGTTTGATGGTGTGAATCAGGCAATTGGTAATGTCTTGTAAGGAATTAATTGAAATTTTCGTATCCAGCAGTTGTTTTCTTTATTTCTTGATTGTGAGTCCGTCGATTTGTTGACTGAAAATTTCTGTTGTATCCGAGATCCATCATCGTCTCGCGTGGATTTCAAAATTGGACTAATTGTTTACCTTGGTCTTGGCTTTGAATTTTGTTTTTTTCAAATCTTTACTAGATTTTTTTTACAAAATAAATTATATTATTTCCATTTGGTGATCTTTCTTCAATACCCTATATTTAATATTTACGTTGTACATGATAATCGGTCCTTTTTATAAGAACGAACAAAGGACCAAGCTATTGGCAATGGGTTGTATTCATAAATGCTAGCACATACTACCTCATACTATAGGTTTGTGTCTCATAACTTAATTTTTTGTTAAAAATTGTTAAAAAAAAAGAATCATGTATTTGCGGGAAATCTGTTCAACCCATTCTGAAACACCTTGTTTCCACCTCCGCTTCAGATCAGTTGTATCTTTTGCAACTGAACAAGCGGATATACAGGAAAACTGTGTTTTTCAACAATGTTTTATTTGTCTAATGAGCCAATTTTCCGTAGTAGTGTATGAATCTGCACAATTTTCATTTTAATCCTTAATTAATTTAATTTGTAATAATAATATTTTGATATACAGAGTGACCCATTTGTAAACATTGTTATTTATTATCTGATTCAGAAGTTTTTTTTTTTTCAATAGATACAGTTTTGATAGTTGATAATTGAGTGCAATAAATTCGAAGTAAAAATAAAAATTTCAAGGCCTACTTCGAATTTTTTTTAAGGTCAAAAATCCAAAAAACATACTAGGGATTTTTTTAAATAGAATTTGGTGACGCCACTGGATTCACGATATTTTGAAGTTGTTCATACAAATCACTTGAGAATGTCGTGAATCCAGTGGCGCCATCAAATTGTATGTAAAAAAATCGCTAGTATGTTTTTTAGATTTTTGACCTTGAAACAAATTCGAAGTAGGCTTTGAAATTTTTATTTTCATTTCGAATTTTTGTCACTCAACTAGAACTATTGATGCTCTATCTATTGAAAAAAAACTCCTGAATCGGATAATAAATAACAGTTTTAGAGAGGTGGCCCGCTTTCAAATGGGTCACCCTGTAGAATATTAGTGGATTTAAACCAACATACTAAAAACATTGTGGTTCAGCAAAATGGAGCTCAGGTACATTTTTCACAGAACTACGAAATCACTTTTTCCAATAGATGGATTGGAAGAAATGGACCCAAAAGGTGGCCAGTTAGAACACCTGATTTAACGGAACTTCTTGTAAAGCAAAAATAACTCATTTTGGCACTATGTCTAGAACAGAACATTTTAAACAATCACTTCAGTTAATAATTCATCAAAATACTTTCATTTTGATCTATTTGAAGTGAATATTGGCTTCAAAAAACTCAAATTTTAATTTTTAGAAATATTTGAGAGACAAATAAGAATAATTAATATATCGTGATGAAAAAATATATATTTCAATTCTACTTTGATCTTTTGAAAAATAGTCTCAGCGGTACATACACAAAAATTGGAACAATAAAGAGAATATTAGCAGCATAGCCCTAGAGAAGAGAGATAGATGCGTCACAAGCCGAACGTTTAGGCCGATCGTGCCTCTCTATCGCTTGTTCCACGCTCTCGCTTGCAAAAATTAAGTTCATGGAATTGTACCGCCCATATCTCCCAACAATTATTAAAAATTATCTCAAAACGTTGAAAAATGACGAATTAGATTACTCCTGTGGCAGTTTTGGAGAATTCCTAAAGGAACCGAAAATACAACAGGTTCCATTATGATTAAAAAACTGATGATAAAGTGAAAATTCTAGATAAATCTGACTACTACGAAAGGCTTTAAACACGTGCAATTTTAAGCAATGATGGAAAAACTCTTTTTTCGAAGGGACAGATTGATGACAAAGCATAAGGGTTCAGCAATTTCAGTTGTGACTTCTTTTAGAATTTTTATAGAAATTCCTTCAACTCCACACGAGTTCTTTTGTTTCCATTTCTTCAAATGATTTTCAAAATTTGATATTTTATATGGGTCGATGGGGGTAAGTATTTTAAGTTGAAGACACTTCCCCAATATTCGATATGATGTGGTTTAGATTTGAATTATTTTAACTATTTGTTATTCACATTTTTCGAATATATCTGTATTCCTGCAACGTGTTCAATATACAATTTATTATAGTGTTTTTAATATTTCAACAAAATAGAAAAATAGTTCATATACATAAAGGTCTCCGCCACCACACTCGCATTAGGAATTTAAATCTTCAAGTGTTGAATTTTCACTGTAATTGAGAAACATTTTTCAATACCGATGCTTTGTAACAACCTTTTCGAAAATACCTCTCAACATATTTTCTCCCGTGACTTCCAGAATTACTGTAACTTTCGTAAAAAGGTCCTTTGAGTAGTTTTTCATTGTAGTTCTTTATCATATAAATCCAGACTTTGATAGTATTATTTTGATCATCGAGAGGTATGACTTCATATAAATCTCTCACATAGAAACTCGGATGATCTTCCAAAAGATCGAGATCTGCCAACACTTTATCATCCACTTCATACACTTCCCCTTTCACTTGATTACCGTCACCTGAAAATAATCCAAACATTTACGTTCTCACGCAACATGAGCCAAGTACGAACCTGGACTAAGCAAAAGGAACGGAATATTATACTCCGTGGATATGACCAGAGGGTACTTTTCCTTGGTTTTTGCTTCGAAAAGATATTTGCAGTATCTCTCCGCGGATTTAGATAACCATCCATAGTTGGGTTCTCCTTTTTTCAACGTACCGTACACAAAAACCTTATGCAGCTGGGGAGAAGTCATATTACCTTCTTGACCGACAGCAGAAGCAAAAACACTACCGAAGAAAACAGTGATTATTGTTATTAACTGACTGTGAAGGTAAACCTGTATCTTATGTGCAATAATCATTATATAACTATAGCGATTTGTTGAAATTACAAACTGAGTACGGTCCTGTATTGCCTGCTAGCGCCCCTATCATTTTTTATGCTGCTCATGATTAAAGTTAAACAGCTGATTGAAATGCAGGGGGTGTGGTGTTTATAAGTTGTCATTCAGCGTGAACACGCCTAAAATTTAAAAGAATTCGTTTGTGCAATACTTACAGGCAAGTTTTTTCAATAGATTCATGAACATATAGTTTGGTATTATCAACAGGTTGTCCAGATAACGATATAGATAGATATGCCCCCTCTAAGAGCGCTAAAGGAATTTTAAAAATGAGTGGGCGATGAACAGAACAGTCGTTTATTTTCAAACTGGATGTGCTTTGTCCATTTACAAGTTTTCATCTATGACTCATTGGCTTTTATTAAGACTATTTTGGCTTCTGGACCTGGTGGTGTTGATACTGGGCGACTTCAGCTTATTAGCCAGCAACTTTTCTGTTTCGCTGAGGCCGTTGACATCATTTCCTTCCAAGGAAATACGTGATATGCCTTTATCAGTGGCATAATTGTTGATCTGATAGTCCAGCATGTTGTTCACACTCTGTAGTCCTTCCTGTTTTATTCGATTGTCTGCAAAGTGATAATTTATAGTGGGTTGGTGGGTGCATTGTTTTCACATCGACAGAGAATACATGATAAGTTGAGATTTGTCAGAGTGTTGTTTCCTTTGCAGTAAATTTCCGTGTCTAATTCTTCGATGTCTTGAATGAAGGGGTGATAGAGTGTTTCGGGTACTGCACACAAACTTGAGGAACTTTTCTTTCGCAGCGATGACTGCGAACTGATAGAGGATTTCTCTGTAAAGAAATTGATTGTTGGTATGTATAGTTCCTTTTTGATTTTCAATGACTAGATAGTCAGTTATTTAGGCTTAGGACATGTGAGTTGTTTTGTTGTTATGCTTCTTTCTAATCAGTGAATTCAGTTGAATGCCAAGAAATAAACACAAAATTGATTAAAAATGTATACTTTCAATACTGCCTGTTTCAAATGAAGATTTAATTTGAAAGAGACAATTTGTGGGTGAGTTGCATACTAACCCTTCAAAGATTTTTTTGAAGTTTTCGACAATTTCCTTAATATTGTATTACTCTCAGTACCTTGCAACATCTGAAAAATTATTATTAGATTAAAAAATTAACTATTCAATAAATGAGAACTCCGACTGACTCTCTTCCTCTGAAGCTCAAACTTTATCCTCCTCCTGATCACTATTTCATCGTGATTGAGGCAAAAATTCTGAAGGGGTTCCATCATCAGTTGACACCCTTTATTTCTGATTTTATTGTCTGCCAAGTTCAGGGATACGAGCACCCTTGAATAAAAAAACAAAATGATAAATGAAGTGGTTTCTTAGTAAAGGCAAAACTGCACAGATCGTTTCAAATCTTGTGATTAATTATTCTTGCATATTTCAAAATCAAGACTTGTGTTTTGTCGATGCATTGGCTCCATCAATGAAAAACTTTCAAACAATTCAATGCAGGTCCTTCATTTTTAGAGTAAATCACAAAAATTATAGTGAAATGAATGTTCAATTATCCTTTTTTGAATATTCTTCTAGTCTGGCCAATGTAAGTGAAAGTAAGTGTTTATTGCCCTCAATTTCCAGTATTTATGATTTCAAAGAGCACTAATAAAAAAAAAGTTTTTATCCACTCCACTTATAAATAACCACCTGTAACATCTACAAGCGAACTGTTACGCAAGCAAACGATAACGTCATCTTGTCGGAAATTTTCTTAGCTTGTTTTCTATATAAATGTGTATTTATCTATATGGATATGTATTTAACGAATGTGTCTCGTTATGGTCGCAAAATGCGAAAAATATAAAAAGTACGCCACAATCTGGCATCCTACCATACGCTAATTAATTTTTTTTTAAATAGCCCATTTTTAGGTGGAGTTGTAAATGATAAGGAAATTAAATACATGTCTGTTCCACATTTAAGGCACCTATTTCTCACACGGAAATGTAATGCATTTCGACAAGATAACTTGCCATCTTCAGGTGCAAAACTAAACAAAACAGATATAAACATTGATTTTTTTATTACAATTTTCTCTACTTACTGCATCCTTATCGTTTGCGCATCTGTACATACCTATTAATTCTCAAAAACTTCGCTACGTACTCGACACCTTCATCGAAAAGACCGTTACTGGCCAAGTTGAGGTGCAGCAAGGGATTTTCCATCGGCTTGCTCAGCTCTTCAGATATCATTCTGATCCCGTCCACGTTGATCTCGCAGAACTTCAGAGACAGCGACAGCAGTCTGTTTTCTTTCAACAGGACATAAAAGTTCTGCTTGTCATTGGGGTTTCCGTTCAAGCTCAAATCTTGTAGAGACCGATCGGTTTTGATGAGCTCTACCAAAAGTTCGACCTCTGCGGATGTAAGAGCGCAATTTTCTAATCTGGAATAGTATATTCTAGAATGAGCATGAAATTTCATACATTTCCCACGAGTCGGTATATGAAATTTTGTAGTACGATACAAATATATTGAAAATTATAAAAAAAATCATGTACATCATAATATTTTCATTACTGAGCATATTTGAGCATAAAGTAAAGTTAGACTGTAAAATTAAATTTAACAAAAGCTTGAAATTGTTACTGTAGTTTCTATTCCTTATTATTTCACTTACTTCAGAACAGTTATAGACTTGTAAAGGTTTTGCCATTCTGTTAGCACATCAAAAGTGCTTTTTTCAATTTTATTGTTTCTGAAGATCACTTTCTCCAACGACTCTTCATTGCCTCGTTTTTTAAATGATAACCATATCTTTGGTTCATTTGTGAGATCGGAAGTATAGCATTTCTGAAACGAATGATTTTGTAAATGTTAGTAAGTCAGGTTTGAGGATTTTTTTTTGTTAATACAAAGACCGGAATAAAGTGAAATTAAACAAAGAAATACCAACAGATAGAAGTCATGACAGTATTTTGGTTTTTATCCACCTACAAATCAAACTGAATTGAGTGGAGAAAATATTTCAACGAAAATGAAATAAATAATGGAGCAAATATTTTAAAGAAAATATAATAATTAATTTGGCATTGATATCAAACACGAGCTTAAAATTTGTTCGAGTGGAAAAACGTTTTGTAATAGAGTATATATTATAGTTGTTTAGAGAATCACAGACCTTTTATCTGCTAGCATATCATTGCTTGGACGTTCCTCGTCAACGCCCCCAAACCCCCGCACTTTCCCCCAGCTCCCCGCACTTTTTCCGAGCCTCCCGCACATTTCCCCAGTCCCCCGCACATTTCCCCAGTCCCCTGCACTTTCCCCCAGCCACTCGCAATTTTCCCCAGCCGATTCCATTACCCAATTCTACGTTCATTCTGCGCCTAGCGCACAACTATGGCGGGAGTAAAAATATCTCGGCCGTCCAAGCTCCCACGCTCCTCATCTTTCGCAGGGGCGTTCTCCGTCAACGCCCCCCACCTCCCACACCTTCCCCCAGCCCATTCCAATTACCCCAATTCTAGGTTCATTCTGCGCCACATACACGAAAATCTGCTCTAGTGACGTCTGGTGACCCCGCCTCTTCTGCGAGGGCGTTCTTCGTTGACACACCTTGCCCGCAGCACCACCCCCGATGAGAAGAACTCGAGAACAAGGCAAAAACACCAAAGCGCGATCAAACGGCGGGAGTTAAATCTACAAACGAATACTGGAAATCGAGTGTAAATCACACCAGGTGTAGGAAAGTGCTACACCTCGATGCAATGGAATGAACCTATTTCGAAATCTTGAAAAACAAACGACAATAGAGGGGTGTTAAAGATATATTAATAATTTTGATAAGGGTTCGTTTCAAAATAGTAGGTAGGTGGAATTGAGAATGAACAAATGACACGTTACAATAATTTAATTGGCTCCGAAGGTATTTACGTCATAAATAATGGCATTTTACGAACCTTTTCATCGTATATTAGGGCAATCGGCATCTTCAGCCAATTGTACTTCTGACAGGTAGATCTAAATTTCAAAATAGCTTCATCCACAGGAGACAGACGATTCGCAGATTTTCCAGACTAAAAATTTTCATTCACATCAATCAAAATAAATGCTTGATTAAATATTTTATACAGTGCAAGTCTCTAACTTGTAATAAATTCGGAAAACTCGCAGAAATTTCACTTTCAGATTTTTTTCTTTTCAGTTAATCTTTTCGCAATATCTATCAGATGTAGTTCAATGTCCAGCGTACCTTTAGCCGGGGAAGTAGTTGTTGTCTGTTAGATATTACAAAAAGATCACATTTTTTAATTTTAATGGAGAATGTCCCCCTTTTCAATATAGATTGTATTTTTTCACGTTGTTTGATCATTTTCAAATAATACTGGAATAATGAACTGAACCTGTCCTAATATCACAGACGGCAAATTCTTCTTTGATTTCAAACGTGGGACAGGATCATGAGTGCTGACACTGCGTTTAGGTTCCTGAGAGCTGATGTTACGTTTAGGTTCCGTAGGAATGATGCTGCGTTTAGGTTCCAGAGGGTTGATACTGCGTTTAGAAGAGCCTGCCATTCTCAATGTAGACAATGGGAAACTACTTTTCAAACACTCTTCTCGTGGCTGTCAGTTTGACATGTATTTTTTGCGCAATCGTCGAAACACCGATGACGCAACATGACGCAAATGACAAAATAAATGTTATTCGAATCAGGGTTGCCACCTCTTTGGAAATAATTATGAATGAACAATTTCATAACGGACAGGAAATTTTTGCCTTGGTGCGAATGTAGTTCCCATGGAACTCCGAATTGGCATATCCAATCCTCTACCAAGGCATCAGTGACGGTGAAGGCTTCCTGGTTGAGCAAGGCATATGCTTCTGCCCTTTTACAAGGATGTATTTATTCCCTTGGTCAGATTCTAGAAACTGAAACACATACGATATTTCATTTTATTAAATTAACTACCTTCAACTTCAGAAGGAGATGCCGCATAGAATATTTTCAACCTTAGCTACGCCACTGGTCCGAAACGATAAAAAAACTAAAAGTTCCAAATTCCTTTCCAGATGATCTTCCAATACTTCTGATCGTCCCCCTAGATGTAACCAGTAAACCATGTGGTACCTTATAGTAACAGCGAGGAGCCTGATATGGATGCTTCTCGCCCTCTTCTCCGCCCTGCTGATGCTCAGCGCTTTTCTGAGCCCGTCCTGGCTCGCGTCGGTCCCAGAGACCGTGACATTCGGTAACGAAACCATCAAGTACAGACCCAGCGTGGGGGTGTATACCAAATGCGGCAAGCCAATAGGAAACACCTATCCCGTTTGTACGATGCTAGCAGTTAGAGGTCTCGCTACTGAGTCGCATATCTATCCAGATGTTTGGAAGGCAGCCACGGTGTTCTTAGCTTTAGGTAAGTTAATGACTATAACAAAAGTTTACAAGATGAATTCCTCGATGATGAAATCACCACTTTTCGCACGCATTTTCCATGATTCCATGATGAAATGCGGAGTCACCAAAATCGAGCAAAAAGTTCGCGCGAACCCACGATCCCAGAAAGTGTGCTTCAAAGCAGCGTTATGAATGACGTGCCAGGAACGAGAGATTCACTTTTCAGTTGATACGTCAAGAAGAGTACTTCGACTACGCCACTGAAGATGACCGCCGCAGTTGAAACGTCTGGAGATTTTTAACCAAAGAAGTCCACGGTAAAACCAAACCCGAAAACCAACCATGAAACTTCCGATAAAAAGTTTTTACATCTGTCATCCTAAAAAAAAAATCTTATTCAAAGATAGATACAACTCCTTGTTTCCTTGCTTCCACAAAGTGTTCCATTAATAATAATAATTTCAGTGAAATCAACCTAGCTGAACATTTTAAATTGCGCGTTCGTTTATGTTGAGTGCCTTATCACTGGATATATTACGGACTATAATCCGATGTGCTACGTTTTCAGCTAGGTTTGTTTCACTGTATACTCCCTCAAACACTCGTAGAGTGTACCCAAAGGTAAGGCCTTTGGTGGGAGAGAACGGCTGTTTTTATTATAATTTGTATAATGCTGCAACTTATTTTATCCTTTTATTTTTTTCAGGCCTATCAATCATGTCCCTTACGGTGTGCACGGGATTGCTGAGTTGCTGCTTTCAAAGTATTTTCAAGAAAAGCATATTCAACATATCAGGGGCTGCACAAGCTATAGCAGGTACTTACTTGAAGGAATAGATATTTTGGGAAATATGCTCAGAAAACTTTTTTTTTATTCTGAACAAACTATAGAAGCATCGCTTCAGTCGCCGTCCTAGTCCTCTTTCTACTCATACTTCTCGAATCGATTCGGAGATTTCAACTTGGGTGCCTCGATGGTGTAGTGTTAGCGCCCTCGTCGAAAACGACGGGTCCCAGGTTCGAATCCCGACCAACCGACACTTTTGATTCAGTTACCTTATTCAAGCCTGAGTTGCTCAGTCTCTCGCGTTTATTTTCTAGGCATCTGCTATATAATCGGAGTGATGCTGCACCCCATGGCCTGGGGAAGTCAGAAGGTGCAGAAGCTGTGCGGCAGAGAAGCTTCCCCCTTCTATCCCGGCGACTGTTCGTTGGGCGTCGGACTCTGGCTGGCAATTGTCGGGACAGTTTTGACCTTCGTGTGCGCCTGTCTATCCGTCTCGGCCGAAAAGTCCACCAGCAGCGACAAAGTCCAGGACAAGATATATGAAGGACAAACGCTTATATGTTTGACATAAGAATTGTAAGTATCGGTTTTTGTAGTTTTATTTTCAGTGAGATTTTCCGAATTCAGCAGAGGCTCAGTACGCAGTACGGGCTGGGAACTGAACCTTGAAGAACACTAGTTGTTAACAGCCCATCAATGATAAGAGGACATGGCACGGTTCATATGGTTCTAAAGATATTACTTATTAAAAGGAAAAAAACTCATCTTATTTGCAGAAGTTTTATTTAGTCATGTGGTGTGACATTTAAAAATATTGTTTCAAATGGTTTTAAGTACAACATGAGACAGACAGGATCCCGATCGCGGTCCATTTCGGGATTTCCAGTTCTGAACTGAAGTCTTAATTAAAGTTGAGAGCAACTATTGAAGATAGCATCCCGAGATTCGAAACATTATCCCGAAATTAAAGACAGGATCCCAAGATCAAGATCAGATCCTGAGATCAAGATCAGATCCTGAGATCAAGATAGGATCCTAAGATCAAGATAGGATCCTGAGATCAAGATGGGATCCTGAGATCAAGATGGGATCCTGATATCAAGATGGGATCCTGAGATCAAGATGGGATCTTGAGATCAAGATCAGATCCTGAGATCAAGATAGGATCCTGAGATCAAGATAGGATCCTGAGATCAAGATGGGATCCTGAGATCAAGATAGGATCCTGAGATCAATATAAGATCCTGAGATCAAGATGGGATCCTGAGATCAAGATGGGATCCTGAGATCAAGATGGGATCCTGAGATCAAGATAGGATCTTGAGATCAAGATCAGATCCTGAGATCAAGATAGGATCCTGAGATCAAGATGGGATCCTGAGATCAAGATAGGATCCTGAGATCAATATAAGATCCTGAGATCAAGATGGGATCCTGAGATCAAGATGGGATCCTGAGATCAAGATAGGATCCTGAGATCAAGATAGGATCCTGAGATCAAGAGAGGATCCTGAGATCAAGATAGGATCCTGAGATCAAGATAGGATTCTGAGATTAAGATCAGATCTGAGATCAAGATCAGATCCTGAGATCAAGATCAGATCCTGAGATCAAGATAGGATCCTAAGATCAAGATAGGATCCTGAGATCAAGATGGGATCCTGAGATCAAGATGGGATCCTGATATCAAGATGGGATCCTGAGATCAAGATGGGATCTTGAGATCAAGATCAGATCCTGAGATCAAGATGGGATCCTGATATCAAGATGGGATCCTGAGATCAAGATGGGATCTTGAGATCAAGATCAGATCCTGAGATCAAGATAGGATCCTGAGATCAAGATAGGATCCTGAGATCAAGATGGGATCCTGAGATCAAGATAGGATCCTGAGATCAATATAAGATCCTGAGATCAAGATGGGATCCTGAGATCAAGATGGGATCCTGAGATCAAGATGGGATCCTGAGATCAAGATAGGATCTTGAGATCAAGATCAGATCCTGAGATCAAGATAGGATCCTGAGATCAAGATGGGATCCTGAGATCAAGATAGGATCCTGAGATCAATATAAGATCCTGAGATCAAGATGGGATCCTGAGATCAAGATGGGATCCTGAGATCAAGATAGGATCCTGAGATCAAGATAGGATCCTGAGATCAAGAGAGGATCCTGAGATCAAGATAGGATCCTGAGATCAAGATAGGATTCTGAGATTAAGATCAGATCTGAGATCAAGATCAGATCCTGAGATCAAGATCAGATCCTGAGATCAAGATAGGATCCTGAGATCAAGAGAGGATCCTGAGATCAGGATAGGATCCTGAGATCAAGATAGGATCCTGAGATCAAGATAGGATCCTGAGATCAAGATGGGATCCTGAGATCAAGATGGGATCCTGAGATCAAGATAGGATCCTGAGATCAAGAGAGGATCCTGAGATCAGGATAGGATCCTGAGATCAAGATAGGATCCTGAGATCAAGATAGGATCCTGAGATTAAGATCAGATCTGAGATCAAGATCAGATCCTGAGATCAAGATCAGATCCTGAGATCAAGATAAGATCCTGAGATCAAGATAGGATCCTGAGATCAAGATAGGATCCTGAGATCAAGATCAGATCCTGAGATCAAGATAGGATCCTGAGATCAAGATGGGATCCTGAGATCAAGATGGGATCCTGAGATCAAGATGGGATCCTGAGATCAAGATAGGATCCTGAGATCAAGATAGGATCCGGAGATCAGGATAGGATCCTGAGATCAAGATAGGATCCTGAGATCAAAGATATAATCTCGAGTTCAAAGTCAGATTCCCAAGAATCTCGAGATCGCGATCCTGACTTTTAAAATCCAGAGTTCCAAGTTTGATATCACAATCTCGAAGTCCATATCGGAATTTATTGTTGGAAATTGGGATCTTGAAATTTTAAACATTTTCTTGATAATAACGGCATATGTCGAGAATCAATGCGGATTTACAAAGTTGAATACGGGATTCAGAGAGAAATTGAATTCGACAGCCTCGATAATGGGTCTAATGAATAAACCTTGAGCAAATGCTTTTACTCAGATTTCTTGAAACAGACCTATCCATTTTATTAATTAATGAGAAAGACACACCTATAGTGAAAGCTTTTGCTAGCTTTTATTCATAACACCCATTGAGCTGCCATTCCGATATCCAAGAACGCATCCCAAAATTGAATCTCGAAATTGAAGATGAAATGAATGATAGGATTTCGAGTTTGAAGGGGGGTTTTCGAGATTAATATTGGGATTCTGAGACTGAAGACATGATATCAAGAATAAATAAAAAATCCCGAACTCAGATTCGAGATACCCGATTTTATTGTCGTGATCATTTAAAAAGTATTTTATTCTTCTGCACATTTACCATGTTTTGATTGGCTGAAACTAAATAACATTCATCGCGATAATAATTACACTTAGCAGGCATAAACAACTAACAAAATTATTTTCTATTCGTTCATTGACCTTTGGTCAACTTCTGCCAAACCAACACTTTATTGTTAGCTGGCATTGCGTCGATACTCAGTAGTTTGATGCCGTATTCTTCAGCAACTTTTATCAAGTCCCGGATATCACGCACACCGCAGCTGGGCTCTCCCCGCCTGATCATTTTATCGAAATCCCTGTTGGACTGCGGCTCCAGCACCCCGTTATGAGCGTACGGTCCATACGTGAGCAGCAAACCCCCGGGTTTGAGCACCTCGCCGACGTTCCTAAACAGCCCCACCGTACACTCGAACGGGGTGACGTGAATCATGTTGATGTTGATGACGTAGTCGAAGTCGCTCGAAACGTTCCACTTCGTCCAGTCCTCCGTTACGTCTAGTAATAAAGGTTCTTTTACGTTGTTTGCAGAT
The DNA here is from genome assembly GCA_958298965.1 of Chrysolina haemoptera. Lineage (NCBI taxonomy): Eukaryota > Metazoa > Arthropoda > Insecta > Coleoptera > Chrysomelidae > Chrysolina > Chrysolina haemoptera. Next base: position 1,371,477 of record OY282595.1, on the reverse strand, counting down.
GCGTCGGATTTGTGGGCTCGGATGCTGTCCAGCAGAGACGCTTCGTATTCGGATGGTTGAAATATGAGCTTCGGAAAGTGTCGAGCGAAATAGACGACGTGTTGGCCGGTCCCGGAGGAGATTTCCAGCACGTTACCCTCCTTGTTCAGGTCGAAGTACTTGAGTAGGGCTTGGAGAATGGGGGTCTTGTTCCTCTCTGTGGCGCTGTAGTATATTTTCCGGCTGAAATGTTAAATAGACATATCGAAGTGTTTGGACGTTTCGAAATACAAAGTTTTTGTACCAAATGACTGTACGTGACGAAGTATGTCTCACTTTGAGTAGCGTTTTTTTTTTTTTCAGAAAGTCTAATATTCATATTTCTATATAACAATGACATACTTGATTTTTCGTTTTTCTCATTGACACAATAGCTGATGAGATGATATAAAAGTAAAAGAGCAGTGCCATTTTTCACTCGTCAATTTTCCCTAGAATCTAGGGAAAACTCAGGCCAATCACAAGAATTACCCCTATATTATATGTAAATATGTGAAGATTTTTCCGTGTATTTAGGGAAATATTTATTGTATTCAAAGGTCATTGACTCATTTTAATATACAGCAGCGTCATTCAAAAAATATGCAACAAATGGATAACTTTTTTATTATTGATTTCACAAAAAAAAATTATTCGTTATAAAAGTTAGTGCTCATCAAGAAACTCATAATGGGATTTGGAAAAATTATGTTAGGTTCTTGGTTTCAGATTTTCAGAGAAGTCATCAAGAATAAAGTACATGTTTTTTTTAAATATGGAAAAAATTTATTAGGAATATCAAAGAGGTGCTGATCAAACCGACTCCTCCAAATTTTTTCATTCGCACCGCACTGGTACGTTATCGTCACATCACTTGAACCATTTTCTATGAAATATCCACTAGTTATTGAAATATAGGCATCATATCATAAATTCATAATAATGTCTAAGAGATAAATCGCTGTCAATTTTTTTTTATCAAGGTTGTTGCACGATATTTGAATATCCTATCATATTAATGAAAATCTGATAACCCATTATGAGTATTCTGATGAGGACCAACTTTTACCCCAAACATTTTTTTTGTGAATTCAATAATAAAAAAGTTTTCAATTTGTTGCATAATTTTTGAATGACGCTGTATACTGCCGATCTACAGAGTCGTCTTGTCGAAGGTCGTTTCCAATAAAATATTATCCAACAGTTATACACCTACAGTGTGACCCATTTAAGATGGAAGGACCAAAACTTACCTATTCAACGGATTGAAATGATTATTTTTTTTTTCGTTGGGTAGAAATTCAAAAAGTCCTCTAGAACACCAAATTTCATGAATAAAACTCCATTTCCAGAGTCAACTAATCTAATTTTTCCATTCAATTTCAGAACTTTTATTAAATCGCTAGTAATTTTTTTTTTAGATTTTTTACCTGGAAAAGTAAGATTAGTTGGCCCTGGAAATGGAGATTTATCCATGAAATTTGGTGTCTTGGTAGACTTTTCTGAATGTCTACCTAACATGAGCTAATGTAAAATGAGAACTACGATTTGTTTAAATCAAGCAAATCTTCAAAAGAGCTTGAAACATTCTGAATATTTCGTGGAATCTGATTGCTAATAAAACTGAATATAAATCGCTACTCAAAGTGGGACACACTCATCTATATTCATGTACAAGTTGAATGTTTTGTGGAATATTGTTGTTTGGACCAAGTACTACTCAAATTGTGATATCTCAAAGCTCTCTAAATCTTTAAACTTACCTCATTTTGAACCATCTGCTTTCGGGTTATTGAAAAACTATACCTGAAACAAATTTTCTATTAATGGATTCCGATGTTTATATACCAAATATTTAATACTAATGTTTGTTATTCGTATATCACCACTGCCTTATGTATATCAAAGCTTTAAGTATAGTAGCTTTTGTATTACCACTCGAATTTTGTAATTTTGTACTATTTATATTACTTGTAATAAAGTCGTAATAGAAAGCGTTTTTATTAAGTACACAATTCATTACTTAATGTAGGTAATAAACCAACTTTTGCCACAGCAGCCAGGAAGGAATGAGAGAACAGTCTAAATGCCTTTTGGAACCTAGGCGCTAGCTGTTGAAAAGTTATAAACAAGGAAAATCGATTTATTTATTATAGATACATTTATTTATTGTTTATTGAGATTTTTTTTCAAGGTCAAAAATCCAAAAAAACACTGGCGATTTTTTTAAATAGAATTTGACGACGTCACTGGATTCACGACATTTTCAAATGGTTTATGTGAAAATTACGTAGAAATGCGTCCAACAATAAAAAAGTTACATGGGAATGAAGTTTGTAAATTATGTCAATATATCAACCCACCACTTCAATTTCAGAACTTTTATCAGAATTATGTCTACACCACTGGATTCAGAATATTTCGAAATGTTTGGTCAGAATTTCATCGAAATCTGTTCATAAATAAACAAATAATAAATTAATAAAATAAAAAATTTCTGAAATTCTACTAAATAACGTTCTTTTCAAATTTTATTATTTCATAATTTGTTTATTTAAGAATAGATTTCGATGAAATTCTGGCAAAATATATTTCGAAATATTCTGAATCCAGTGGTGTAGTCAGAATTTTGATAAAAGTTCTGAAATTGAAGTTTTAGGTTGTTTCATTGACATAATTTTAAAATTTGAATCCCATATTACTTTTTTATTCATGGACGCATTCCTACGTAATTTTCACATAAACCATTTGAAAATGTCTTGAACCCAGTGCTGTCGTCAAATTCTATTCAAAAAAAATCACTAGTATAATTTTTGGATTGTTGACCTAGAAAAAAATTCGAAGTACTTAGGCCTTGAAATTTTTATTTTTATTTCGAATTTATGGCTCTCAACTAGAACTATTAATGCTCTATCTATTTAAAAAAAACTTCTGAAAAGAATAATAAATAACAGTTTTAGAGAGGTGGCCCGCTTTCAAATGGGCCACTCTGTATATAAAATTGAAAAAAAAAACATTCTACTTGATAAATAGTGATATTTGTTCAACAGATCAACAAATAAGTAATTCAAACATTAAAACAATAATATACATTTCTACTGTTCTTTTATACTCTTCTTCTTTTTACTTTTTACATTAGTAGGAATATAAACTCCATGTCCAGTTTTCTTCAGATGGTCAAATAACTTATTTTTAGATGAAAACTTTGATTTACAAGTAACACAGTTGTGATCTATATCTACTTCTAGTATATCACTTTCAGTAACAACTTCCTTTCTGTTTTTCTTTTCCCTCCTCTTCTCTTTTTTTAAATTGGCTCCGCTGGCAGGTTCAGGAGCTTGAACATTTTTTGTTTCTGAGGGCTCTCCGCTACATTCAACTAGATCTTCCGCTTTTGTCTTGATACCACTTTTCTTCTTCTTATTTTTGTTTTTTTTACTTGAGCTGAAATCTTCATCCGAGTTATTATTTGTTTCTAAAATACCAGTATGATTAATTTCTTCTTCGCCAATATTCACAACATTTCTGCGTTTTTTCTTTTTCTTTTTGCTCTTAACCTCGTCTTCTATCGAATCAGATTCAGAAAGCATTTCAATCTGCACCTCTTCCTCTGAAATATTTTCTACTTCAGGGGTTTTTTCAATGCCATTTCCTAGATCATCAGAAAGATTTGAACTAATGTCTTCTTCTAGCATCAATTCCTTCAAAATCTCCACATTTTCTTTGTGTTTTTTACTACTTTCATGATTTTCAAATGCCTTGGGAGTCTTAAAAATCTTGTTACAAGCAACACAGTATAAGTTATTGAGATCTTCTTCGTCCTCCTCACACTCTGCATCAGAGAACTCCTCACCAAACTCTTCTGCTAAACTCTTTTCTATTTGTTCTAGCTCTGATTTCACATTATCAAATTTTGCCCACTCCGGTTGATTTTTTGAATCGTTCAGTTGCTGCTGCCTTTCTTGTCGTTTTTGTTGGCTTAACATCTCTCGTTTCTTCTTATCTTCCACTAATTTCTGTTCTTGCAGTTTCTTTTGTGCTTGCACCCTTTTGTCCCTCTTTCTGACAAAAGATACTAAGTTTCTAATTTCTTCGTTACGCTCTTTCTTGGCCTTCTGTCTAACTTTCTTGTTCTCTTTGTCCACAAGTTTCAGGTATCTCCGATCTCGTATGTCTTTGATACCGTAAGGATCCAACCAGACGTAGCTCTTCTTGGTTGTATAATTAAGCCAGTATGCGTAGAACTCTGAGACGTTTTCATAATCTGTCAGAGAGTTGCCAAAGCTGGGTATTTCACAGAATTCCTCTTTTTCTTCCATGAAATCCATGTCTTCCTTGGCAACTTTGTCGAAAACATTACGATATACTGAGTAAAATCCATTTTCATCATCCCCATAACCCTTGAAGCATGTGGTGGTGAAATACTGGAAAACGTCCAAACTTTTGTCTTCGAATTCCGAGCTGGAACCTCGTAAAATCTGCTCTCGGTGGTTGTCGTACCATGCTCTTTCTTGTCTGTCGCTCAGTATTTCATAAGCTTGCTGCACAATCTGGAACTGTTCTTTTGCCAGCTCGGCATTGCCCAAATTTTTATCGGGATGCCATTTGAGTGCCATTTTTCGGTAGGCCGCTTTGATATCTGCATCGTTTGCATCTCTGGATACATCCAAAACTTCGTAGTGACACTTCATTGCAGGTTAGGTTGTTTCGGATTTTGACAACTTCTGATAAATCGAATACTTGTATCTGTCTAATGGTAATTAATACGTTTAGTGAAAACATTAATTATTAACAACTAATTTGTAATTTACAAAATGGTAGTAATAGAACTCTACATCATTTGTTACACACATTACAAATTTAAAATATTGAAAATTGAAATTTAAAATTCTTACCTTTTACTCGAGTCGAGGTTATTTTTATCTTATTCTTCTCTTCTTAGTAATTATTATTTTCTTCTGGCCAAAGGCACAGAACTTAAACAGTATTTAAGTTAATGCGTTCAGCATTGGGGTACTGAGCAAATAGGCCAAAAAATAGATTTTTTATTAAAACTGAATATCACTGAACTAAAAAATAATGTGAAATCAAATAAACTAGATACACCAAAAATTTTCCCAAAAAAACCTGTTATACTTTATATCAGTTGAACTAAATAATTATAGATGTCGCAACCTGTGCAGTGACTGCATAGATTTCTACGCACCAAGGACCAAAATCATTTCGGAGAATATTTTTACCAATCTACCAGTCGTAAGAGGGCGGAACAGTTCAGTCCATGATTTTTGTATTTTATTAGGATACAAGGCTCTTCTAACTTGGTACAGAGACGGACTTGAAGGAAACTAGAAACTTCACATAAAAAATGAAATAATGATTATAACACATTCATCCGCACGTACAAAAATTTCAAGAATTGTTTCTCCAGTTGGTACCAAGAACTTTCACGAAAGATTGACTTTTATTGATATAGATCAAAAAAGTACGTATAATGTATCCAACAAAATGATGAAATCACATACCTATCAGAATTTTATCTGTGATAAGAGCAGATATTCAGTTTCATTCATGTGTGGAACAAAGTATTAGAACAAGAAGAACATGCAATCGTCTGATTTATTTTTCACCTGCTTTGTTTTGGTTTTTGTAAATGCAGACGAAAATATACTCTGTACCAGTAAAAGTTGTGATGTAAGTGTATTTTTTCTTACGTAAAAATTTTAATGTCCCAGAATATTCAAGAAGAATTCCAGTTATTCATACTGATAGAATAATCTAAGGTAGCTTTTATTGATTATCTATGTTAATTTTTTTAATTTTCAGGGAGTGAAATGTCCCCAGTTGCCAGAAAGCTGTAAAATTCAAAATTCTACTCATAATGGCATATTTTTTCCATCACCCGATACTTGCAATTGTTGTGAATATTGCGTGGAAAATTTGAGTAAGTGTGCATTTTTTATTCTAAAGTTTGATCAAGTAATTGGCAATGGGCCAAGCAGTATGTTTCGAGGAAAAAAAATCCGCATCTCATTTTTTTTTTTAATTTATAATTTATGTTTGTATATACCTAGGTATAATATATTCCTTGATTTAGTTTTAGGAATTTCCTACACAATTTTCCGGCATGGAAATGTTATTTCATAAACTGTTAGTAGGCTAACTTTGTTAGCGAAAGGCGCGTCGAGTGAAAGTGACGTAGTTTTGGTGTTTTGGGTAGCTTCTATTTCTCGAATAGCGTCAAATATAACTCTGAAGTCATCATTTGATAATACGACACGACAATTCATAACATAAAACAGTCAAATCAAGGGTACTACAATTTGGCAATATAATAACTGTCGAAGAAAAAACTTTGTATACTTTCGTAAGGGGCTTTTTTGTACTCGCGTGTTTGTTGACCTCGGTTGCGCCTCATTCAACAAACCTCACGCTCATACAGAAATATCCTATTTTACGAACTTGTATCATAAATAGCTATTTTATGCTCTTCTGGAATGTTTGCACCTAAAACTGAAAGATTATTGTATTTTTCTCTGATCATTTTCAATAAATGAAGATTTTTTTTTAATATTCAGATGAAGGAGATACCTGTGCAATAGGAAGTCCCGCTTCAGGTGCCCCTATTAGCATTTGTGGCTCAGGCCTGTACTGTAACCCTTTGCCGAACGACGAATACGACGGAAAATGCGAGAAAAGTAAGTAAAACACAAATTCTGATTCAAAACAATAGAGCTGTGACACTATATAGTGTAATATACAGGATGAACTACGAACACTTACCGAAAATTATACAGTATGCTCTCCCCACCAAAAGAATTTAAACACAAAGTGAAATTTGGAAATCTGGGCAATGAAAATGGCTTTTGTCAGAGCCGGCGTTAGCGCATTTGGCGCCTAAAACATTTATTTTGCCGACTCTATGTAATTCAAACACATATTTCTGAAATAAATAGGTAGATATATTAGAAAAGTTATTGATATCAAAGTAAAAAATAAATAACTAAAATAACATTCTGTTAAAGATACATAATGAATTGAATATATTGAAAAATCAAAGAAACATTCGCTATAAATTTAAATTATATCAATAAGTAAATATGAACAAATAAAGTAAATAACAAAATATTAAAAACATTTAGAACTCAAAACATATCCACTTTCCTGTATTTTTCTTTGGCAATAATATCATTATAATGATAATAATATTAATAAAATTAATGGTGTTTTTAACACCGTAGTCTCGTGATGGGTATAGAGGTCCCGGACACTAGATGCAGAGCGTGTCGTGGGGCTCCTGAGACCCTTATGTATTCGCTGTCAGCATGTCGAGCATATGCAGTCTCAGCCTATATCCACAGGCATAACGCGGCTCTACGAGTGTTGTACTACCATCTACGACACTCGTACGGTATAGACGAGTCACCGGTGTTGCCTTATGCTCCGGGGGATATTGAGTCCGTTGTGGAGAATGAGAAGTGCCGAATTCATTGGAACTACTCATTCCCCACCCTCAGGCAAATACAAGCAAATAAGCCTGATGTAGTCCTCCTCGACCATCAAAGTAGGACGACTAAAAAAACTGGATACGTTGTGTCATATAGATGTACCAAATTTGTGACATCTGAACAAAATAACAACGAAGATACACTGGGGTTAATTGGTTCCGAGTCACCCGTTATAATCAACCAAATCATTATAATCACTTTTTGTTATTATAACTTCTATTTACTTTCAGTGGACACAGAATGTATAGGAAAGCAGAACGATTACGATGAGCGACGAGATACTGGCAAATTAGGGTTGATGGAAGTAAGAAAGAATTGTGACTACGATGGCTTATATGTTTCGTTTAATTGTATACCAGGACAGTCGTAAGTTATTCAACATCTACACTTGAATTTCTGTTTGAACCAATGCTCCTTTCTGTGTAGAACATTTACATCATTCTTGAAAAGACTATTTACAACTGCCCTGAATATATCTCCTAAGGGGGGACATATGTTAACCTTAAAATCTTAAGAGGGGAGGGAGATCAGGAGAAAGCTCTCTTGATTTTCCTTTCAAAAATACCCTTATTTATAATTTTTACAGAGTCTTTTCCAAGAAATGGCGTTCCAAACGTTTATGTGCAATGATATGCCAATTGTTGCTAGTTATTTGTGAAACTCTGAACGTTACTGATGAAATTCATTTGAGAATTTGATTTTGAGACATCTTGTATAGCACAATTCATAATATTGATAATTTCCGTAGGTGCTATTGTGTCGACGAAAAGGGGAATAGGATTTTTGGAGAAATGGATTTCACATCTTTGCCCGACGTTGATTTGCCATGTCGTAAGTATATACAGATACATTATGTTGATTAATAACAAAATCAAAATCACTCGAGGCGATCAATGTTATTTTTTCAATCACTATTTAAAATTTGCACGCAAGTTTAAGTACACGTTTATGTAACAGTAATTTTGTCTTTATTATTTTTACCAACATCTCAATAATTCAGTTTAATTTTTGTTGCTACATTTCTCTCAATAATGACCGATGACAATGTTGCTAATTCTGCCTACTTTTGAATCAATCGTTTTAGTGTTAACTGTTTGATGTACAATTTTCCTTTCCTTTGATAATTTCTTGTATTCCTCAGGGTATTCAAGAGAGTTCTATCCCCACTATTGTATAACCTCGTATAACCTTTATAAGCCAGTAATGATAAAAAAAATCTTTCATTAATTACTTATGACCGTGTTCCTGATTTTCTTTCCTTCAATACTTTCTTCTATTCCTCAGGGTGTTCAAGAGATTACGCCCTAGCTGTTGAACTCATCGGTCGGGAACTGAACCCCAATGAGCATTTACGGTGCACCGCCAAAGGAGACTACGATACATTTCAACACATTGGAAACAAGTTTCTTTGTGTGGATTCATCAGATGGGGCACCCACGTATCCCAATGATAAATTGGTTAATAGTTCTTTGGCTACCGAACTGAAATGTTGTAAGTATGATTATGGTGGTGTGACCAGAAAAAAGTTTCGACAATCTGATTCAAGAAGGAGAAAACCCCACACCTGACACCAATTGTAATGAAAATATGCTTGACTCTATGTTATTTATTTCAACAGTAAAATAACTGAACGAAGTCATTCAATAAGTACACTGCAAATCCTATTCTGTATTCACTCTGAACTCACCATTCTTTCGTCGGGCTAGCGCTGCAATATATAGTACAGAATCATGGGCGCCGCTAGTGAAAATTTCAGGAGGAGGCGGTTACTAAGGCTCAGCTGTTATTTGAAACATTCGCAATTTACGTTTATCACGTTTGGACTATAACGGCTAAAATCCAGGGGGGGGCAGTCGCCCCCCCTTGCCCTCAAGTAGCGGCGCCCTTGTACATAATACTTTCTTGAACATTCATGAATCTTCATTCACAGTTAGGCCACCAGACTAAGTTCTCGATTCTTTGGATGAGTCGTTCGATGTGATGACGTCGTTGCATTCCTAACAAGGTACGATGACTATGCATTATTCGCCTCTGTCCGCTCTTCCAAATAACAAGCGGCCAGGTCCGGCTCAAAGAATATTACACTATTATACAGTATCCATCAGATTGGTTACTATGTAATTATAATAATAATATCAAGTCGTAACTGGGTCCGATATCCCTTTCTATGATTGTAAAGTATGTACAATAATATATGTGATTAACCTAAACAGGATAACATGCGAGTATTAAGCGCTAATAACAAATATTATTAATATAATACACTTCACGTTTTACTGTATCTTTTTTTTTTCATCCAAAACAATTGGTCACCCATAATAGATTGCTACTCAGTCCTACGAAGCCAGCGGATTCATATCACAGCCAATCGATATGTTTTCGGTTCTTTGTGGACTTTTCGAAAGTTTCTGACTCCTTTACTGTCATCAGACCAAACTATAATGTAGGACTTCGAAGTAGTTCACCACATAATATGGTGTTTCCTCTCGAGTACATCTGGCCCAGAAATGTGAATGGATAGGAAAACCCCTGTCAGTATTGTAAAGAATTCTGTTAATTTTACGTCCAACTATTCAAAAATCAAATCCATAATCTCTGGCTTCTAGGTTTGAAACAGACATTCACTATCTTCCTTTCAGATCATGAAGGTGATGATGGTGATATCTATTTCAAGAAATGTGAGAAAGAGTATAATGATACTTTGACAGACATGAAACAATTCGAGTATGATATTGATATGAGCTTTGGCTTTACATACCCTAAATGTGACATAGACGGAACGTACCAAGCAGTCCAGGAGAACACAACACAGTAAGGAACATTTTTTTAAATTATAATAATATCAGTTATTGTTTTTGACATTCTATGAAAGTACAGGACAAGTAAAAAAAAACTATAATATATTGCTATAATTGAAGCGCTCACCTGGTGACCGAAAGGTCCCAGGTTCGATTCCCAGCCGGTGTGCGAATATTTTTCTTTTCAGATGTTAAAGTCTGAATTATTGATTTTCGTAGCCGGCTGGGAATAATCCTCCACGATTCACTGTTACTTTAAAAATTAACACTGCTGCTCCTAAAGTGGCGTATGAAGTTAGTAACAAGGCATAGCAGAATCCAGAATAGTGCAACTTAGAAAGTAATATATTATGGTTTATGGTATCGAATGCTTTTTAGTAGTCCAACAGTGTTAAAATTGTTACTGTGTTTTTATAAAAAGCTATGCTTTTTTAAAGCACGCTCTTCAGGTGAAATCCATTGTACTGTACACCTATTTATTTATTAACGATCTTATTTTCAAAGAAAAAATCATGAAAAAACACGTTTTCTCTTGATTCAATAGATTATTTGAATTTCAATTTGTATGCTTAATGTTCTTTATATTTTCAGTAAAATGTGTGTCGATAAGCAAGGCAATATTCTGCAAACTGTCGACAAAGAAATGAACAAGACTTTGGCGGATTCAATGGATTGTAGTAAGTCTTTGAATTCTATTTGAGTGTCCTAAATGCAAAACTCTGTATTTGCATCTCAAGTAATTTCGAGTAACCTGCAAAAAACTCATAGTTCACTTACATATCGTCTTGTGCTACTGAAATTGGTCACGATAGATGGAGATAGAATCTAAGATCCTATGTTTTCTGTTCCGCACATATTGGAAATGCTATGACTCCAAAAACAGCGTTTGAAAATTGTAAATACAAAGTTTTGCAATTAAATAATGCAAAGAACCAGTTTCGCATCTGAACAAATGAAACTTACCTACTTTTACATCTCAATGTAGTTCTACAGATATGGAATTTGTTCATGAAAATCAAGAGTAGAATTTAAAAACACATTTCATGTCAGTTCTCACAAAAATCACATCAGTGTTTGAAGAAGTTTTGATTGCGAATGATGAGTTAGTGAAACAAGAAAACAGAAACATTCGATTCAATACCATGTGTTCAACCACGTGATCCATATTCCGGTACTCTTATTGGCTAGGTTACATATACCGACTTTTGAAAGTGAAACTCGCTTTTAAATAGAGAGTTTTGCATCTCACACGGATTTTTTAATGGGATTTGCATGGAAACTACATTGTTTTGCAGCTAGTTCTGATATTTGTATGGTAAATATTGAAAATACCTTTCATTTGGTACCAATATCTCCATTTTCGACATTTTGGCAAATACCGAGTTTTGCATTTAGGGCACTCATTTATAAAAACCATCATTAACCACCAAAAATATTCTATAAATTATTCGACAACAATCGCCGGTAAGATTAAACACTTGCCGACACTTGACGCTAACTATTGCAGTGACAGTTGTCAGTTTAACGTGACATGGCAGTAACGATTGTCAATTGTCACTTTTCAATTTGAAATGTGTTTTTTCAATTTTCAGAGTGTATAAGAGCAATAGGAATTATGACGACTGATGAAAAACCCTCTTGTGCGGAAAATGGTAACTACGAACGGACTCAGTGTAGGAGGGGGATATGCAGATGTGTCGACAGAGACGGAAATCAAGTGTGCACACCAGATGCCTGCGAGATTGAAGAAGTGTCCAAAGCAACTTTGGAGTGCGAAAAGCTATGAGCTATGACAGAGTTATTGTGTATATGAATGATACTATTATGAATATTGCAAATATACATATATACGACATCGAACATTTTCTTTCATTTGCCTTTAGATTATGAACCCCTACTATTCAAGAATAACAGGTAGAAAGAGACTTTGCGATTTTGAATAGTACCTACTGAAATGTCTTGAAAGTTTTAGTTGCCATTAAATTTAGTATTTTGAGATTTCAAAATCGTTTTGAAATTTTTTTCCACTCAACCTAATCTCATAATTAACTTGAGTCATTTTGGGTATTTATATGTTTCCGTATAAAATGAACGGCTACCGCCTTCTTCAGAAAAGTTAAACATGAAAATGGGGAGGGGCTTGCAAAAGGTCCGGTCGTTCTGAATTTTTTGTATGTTGTTAGGACCTAAAACAATATTGACGAACTAAATTTGTAATTTCCAAGGTGCTGTGCGAGCAGCAATGTACCGAAAAAACCATGAAATGATCGGACTTTTTTCAGTTTTTGCTCAATATCTCAGAGATGGAAGGGTATGACGGTATAGGCACTCCACATACTTTTAAAGTAGACTATGTTTTCTACCATTTAAGACTGAAGCGTGTTCTGTAAAGAAATTGGTTACAGTTCTTTGAAAATAGTGAATTTTTTCCAAAATAGTGTATTAAAGTATGAGTGGATAAAAAGGCCTTTCAAACACGCGCGATTTTTCGAGCACGACGGTCAGTCATTTTTCAAATGTTTTTTTGGCGCCAAAACTATTTTCGATGAGTTTTTGACATTTTCGTTCAAAGATTCGGAATCAGCACGTCAAAATACGTTAGAGCATGAACATTTGAAATCCGAAAAATGAAAATTAAAAAAGTTCAAAAAATTATCTATCATGATATACTCGACTTTTTTGAGCGTCGATTTTTTTCATTCAAGTTCTCAGTATATACTAATTCGGCCATTCTGAATCGATTGGCATTCGCAGAATTTGTCTATCTCTAACCGTTCTCGAGTTGGTCAGCTCTGAATTAGTTTTCAAATGATTTTTTTGGCACCAAAAATATTTCCGATGAGTTTTTGACATTTTCGTTAAGAGATTCGGAATCAGGACGTCAAAATACGTTAGAACATGAAAATTTGAAATCCGAAAAATGAAAATTAAAAAAGTTCAAAAAATTATGTACCTATCGTGATATACTCGACTTTTTTGTCCGTCGATTTTTTTCTTTCAAATTCTCAGTATATACTAATTCGGTCATTCTGAATCGATTGGCGTTCGCAGAATCATTCTATCTCTAACCGTTCTTGAGTTGGTCAGCTCTGAATCAGTTTTCAAATGGTTTTTTTGGCGCCAAAAATATTTCCGATGAGTTTTTGACATTTTCGTTAAGAGATTCGGAATCAGGACGTCAAAATACGTTAGAATATGAAAATTTGAAATGCGAAAAATGAAAATTAAAAAAGTTCAAAAAATTATCTATCATGATATTTTCGACTTTTTTGTCCGTCGATTTTTTTCTTTCAAATTCTCAGTAAATACTGATTCGGTCATTCTGAATCGATTGGCGTTCGCAGAATTGGTCTATCTTCAACCGTTCTTGAGTTGGTCAGCTCTGAATCAGTTTTCAAATGTTTTTTTTGGCGCCAAAAATATTTCCGATTAGTTTTTGACATTTTCGTTAAAAGATTTGGAATCAGCACGTCAAAATACGTTAGAACATGAAAATTTGAAATCCGAAAAATGAAAATTAATAAAGTTCAAAAAATTATGTACCTATTGTGATATACTCGACTTTTTTGTCCGTCGATTTTTTTCATTCAAATTCTCAGTATATACTAATTCGGTCATTCTGAATCGATTGGCGTTCGCAGAATTAGTCTATCTCTAACCGTTCTTGAGTTGGTCAGCTCTGAATGAGTTTTCAAATGGTTTTTTTGGCATTTCCGATGAGTTTTTGACATTTTCGTTAAAAGATTCGGAATCAGCACGTCGAAATACGTTAGAGCATGAACATTTGAAATCCAAAAAATGAAAATTAAAAAAGTTCAAAAAATTATGTACATATCATGATATACTCGACTTTTTTGTCCGTCGATTTTTTTCGTTCAAATTCTCAGTATATACTAATTCGGCCATTTTAAATCGAATGGCGTTCGCAGAATTGGTCTATCTCTAACCGTTCTTGAGTTGGTCAGCTCTGAATCAGTTTTCAAATGGTTTTTTTGGCGCCAAAAATATTTCCGATGAGTTTTTGACATTTTCGTTAAAAGATTCGGAATCAGCACGTCAAAATACGTTAGAGCATGAAAATTTGAAATCCGAAAAATGAAAATTAAAAAAAATCAAAAAATTATGTACCCATCATGATATACTCGACTTTTTTGTCCGTCGATTTTTTTCGTTCAAATTCTCAGTATATACTAATTCGGCCATTTTAAATCGAATGGCGTTCGCAGAATTGGTCTATCTCTAACCGTTCTTGAGTTGGTCAGCTCTGAATCAGTTTTCAAATGGTTTTTTTGGCGCCAAACATATTTCCGATGAGTTTTTGACATTTTCGTTAAAAGATTCGGAATCAGCACGTCAAAATACGTTAGAGCATGAAAATTTGAAATCCGAAAAATGAAAATTAAAAAAAATCAAAAAATTATGTACCTATCATGATATACTCGACTTTTTTGTCCGTCGATTTTTTTCGTTCAAATTCTCAGTATATACTAATTCGGTCATTCTGAATCGATTGGCGTTCGCAGAATTAGTCTATCTCTAACCGTTCTTGAGTTGGTCAGCTCTGAATCAGTTTTCAAATGGTTTTTTTGGCGCCAAAAATATTTCCGATTAGTTTTTGACATTTTCGTTAAAAGATTTGGAATCAGCACGTCAAAATACGTTAGAGCATGAAAATTTGAAATCCGAAAAATGAAAATTAAAAAAAATCAAAAAATTATGTACCTATCATGATATACTCGACTTTTTTGTCCGTCGATTTTTTTCGTTCAAATTCCCAGTATATACTAATTCCGTCATTTTGAATCGATTGGCGTTCGCAGAAATTGTCTATCTTTAACCGTTCTTGAGTTGGTCAGCTCTGAATCAGTTTTCAAATGGTTTTTTTGGCGCCAAAAATATTTCCGATTAGTTTTTGACATTTTCGTTAAAAGATTTGGAATCAGCACGTCAAAATACGTTAGAGCATGAAAATTTGAAATCCCAAAAATGAAAATTAAAAAAAATCAAAAAATTATGTACCTATCATGATATACTCGACTTTTTTGTCCGTCGATTTTTCTCGTTCAAATTCTCAGTATATACTAATTCGGCCATTTTGAATCGAATGGCTGTCGCAGAATTGATCTATCTCTAACCGTTCTTGAGTTGGTCAACTCTGAATCAGTTTTCAAATGGTTTTTTTGGCGCCAAAAATATTTCCGATGAGTTTTTGACATTTTTGTTGAAAGATTCGGAATCAGCACGTCAAAATACGTTAGAGCATGAAAATTTGAAAACCGAAAAATGAAAATTAATAAAGTTCAAAAAATTATGTACCTATCGTGATATACTCAACTTTTTTGTCCGTCGATTTTTTTCGTTCAAATTCTCAGTATATACTAATTCGGCAATTTTGAATCGAATGGCGTTCGCAGAATTAGTCTATCTCTAACCGTTCTTGAGTTGGTCAACTCTGAATCAGTTTTCAAATGGTTTTTTTGGCGCCAAAAATATTTCCGATGAGTTTTTGACATTTTCGTTAAAAGATTTGGAATCAGCACGTCAAAATACGTTAGAGCATGAAAATTTGAAATCCGAAAAATGAAAATTAAAAAAAATCAAAAAATTATGTACCTATCATGATATACTCGACTTTTTTGTCCGTCGATTTTTTTCGTTCAAATTCCCAGTATATACTAATTCCGTCATTTTGAATCGATTGGCGTTCGCAGAAATTGTCTATCTTTAACCGTTCTTGAGTTGGTCAGCTCTGAATCAGTTTTCAAATGGTTTTTTTGGCGCCAAAAATATTTCCGATTAGTTTTTGACATTTTCGTTAAAAGATTTGGAATCAGCACGTCAAAATACGTTAGAGCATGAAAATTTGAAATCCGAAAAATGAAAATTAAAAAAAATCAAAAAATTATGTACCTATCATGATATACTCGACTTTTTTGTCCGTAGATTTTTTTCGTTCAAATTCCCAGTATATACTAATTCCGTCATTTTGAATCGATTGGCGTTCGCAGAAATTGTCTATCTTTAACCGTTCTTGAGTTGGTCAGCTCTGAATCAGTTTTCAAATGGTTTTTTTGGCGCCAAAAATATTTCCGATTAGTTTTTGACATTTTCGTTAAAAGATTTGGAATCAGCACGTCAAAATACGTTGGAGCATGAAAATTTGAAATCCCAAAAATGAAAATTAAAAAAAATCAAAAAATTATGTACCTATCATGATATACTCGACTTTTTTGTCCGTCGATTTTTCTCGTTCAAATTCTCAGTATATACTAATTCGGCCATTTTGAATCGAATGGCTGTCGCAGAATTGATCTATCTCTAACCGTTCTTGAGTTGGTCAACTCTGAATCAGTTTTCAAATGGTTTTTTTGGCGCCAAAAATATTTCCGATGAGTTTTTGACATTTTCGTTAAAAGATTCGGAATCAGCACGTCAAAATACGTTAGAGCATGAAAATTTGAAATCCGAAAAATGAAAATTAAAAAAAATCAAAAAATTATGTACCTATCATGATATACTCAACTTTTTTGTCCGTCGATTTTTCTCGTTCAAATTCTCAGTATATACTAATTCGGCCATTTTGAATCGAATGGCTGTCGCAGAATTGATCTATCTCTAACCGTTCTTGAGTTGGTCAACTCTGAATCAGTTTTCAAATGGTTTTTTTGGCGCCAAAAATATTTCCGATGAGTTTTTGACATTTTTGTTGAAAGATTCGGAATCAGCACGTCAAAATACGTTAGAGCATGAAAATTTGAAATCCGAAAAATGAAAATTAATAAAGTTCAAAAAATTATGTACCTATCGTGATATACTCGACTTTTTTGTCCGTCGATTTTTTTCGTTCAAATTCTCAGTATATACTAATTCGGTCATTCTGAATCGATTGGCGTTCGCAGAATTAGTCTATCTCTAACCGTTCTTGAGTTGGTCAGCTCTGAATGAGTTTTCAAATGGTTTTTTTGGCATTTCCGATGAGTTTTTCAAAAATCAAAAAATTATACCTATCATGATATACTCGACTTTTTTGTCCGTCGATTTTTTTCGTTCAAATTCTCAGTATATACTAATTCGGCCATTTTGAATCGAATGGCGTTCGCAGAATTGGTCTATCTCTAACCGTTCTTGAGTTGGTCAGCTCTGAATCAGTTTTCAAATGGTTTTTTTGGCGCGAAAAATATTTCCGATGAGTTTTTGACATTTTCGTTAAAAGATTCGGAATCAGCACGTCAAAATACGTTAGAGCATGAAAATTTGAAATCCGAAAAATGAAAATTAATAAAGTTCAAAAAATTATGTACCTATCGTGATATACTCGACTTTTTTGTCCGTCGATTTTTTTCGTTCAAATTCCCAGTATATACTAATTCCGTCATTTTGAATCGATTGGCGTTCGCAGAAATTGTCTATCTTTAACCGTTCTTGAGTTGGTCAGCTCTGAATCAGTTTTCAAATGGTTTTTTTGGCGCCAAAAATATTTCCGATTAGTTTTTGACATTTTCGTTAAAAGATTTGGAATCAGCACGTCAAAATACGTTAGAGCATGAAAATTTCAAATCCCAAAAATGAAAATTAAAAAAAATCAAAAAATTATGTACCTATCATGATATACTCGACTTTTTTGTCCGTCGATTTTTCTCGTTCAAATTCTCAGTATATACTAATTCGGCCATTTTGAATCGAATGGCTGTCGCAGAATTGATCTATCTCTAACCGTTCTTGAGTTGGTCAACTCTGAATCAGTTTTCAAATGGTTTTTTTGACGCCAAAAATATTTCCGATGAGTTTTTGACATTTTTGTTGAAAGATTCGGAATCAGCACGTCAAAATACGTTAGAGCATGAAAATTTGAAATCCGAAAAATGAAAATTAATAAAGTTCAAAAAATTATGTACCTATCGTGATATACTCAACTTTTTTGTCCGTCGATTTTTTTCGTTCAAATTCTCAGTATATACTAATTAGGTCATTCTGAATCGATTGGCGTTCGCAGAATTAGTCTATCTCTAACCGTTCTTGAGTTGGTCAGCTCTGAATGAGTTTTCAAATGGTTTTTTTGGCATTTCCGATGAGTTTTTGACATTTTCGTTGAAAGATTCGGAATCAGCACGTCGAAATACGTTAGAGCATGAACATTTGAAATCCGAAAAATGAAAATTAAAAAAGTTCAAAAAATTATGTACATATCATGATATACTCGACTTTTTTGTCCGTCGATTTTTTTCGTTCAAATTCTCAGTATATACTGATTCGGCCATTTTGAATCGAATGGCGTTCGCAGAAATTGTCTATCTTTAACCGTTCTTGAGTTGGTCAGCTCTGAATCAGTTTTCAAATGTTTTTTTTGGCGCCAAAAATATTTCCGATTAGTTTTTGACATTTTCGTTAAAAGATTTGGAATCAGCACGTCAAAATACGTTAGAGCATGAAAATTTGAAATCCGAAAAATGAAAATTAAAAAAGTTCAAAAAATTATGTTCGTATCATGATATACTCGACTTATTTGTCCGTCGATTTTTTTTGTTCAAATTCTCAATATGTACTAATTCGGTCATTCTGAATCGATTGGCGTTCGCAGAATTGGTCTATTTTCAACCGTTCGTGAGTTGGTCAGCTCTGAATCAGTTTTCAAATGGTTTTTTTGGCGCCAAAAATATTTCCGATGAGTTTTTGACATTTTCGTTAAAAGATTCGGAATCAGCACGTCAAAATACGTTAGAGCATGAAAATTTGAAATCCGAAAAATGAAAATTAAAAAAGTTCAAAAAATTATGTACCTATTGTGATATACTCGACTTTTTTGTCCGTCGATTTATTTCGTTCAAATTCTCAGTATATATCAATTCGGTCATTCTGAATCGATTGGCATTCGTAGAATTGGTCTATCTCTAACCGTTCTTGAGTTGGTCAGCTCTGAATCAGTTTTCAAATGGTTTTTTTGGCGCCAAAAATATTTCCGATGAGTTTTTGACATTTTCGTTAAAAGATTCGGAATCAGCACGTCAAAATACGTTAGAGCATGAAAATTTGAAATCCGAAAAATGAAAATTAAAAACGTTCAAAAAATTATGTACATATCATGATATACTCGACTTTTTTGTCCGTCAATTTTTTTTGTTCAAATTCTCAGTATATACTAATTTGGTCATTCTGAATCGATTGGCGTTCGCAGAATTGGTCTATCTCTAACCGTTCTTGAGTTGGTCAGCTCTGAATCAGCTTTCAAATGGTTTTTTTGGCGCCAAAAATATTTCCGATGAGTTTTTGACATTTTCTTTAAAAGATTCGGAATCAGCACGTCAAAATACGTTAGAGCATGAAAATTTGAAATCCGAAAAATGAAAATTAAAAAAGTTCAAAAAATTATGTACATATCATGATATACTCGACTTTTTTGTCCGTCGATTTTTTTCGTTCAAATTCTCAGTATATACTAATTCGGCCATTTTGAATCGAATGGCGTTCGCAGAATTGGTCTATCTCTAACCGTTCTTGAGTTGGTCAGCTCTGAATCAGTTTTCAAATGGTTTTTTTACCGCCAAAAATATTTCCGATGAGTTTTTGACATTTTCGTTAAAAGATTCGGAATCAGCACGTCAAAATACGTTAGAGCATGAAAATTTGAAATCCGAAAAATGAAAATTAAAAAAAATCAAAAAATTATGTACCTATCATGATATACTCGACTTTTTTGTCCGTCGATTTTTTTCGTTCAAATTCTCAGTATATACTAATTCGGCCATTTTGAATCGAATGGCGTTCGCAGAATTGGTCTATCTCTAACCGTTCTTGAGTTGGTCAGCTCTGAATCAGTTTTCAAATGGTTTTTTTGGCGCCAAAAATATTTCCGATGAGTTTTTGACATTTTCGTTAAAAGATTCGGAATCAGCACGTCAAAATACGTTAGAGCATGAAAATTTGAAATCCGAAAAATGAAAATTAATAAAGTTCAAAAAATTATGTACCTATCGTGATATACTCGACTTTTTTGTCCGTCGATTTTTTTCGTTCAAATTCTCAGTATATACTAATTCCGTCATTTTGAATCGATTGGCGTTCGCAGAAATTGTCTATCTTTAACCGTTCTTGAGTTGGTCAGCTCTGAATCAGTTTTCAAATGGTTTTTTTGGCGCCAAAAATATTTCCGATTAGTTTTTGACATTTTCGTTAAAAGATTCGGAATCAGCACGTCAAAATACGTTAGAGCATGAAAATTTGAAATCCGAAAAATGAAAATTAAAAAAGTTCAAAAAATTATGTTCGTATCATGATATACTCGACTTATTTGTCCGTCGATTTTTTTTGTTCAAATTCTCAATATGTACTAATTCGGTCATTCTGAATCGATTGGCGTTCGCAGAATTGGTCTATTTTCAACCGTTCGTGAGTTGGTCAGCTCTGAATCAGTTTTCAAATGGTTTTTTTGGCGCCAAAAATATTTCCGATGAGTTTTTGACATTTTCGTTAAAAGATTCGGAATCAGCACGTCAAAATACGTTAGAGCATGAAAATTTGAAATCCGAAAAATGAAAATTAAAAACGTTCAAAAAATTATGTACATATCATGATATACTCGACTTTTTTGTCCGTCAATTTTTTTCGTTCAAATTCTCAGTATATACTAATTTGGTCATTCTGAATCGATTGGCGTTCGCAGAATTGGTCTATCTCTAACCGTTCTTGAGTTGGTCAGCTCTGAATCAGCTTTCAAATGGTTTTTTTGGCGCCAAAAATATTTCCGATGAGTTTTTGACATTTTCGTTAAAAGATTCGGAATCAGCACGTCAAAATACGTTAGAGCATGAAAATTTGAAATCCGAAAAATGAAAATTAAAAAAAATCAAAAAATTATGTACCTATCATGATATACTCGACTTTTTTGTCCGTCGATTTTTTTCGTTCAAATTCTCAGTATATACTAATTCGGCCATTTTGAATCGAATGGCGTTCGCAGAATTGGTCTATCTCTAACCGTTCTTGAGTTGGTCAGCTCTGAATCAGTTTTCAAATGGTTTTTTTGGCGCCAAAAATATTTCCGATGAGTTTTTGACATTTTCGTTAAAAGATTCGGAATCAGCACGTCAAAATACGTTAGAGCATGAAAATTTGAAATCCGAAAAATGAAAATTAATAAAGTTCAAAAAATTATGTACCTATCGTGATATACTCGACTTTTTTGTCCGTCGATTTTTTTCGTTCAAATTCTCAGTATATACTAATTCCGTCATTTTGAATCGATTGGCGTTCGCAGAAATTGTCTATCTTTAACCGTTCTTGAGTTGGTCAGCTCTGAATCAGTTTTCAAATGGTTTTTTTGGCGCCAAAAATATTTCCGATTAGTTTTTGACATTTTCGTTAAAAGATTTGGAATCAGCACGTCAAAATACGTTAGAGCATGAAAATTTGAAATCCGAAAAATGAAAATTAAAAAAGTTCAAAAAATTATGTTCGTATCATGATATACTCGACTTATTTGTCCGTCGATTTTTTTTGTTCAAATTCTCAATATGTACTAATTCGGTCATTCTGAATCGATTGGCGTTCGCAGAATTGGTCTATTTTCAACCGTTCGTGAGTTGGTCAGCTCTGAATCAGTTTTCAAATGGTTTTTTTGGCGCCAAAAATATTTCCGATGAGTTTTTGACATTTTCGTTAAAAGATTCGGAATCAGCACGTCAAAATACGTTAGAGCTTGAAAATTTGAAATCCGAAAAATGAAAATTAAAAACGTTCAAAAAATTATGTACATATCATGATATACTCGACTTTTTTGTCCGTCAATTTTTTTCGTTCAAATTCTCAGTATATACTAATTTGGTCATTCTGAATCGATTGGCGTTCGCAGAATTGGTCTATCTCTAACCGTTCTTGAGTTGGTCAGCTCTGAATCAGCTTTCAAATGGTTTTTTTGGCGCCAAAAATATTTCCGATGAGTTTTTGACATTTTCGTTAAAAGATTCGGAATCAGCACGTCAAAATACGTTAGAGCATGAAAATTTGAAATCCGAAAAATGAAAATTAAAAAAGTTCAAAAAATTATGTACCTATTGTGATATACTCGACTTTTTTGTCCGTCGATTTATTTCGTTCAAATTCTCAGTATATATCAATTCGGTCATTCTGAATCGATTGGCATTCGTAGAATTGGTCTATCTCTAACCGTTCTTGAGTTGGTCAGCTCTGAATCAGCTTTCAAATGGTTTTTTTGGCGCCAAAAATATTTCCGATGAGTTTTTGACATTTTCGTTAAAAGATTCGGAATCAGCACGTCAAAATACGTTAGAGCATGAAAATTTGAAATCCGAAAAATGAAAATTAAAAACGTTCAAAAAATTATGTACATATCATGATATACTCGACTTTTTTGTCCGTCAATTTTTTTCGTTCAAATTCTCAGTATATACTAATTTGGTCATTCTGAATCGATTGGCGTTCGCAGAATTGGTCTATCTCTAACCGTTCTTGAGTTGGTCAGCTCTGAATCAGCTTTCAAATGGTTTTTTTGGCGCCAAAAATATTTCCGATGAGTTTTTGACATTTTCGTTAAAAGATTCGGAATCAGCACGTCAAAATACGTTAGAGCATGAAAATTTGAAATCCGAAAAATGAAAATTAAAAAAGTTCAAAAAATTATGTACCTATTGTGATATACTCGACTTTTTTGTCCGTCGATTTATTTCGTTCAAATTCTCAGTATATATCAATTCGGTCATTCTGAATCGATTGGCATTCGTAGAATTGGTCTATCTCTAACCGTTCTTGAGTTGGTCAGCTCTGAATCAGCTTTCAAATGGTTTTTTTGGCGCCAAAAATATTTCCGATGAGTTTTTGACATTTTCGTTAAAAGATTCGGAATCAGCACGTCAAAATACGTTAGAGCATGAAAATTTGAAATCCGAAAAATGAAAATTAAAAAAGTTCAAAAAATTATGTTCGTATCATGATATACTCGACTTTTTTGTCCGTCGATTTTTTCCGTTAAAATTCTTGGTATGTACTAATTCGGTCATTCTGAATCGATTGGCATTCGTAGAATTGGTCTATCTCTAACCGTTCTTGAGTTGGTCAGCTCTGAATCAGTTTTCAAATGGTTTTTTTGGCGCCAAAAATATTTCCGATGAGTTTTTGACATTTTCGTTAAAAGATTCGGAATCAGCACGTCAAAATACGTTAGAGCATGAAAATTTGAAATCCGAAAAATGAAAATTAAAAACGTTCAAAAAATTATGTACATATCATGATATACTCGACTTTTTTGTCCGTCAATTTTTTTCGTTCAAATTCTCAGTATATACTAATTTGGTCATTCTGAATCGATTGGCGTTCGCAGAATTGGTCTATCTCTAACCGTTCTTGAGTTGGTCAGCTCTGAATCAGCTTTCAAATGGTTTTTTTGGCGCCAAAAATATTTCCGATGAGTTTTTGACATTTTCGTTAAAAGATTCGGAATCAGCACGTCAAAATACGTTAGAGCATGAAAATTTGAAATCCGAAAAATGAAAATTAAAAAAGTTCAAAAAATTATGTACCTATTGTGATATACTCGACTTTTTTGTCCGTCGATTTATTTCGTTCAAATTCTCAGTATATATCAATTCGGTCATTCTGAATCGATTGGCATTCGTAGAATTGGTCTATCTCTAACCGTTCTTGAGTTGGTCAGCTCTGAATCAGCTTTCAAATGGTTTTTTTGGCGCCAAAAATATTTCCGATGAGTTTTTGACATTTTCGTTAAAAGATTCGGAATCAGCACGTCAAAATACGTTAGAGCATGAAAATTTGAAATCCGAAAAATGAAAATTAATAAAGTTCAAAAAATTATGTACCTATCGTGATATACTCGACTTTTTTGTCCGTCGATTTTTTTCGTTCAAATTCTCAGTATATACTAATTCCGTCATTTTGAATCGATTGGCGTTCGCAGAAATTGTCTATCTTTAACCGTTCTTGAGTTGGTCAGCTCTGAATCAGTTTTCAAATGGTTTTTTTGGCGCCAAAAATATTTCCGATTAGTTTTTGACATTTTCGTTAAAAGATTTGGAATCAGCACGTCAAAATACGTTAGAGCATGAAAATTTGAAATCCGAAAAATGAAAATTAAAAAAGTTCAAAAAATTATGTTCGTATCATGATATACTCGACTTATTTGTCCGTCGATTTTTTTTGTTCAAATTCTCAATATGTACTAATTCGGTCATTCTGAATCGATTGGCGTTCGCAGAATTGGTCTATTTTCAACCGTTCGTGAGTTGGTCAGCTCTGAATCAGTTTTCAAATGGTTTTTTTGGCGCCAAAAATATTTCCGATGAGTTTTTGACATTTTCGTTAAAAGATTCGGAATCAGCACGTCAAAATACGTTAGAGCACGAAAATTTGAAATCCGAAAAATGAAAATTAAAAACGTTCAAAAAATTATGTACATATCATGATATACTCGACTTTTTTGTCCGTCAATTTTTTTCGTTCAAATTCTCAGTATATACTAATTTGGTCATTCTGAATCGATTGGCGTTCGCAGAATTGGTCTATCTCTAACCGTTCTTGAGTTGGTCAGCTCTGAATCAGCTTTCAAATGGTTTTTTTGGCGCCAAAAATATTTCCGATGAGTTTTTGACATTTTCGTTAAAAGATTCGGAATCAGCACGTCAAAATACGTTAGAGCATGAAAATTTGAAATCCGAAAAATGAAAATTAAAAACGTTCAAAAAATTATGTACATATCATGATATACTCGACTTTTTTGTCCGTCAATTTTTTTCGTTCAAATTCTCAGTATATACTAATTTGGTCATTCTGAATCGATTGGCGTTCGCAGAATTGGTCTATCTCTAACCGTTCTTGAGTTGGTCAGCTCTGAATCAGCTTTCAAATGGTTTTTTTGGCGCCAAAAATATTTCCGATGAGTTTTTGACATTTTCGTTAAAAGATTCGGAATCAGCACGTCAAAATACGTTAGAGCATGAAAATTTGAAATCCGAAAAATGAAAATTAAAAAAGTTCAAAAAATTATGTACCTATTGTGATATACTCGACTTTTTTGTCCGTCGATTTATTTCGTTCAAATTCTCAGTATATATCAATTCGGTCATTCTGAATCGATTGGCATTCGTAGAATTGGTCTATCTCTAACCGTTCTTGAGTTGGTCAGCTCTGAATCAGCTTTCAAATGGTTTTTTTGGCGCCAAAAATATTTCCGATGAGTTTTTGACATTTTCGTTAAAAGATTCGGAATCAGCACGTCAAAATACGTTAGAGCATGAAAATTTGAAATCCGAAAAATGAAAATTAATAAAGTTCAAAAAATTATGTACCTATCGTGATATACTCGACTTTTTTGTCCGTCGATTTTTTTCGTTCAAATTCTCAGTATATACTAATTCCGTCATTTTGAATCGATTGGCGTTCGCAGAAATTGTCTATCTTTAACCGTTCTTGAGTTGGTCAGCTCTGAATCAGTTTTCAAATGGTTTTTTTGGCGCCAAAAATATTTCCGATTAGTTTTTGACATTTTCGTTAAAAGATTTGGAATCAGCACGTCAAAATACGTTAGAGCATGAAAATTTGAAATCCGAAAAATGAAAATTAAAAAAGTTCAAAAAATTATGTTCGTATCATGATATACTCGACTTATTTGTCCGTCGATTTTTTTTGTTCAAATTCTCAATATGTACTAATTCGGTCATTCTGAATCGATTGGCGTTCGCAGAATTGGTCTATTTTCAACCGTTCGTGAGTTGGTCAGCTCTGAATCAGTTTTCAAATGGTTTTTTTGGCGCCAAAAATATTTCCGATGAGTTTTTGACATTTTCGTTAAAAGATTCGGAATCAGCACGTCAAAATACGTTAGAGCACGAAAATTTGAAATCCGAAAAATGAAAATTAAAAACGTTCAAAAAATTATGTACATATCATGATATACTCGACTTTTTTGTCCGTCAATTTTTTTCGTTCAAATTCTCAGTATATACTAATTTGGTCATTCTGAATCGATTGGCGTTCGCAGAATTGGTCTATCTCTAACCGTTCTTGAGTTGGTCAGCTCTGAATCAGCTTTCAAATGGTTTTTTTGGCGCCAAAAATATTTCCGATGAGTTTTTGACATTTTCGTTAAAAGATTCGGAATCAGCACGTCAAAATACGTTAGAGCATGAAAATTTGAAATCCGAAAAATGAAAATTAAAAAAGTTCAAAAAATTATGTACCTATTGTGATATACTCGACTTTTTTGTCCGTCGATTTATTTCGTTCAAATTCTCAGTATATATCAATTCGGTCATTCTGAATCGATTGGCATTCGTAGAATTGGTCTATCTCTAACCGTTCTTGAGTTGGTCAGCTCTGAATCAGTTTTCAAATGGTTTTTTTGGCGCCAAAAATATTTCCGATGAGTTTTTGACATTTTCGTTAAAAGATTCGGAATCAGCACGTCAAAATACGTTAGAGCATGAAAATTTGAAATCCGAAAAATGAAAATTAAAAACGTTCAAAAAATTATGTACATATCATGATATACTCGACTTTTTTGTCCGTCAATTTTTTTCGTTCAAATTCTCAGTATATACTAATTTGGTCATTCTGAATCGATTGGCGTTCGCAGAATTGGTCTATCTCTAACCGTTCTTGAGTTGGTCAGCTCTGAATCAGCTTTCAAATGGTTTTTTTGGCGCCAAAAATATTTCCGATGAGTTTTTGACATTTTCGTTAAAAGATTCGGAATCAGCACGTCAAAATACGTTAGAGCATGAAAATTTGAAATCCGAAAAATGAAAATTAAAAAAGTTCAAAAAATTATGTACCTATTGTGATATACTCGACTTTTTTGTCCGTCGATTTATTTCGTTCAAATTCTCAGTATATATCAATTCGGTCATTCTGAATCGATTGGCATTCGTAGAATTGGTCTATCTCTAACCGTTCTTGAGTTGGTCAGCTCTGAATCAGTTTTCAAATGGTTTTTTTGGCGCCAAAAATATTTCCGATGAGTTTTTGACATTTTCGTTAAAAGATTCGGAATCAGCACGTCACAATACGTTAGAGCATGAAAATTTGAAATCCGAAAAATGAAAATTAAAAAAGTTCAAAAAATTATGTACCTATCGTGATATACTCGACTTTTTTGTCCGTCGATTTATTTCGTTCAAATTCTCAGTATATACTAATTCGGTCATTGTGAATCGATTGGCGTTCGCAGAATTGGTCTGTCTCTAACCGTTCTTGAGTTGGTCAGCTCTGAATCAGTTTTCAAATGGTTTTTTTGGCGCCAAAAATATTTCCGATGAGTTTTTGACATTTTCGTTAAAAGATTCGGAATCAGCACGTCAAAATACGTTAGAGCATGAAAATTTGAAATCCGAAAAATGAAAAATAAAAAAGTTCAAAAAATTATCTATCGTGATATTTTCGACTTTTTTGTCAGTCGATTTTTCTCATTCAAATTCTCAGTATATAATAATTCTGCCATTCTAAACCGATTGGCGTTTCCAGAATTTGTCTATCTCTAACCGTTCTCGAGTTGGTCAGCTCTGAATCAGTTTTGAATTGGTTTTTTGGCGCCAAAAATATTTCCGATGAGTTTTTGACATTTTCGTTAAAAGATTCGGAATCAGCACGTCAAAATACGTTAGAGCATGAAAATTTGAAATCCGAAAAATGAAAAATAAAAAAGTTCAAAAAATTATCTATCGTGATATTTTCGACTTTTTTGTCAGTCGATTTTTCTCATTCAAATTCTCAGTATATAATAATTCTGCCATTCTAAACCGATTGGCGTTTCCAGAATTTGTCTATCTCTAACCGTTCTCGAGTTGGTCAGCTCTGAATCAGTTTTGAATTGGTTTTTTGGCGCCAAAAATATTTCCGATGAGTTTTTGACATTTTCGTTAAAAGATTCGGAATCAGCACGTCACAATACGTTAGAGCATGAAAATTTGAAATCCGAAAAATGAAAATTAAAAAAGTTCAAAAAATTATGTACCTATCGTGATATACTCGACTTTTTTGTCCGTCGATTTATTTCGTTCAAATTCTCAGTATATACTAATTCGGTCATTGTGAATCGATTGGCGTTCGCAGAATTGGTCTGTCTCTAACCGTTCTTGAGTTGGTCAGCTCTGAATCAGTTTTCAAATGGTTTTTTTGGCGCCAAAAATATTTCCGATGAGTTTTTGACATTTTCGTTAAAAGATTCGGAATCAGCACGTCAAAATACGTTAGAGCATGAAAATTTGAAATCCGAAAAATGAAAAATAAAAAAGTTCAAAAAATTATCTATCGTGATATTTTCGACTTTTTTGTCAGTCGATTTTTCTCATTCAAATTCTCAGTATATAATAATTCTGCCATTCTAAACCGATTGGCGTTTCCAGAATTTGTCTATCTCTAACCGTTCTCGAGTTGGTCAGCTCTGAATCAGTTTTGAATTGGTTTTTTGGCGCCAAAAATATTTCCGATGAGTTTTTGACATTTTCGTTAAAAGATTCGGAATCAGCACGTCAAAATACGTAAGATCATGAAAATTTGAAATCCGAAAAATCAAAAATGAAAAAGTTCAAAAAATTATCTATAATTATATACTCGACTTCTTTGTCCGTTAGTGACATCAGTATACTTCTCGTTAATGTTTGAATAAAAGTTTTGCACTTGTTTGTAATATTTTCTAATTTTTTAATTTTCTTACAACCATAGAGTAACGTATATAAAGCTGTCAAATATAGTATTTCTATTTAGATTTGCTTGGGTAATATTTACATTTGAAGCATACAAAATTATCTATTTGAATATTATTTTTCATTTTCATAATAAACAAAGTAAATTTTGATTAGAATTCATTTCGCGTATCCAGTACCGATCGGAAAATTAATGCAACAACAGCAAAGGGAGCCTATTAGTATAAATAAATCAATGTAAATACAGATCACTTCAAAAAGTGACAAAAAATGAAGGCCAATGCTTCACTAACTCAGCTAATTGGTCGTACATATTTGTTTATGACATACATCTTATAGGAGAATATATTGTATTTGTAGTAATTATTAAAAGTAAAGTGTTTCTAATTATGGTTTCGATTTCGTAGGTAGGTATTATGTCATAAAGAAAATATTTTACATTTGAAAGCAATTATTCAGAATGGATAAATTTTGTTGTAATAGTTTTGAGCCTTTTTTTTTTCGGTTTATTGTCAATATCGATGTTATTTGGTGAAAAATAGTGTAGTGTAGCTTCAGTTTTTTACTCAGCTGTTTAGTCGCGAGGTTGAAATGTCAAACCTCACTCAATCTCACGTGCGGGAGAGGGTGAGGTCTGTCAAATATCAGGTGGTTTTCTTCCAAATGAAACAGTAAAATTTGCGAGAAAACTAATATTTCTCCGCTAAAATATGGCTAAATCATATACAATAATATTCATCGTGGTTTGATTATGCACTGATAGAAGAATTTGAGCACAGATTAACTAACTCATTTACATAACAAACAAATACGCATTTGAATACATTTCAATAAATTACTAGTACTACTACTAACCGCAGAGTGTGTGGTTCCATTTATTCTAAGAAGCTATTCAACTTCATTGTAACTCGGATTATTAATTACGACTACCACAAAACTAGGTGCAAAGTCCCAATTTGCCAGGAGGAGGAGGAGGAGGAGGAGGAGGAGGAGGAAGAGAAGGAGGAGGGGGAGGAGGAGAAGGAGGAAGAAGAGGAGGAGGAGGAGGAGGAGGAGGAAGAGGAGGGGGAGGAGGAGGAGGAGGAGGAAGAAGAGGAGGAGGAGGAGGAGGAGGAGGAGGAGGAGGAGGAGGAGGAGGAGGAGGAGGAGGAGGAAGAGGAAGAGGAAGAGGAAGAGGATGAGGCGGAGGGCGGAGGGCGGAGGGCGGAGGAGGGAGGAGGAGGAGGAGGAGGAGGAGGAGGAGGATGAGGAGGAGGAGGAGGAGGAGGAGGAGGAGGAGGAGGAGGAGGAGGGGAGGAGGAGGAGGAATGAAAGAGATAAACTTTTTCTGGCGAGTCAATAAATTCTCTCTTCCACTCATTCGGCTTATGGAGAAAATAATAGGCGATATCTCCATGGTCCAACTTTTAGCTGGAATTTTTTCATGAAAAAGTAGGTTTTTATCTCCTATTCAAGCCTTCCAAATTTCGTTGCGATATACCAGGCGGTTCATAAATTAGTAGGGGGGAACGGACTTTAGACGGGCACTGTATAATCAAATGGAAAGCAAACGAAAAATTATTTTGACATTTCATTTCACATCTTGTCACTTTGATGCCAGTCAAGGCTAACGTAATTATTACTACAACAATGTCAGAATATTCATTTTAATTTATACAAGTGATTGAATGAAATACACGCAAAATGCATAAGACAGCAAGTGTTTTAGAATTTTTATCAATATTGGGGATTCAACATTAGATGCCAGCGCCCAAGTGGCAAAAATGGAACTACTCTCGAGTACATTATGTCAACAGAAGAACTGAATATTCACCATTTATATGTACAAGAAATTCATCACTAAGCAATAATGATTACAGGTTCAACAAAATGCACATACACAATTGCCAAAATTTTGGGAATTTTAACGAAAACAATAATTTCAATGTACTTATCTATAGTGTCAAAACTTGACACCAGAAGGAGTATCCCTTATGTTGAATTCCCAATCAAGAGCGTGAATGAGTATGATTTCAGAATTGGCAAATTCTGTGAAGGTTGTGGAGAAAGGTATTTAGTACAATTAGTACAGACAGCTTAGAGGCCATCTGTCCCCCGTCCGAATCTATTCAGTTTCTTCTATTTGGTAACTCTGGTCTCATGCTGGTGGAACGGGTGTGAGCCGCTCCACTTCGTGAGCAAATCAAGAATTACTCCGATTATCGGATTGAGAGATTCAAAATTAGATGTCTGCAGCGTCGAGTCGATCATGGGCCGGTATGTTGATGGGGTTGTGGCACGAAGTGATAAGGGGAGAGCTGGAGAATAGCGCCGTGAGGAAGCTGATCCAAGAAAATATATATATAGATACAGAGTCAAATTCCTTTGATAGATTACAGAATATCGCCGCTAGCTTGATGAGCTTATTGGCTAATTCTGTATTCCACAAGGCACAAAGGTCAGCAAATAGTAGTAGTGTTCTTATTGACATTCACCTATCACACCTGCATTCCAGTATCACCGAGATTGATCTTTTATTGCTGATTACTCCCTTTGATAGCCTTGAAACTAGCCCATAACGTTCTAAACAACGAGTAAATATACGAAATAGCAGCGAATCAGAAACGAGAAACGCCATTGAAACGAAATGATACAGAAACGGGTCAAAATACAGTGGATCTGTCGCCGTTTGAGAAATATCTTTGTTATATAACCGCTGCTTGTACGGAAAGTGTTGCAAAATCTAGCACAAAGAATGCAGACTGTCTACATACACACTCTGCGCGGTCCTTTCATAATTATTACACTTGAGGTAATCGTCAGGATCGGTGTGAGTTTTTCGATCTTTCGTTGGTCACCGACCCACAAATACGAAATATCTATAATTCAAGAATTTTTATGAGTTTATTATTTATAAAGCAACATATGTTTATATACGCAATATAGGTACGCAAAATTAACGCATATTAATGAAAATGGCACAAATACATTAAACATTTTGCGTGTGTATTTGGGAAGGCAGAAAATGGAAAAAATTCTACATGGAGTAATTTTTATATAATTTTAAGAGCAAGCGAAGCGAGCCTATCAATAGCAAGCACCTATTTTTATTTGCGTTTTAGGTTGGGTTGGTTTAAATAGGTTGGGTTAGGTAGGGTAGGTTAGGTTAGGTGGGTGGGTTAAGTTGTTTTGCCTTAAAAGTTTAGATCTGTGTGCAGTTAGGACGAGTCGTAATAAGGACGAGCGAAGCGAGCCTTACAACGTACCGACCTAACTAAACACAGATCCAATATTTTACGGCAAAAGAAGGGAAAATAACCTTACTCAGCCACCTAACCTACCACCATATTCAACATACCCTACCTAACCTGCCTAACCTAACCTAACCCAACCTAACCTAAAACGTAAATTAAAATAGGTGCTTGCTGCACTCGTCGTCGTTAGGCTCGCTTCGCTCGCCCTTATTACGTCCCGACCTAACACTACACAGATCTAATCTTTCCTGGTTAATGCGATTGGATCTGGAGCTGTCACATATGATCACAAAAAAACGCAGCTATTAATAAATCTGAAAAGTTGGCAATAATTGATTTCAGTGTTACCGACCATACATACTTACAATTCGAATTCACTAATATACTAATACCTATCTGTCATATTCGCTAGCTTTTTGTCTCTGATAAGATTAGAAATAAACACGATTTTTTTTAAGTGCCGTTTCCAATGAAAAAAAAGCGTGAGACGGAGAAAGCACGATGTGTATATCGGGCTGATGAAAAGAAGGACTAGAAGGAGACTTATTTAGTGTTTTTTTCGCGGTAGGAACGTCTCTAAAGAATGCCAGTCAAAATCAAAAAATAGACCATATCTGCGAAATTACTTGAGACCGTCGAAAATTTTATTTGGATTTTTTGTTCAGGAGACCAAAATGTGAAAGTACAAAAAAAAATTTGTTGATAGCTTGTGGCGCCCGATAAACGGAATTTTACCTTTTTCGAAAAAGATGAGTACTTTTTAGTTAATTTGATCTCATATTTTCACAGCAGTCTTGTGAACACCCTTCTTCACTTGTACATGCAGATTTCTTTGGATTAACATTTTTTTTCTCATTTTCAGATTGTCAAGAAGACATGTCAAGAATAATATTTCAATATTTCACTCACTGTACTCTCTATTTTTCGAATATCTAAGCTCCGGCTCTGATTCAAACTTGCTCTCTGGCAACAAAAAATTCTTTATATAGCGTAGTAGAAGGTTTCCGGAACTATCTGGAATCTCTAGTCGCGACTAGATGGCGCTATACACTGGGTGTCCTATTTAAAAAATAAACTTCTAAGACGCTGCGCTTTTTTGAGACACTCTTATAAAAGTAACTTAAACCATTGAAGAGATTGAAATGAAACCCTACAATTTCTATGTTTAGCATTTTTTATAACCCTCATATTCACTGAGAAAAACGGTGTTCATACATTTGACTAACTCTGTATAAATGATTGTGAAGTCCTGGCGTGAAAAATTTACATCTGAAGCGAAATCTGTAATGAAATTATAATAAACGTATTTATTCGCCTATAAATTATATTCGAATAGCAAAGTTCATGCGAGTAGGTTTGAAGTTTTATGGAATATTTCGAAATTGCGTTTGTCAGTGTGTTTGGAAATGCGTTTAGCAAATGTGATATACTACAAGCTTCATTCCAAGATAGGTAGGACAACGAAAGATATTTCAGTAATGAGAATGATAATAATGGTAATCCAGTATTGCAATAATTTCCATAATTGGCTAAGCAAATTTACAAAATAGCATTACATTATGTATTCAGAAAATTATCACTTATTTACAAAATTTCGATTGACCTAACTAATGGAAATTTAGTCGACTGACCTAACCTAACCTAACTTCCATTTCTCATAATTATTTATTATACTTAGTTCTTTATATACAGTGTGGGCCAAGGGTGCGCCAGTATCTATAACCAGAAATTATTGCCGCCTATACAGGATCGGGTGCTTTTTTTTAAAGAATTTTAGTGACCATCCACCCTTCCAATAATATTGATTGTCACCCAACCACGTGAAAGCTTTCATTTTTGTTGTCAAAATAATGTCATCTGCAGATCCATACCGAAAAACTTACTGTCCTCACTCTTATGGCATTCGGGATGAATCAGCGCTCGTGTCTGGTGACTGAGAGGCCCCTGGTTCGGTTCCTGGCCGGGACGAGGTTTTTTCCTATTTCTGAATGATTTAATCTCGTTGCCGGCTGGGAATAATCCTTCAAGATTCACTGTTAATCCTAAGGTGGCGTATGGGGTTAGTAACACAGCCTACCCAGAATACGTGGATAATGACCATAGCAGTCGATGCCAACACAGAAAAAAATTGCATTGTCATCCAGTTCTGAGCTATGTTCCACGTTACTTTGTCATTTATTGTAATTTTTTTACTGAAGAGACAAACATTATCATTATTATCATGAAATTCTTGTATTTTCATCGGTCCTGGCTATGTGCCAAATGGAACCTATAATTTCGAATAGTATTTAATCTAAATCAGAGCTATCCTTAGTTCCCACTGAAACTTTTTATCCTAAAAAGGATAATGGCTCATTTTTGTCCTGTTGCAATTATTATAGATAATAATCTACGTTATAGAAACATAATTGAATTGCTTTATCTGTGCATACAACACAAGGTTCAAATGTAATATACCCACTTATATCTTGGCAATTTCCTGTATGGAAAACAACAATGTAAAATGGATCTGTGTTCATACCTCTTTTGTTCACAATTGTTAATCACTCGATATTATTTATTGTTACTGATACTTAATGAATATGTCCTGTTTGTGAAATGAATTTCAGCAGAATGATCTAATTTGTGGCAATAACAATTCGTTAAAAAAAAAATTAAATAAATTTGGAAATTCTCCACATTTTGAATAGATCATTTATAATTTTGATGTTATACTGTTATTTTATTCATCATAAATTCTAATACAGTGATTGAGTCTTACTCGGAAAAGTTATAAGACCTCCTAGTATACAGGGTATTTCCGAAATTGGGGCAATAAATGAAACGGGAAGTAGAAGATGACAAAACAGAACGAAATGAAAGCATGCTTCTTTGTCGAAAAAAATTATTTTGGGAGATATTGAATTTCAAAGTTTTCAAGACTTTTTTCAGTAATCACCGATAAGAGGTCAAACCGCGCTGAAATACTGCCAGCGGTCAGACACACCGTATCCTGGAAAATCAAATCAGTGGCTCCCAAACAAAGGTAACTGAAAGCGATGTCATAAAATTTCATAAAATTTTTCGAACACATTTTACTTCTTCTTCTTTGAATTCTTGCCATTATGCTTTATATAACAACCCATTTCCTTAATTGTCCCAATTTCGAGAACACCCTATATAATAATATGAAGGATCAGAAACGATAAAACAATGTAATCAAATTTTGGAAGTCAATTTTCACCCACCTATATAAATAATCCAAAATTTAGTACACATAAGTATCAAGGACCGGCGAGGGCAATACAAGAATTTCCTATTAATAATGTATCAATAATAATAATAACTTCACTTGTAACTAACAAACACGCAAGTTTTCGCAACTTTCTTCGAAAAGAGGAGATCTGAGCCCCCAGACAAAAAATATGAATTGGTTTTTTTTTACAGTTGTAGAAAAAATACTGTATGAAACTCGTGAGTACAGTGTTTTTTTTTACTCGTAGGAATACCGCGATTCTTGACAGCTTTTTAGCGGGAGGAGACGTCTCCAACCAACATTTTTTTTTCGTAATTTTCCACCTCTAAAACAGTCGGATATTTTACTGAAATCATACGCGTTTCATATCTGGCTGTCAAAGGGACAAGGATTTTTATTATTGAATCATACGGTGGTCCCATGTTTTTCACTATTTTTACGAATTTTCCCGATTTAAACTTTACAAGTTTTCACAATTTTTCTGAGGAGGTTGGAAGAAAAAAGGTATTTTTTTCGATGGAACCATGTTTTTTAGTGTTTTTACGGATTTTTGCGATTTTATTTTGAAGAGTTGTCGCTATTTTTTTCGAGAAGAGAGTCGGAGCTCCCTAACCGACAGTATTTTGTTTCGTAGTGTGAAACGATCGGAAATTTCCCCAGCAAGTGCTTGAAAAATAGATTGCAAGTTTTGAACCAGAAATACAACAAAACGAAATGACGTACGAAGAGAGTAAGTTAAACAAAAGCTCGTAAAAAAGAAAAAGCAACTATATTCATAAAATCCAAGTCTTTCTCAAAAACTTCCACTTCCTGTATATTCCAAACCGCTGAGAAAGGAGGAATTCAGAAAAATCAAATATCCTCGAAATGCTAAATTCAACACAACCGAACTAAAAAATGTGAATACCGACACCAGTTCATATTGAACCGCATTGTGCAAAGCCTACTCCGAATCAGTGAGATACGATGCAAACAACCTCAATGTCTCCGCCTACTTCGTGATCTTACACAATGTGCCGAAGACCCCTCTCCGTATAAAGTTTATAAATTTGATTGAACACTCATTTGACTGATAAGTAGGGTGCTGCCAGGTCACTTTTTTTTTGAGTGATTTTGGGAGACTTCGTGCGTTATATTGTGTTAATGTGCTTTTAATTTCGTGTAAGTTTCTCAGATGATAATTTTCTGCTTCAATTTTTTGGAATTCTACAGCGGGCTCTTTGGGAAAACTAGATCAGTAAAAAAAAACAAGAAGTATAGTCGCTGAAGAAAAATAAATATTATAACTACCCTGTAAATCGTCATGGGAATTTTACTCCATAAACTGCTGGTAGGAGACCCATACATTATAAAACCTTTCGGAGGGACATGGCTTCGCCCCTGAAAAACCACCCCTTTAGTCAAAAAAGCCAATAGCACGTCAACCGTTAAAAAGTTAAAAATATGTAAAAAGTATTTATTACAAAAAAGAAAATTTGACGTATTTTCTGAAAGATACTTTTCTAGTATTATTCCAGTATAAGCTATAGTTTACGATCGATGTCGAAATTTTGATTTTCAACTTGGATTTGCGCTCGAATTTGTTTATTTTGATTTCTTGGCGCGGCCTAGCGAAACAATGGGTAGTATCACAGCCGACATAATCTCCCGAGCCGTGGTGAGAAAGTCGGCAACACCGCATGGAAAGGAATTTGACGTCCCATTT
The DNA here is from genome assembly GCA_958298965.1 of Chrysolina haemoptera. NCBI lineage: Eukaryota > Metazoa > Arthropoda > Insecta > Coleoptera > Chrysomelidae > Chrysolina > Chrysolina haemoptera. The sequence goes on along the minus strand of OY282595.1, from coordinate 1,334,318 downwards.
TTAGAGAAAAGAATGACGATTAATGTGAAATTTTTTTCATCACGAGTTGAAATCGTAATATATTCAATTTCTCATATATGGGAAATCTGTCAAGTTTGACTTTTCCATGCCCTAAAATTCATATTTCGGAAGATTTTTTTAAAATATTATTTCTGATTAGTCCAGGTACAAGGTACCTTCCAATAACATATTATTTTATCAGTCAGATTTCAAATGAAAAATCTGAAAAAAATCAAGGATCATCTATATGGTTTCTGCACTTATCAGAAAAAAAAGTTTAAAAAAATCTTCCGAGTATAATTTCTCGAAAACTACGCATGTTGGGATGAAAAATCAAATTGGGTTCCAAAAGCAGTGGCGCAGCCAGGATTTCAGTTTGGAGGGGGCTGAACATACAATATATATTTAGGTGTTATGAATAACACCTACAAGCGAACTGTTAGGCACGTGATCGATAACATCATTTTGTAGGAAATTTTCTTAGCTTTCTTTCTAGATACCTATGTATTTAACGAATGTGTCTCTTTATGGTTACAAAATGCGAAAAATGTAAAAGGTGCGCTAGGATCCGCCATCCTAGCACTTAGAACCGCCTATGAAAAATACTTCAGAAAATTTTAGAATTTTTTCAATATTTTTCCCTTATTCTACGCCATCAATTTAATATAACACAGTATTCGAAAAATGAAAAATGATAAATTTGAAAATCGGTCCAACTCAAAGTGCTCACGTTCGTAAAAACGCCTACCAAATCTATGTTCGACTAGCAATCGATTTCAAATTTGGTCAGCGTATAGAAAAAAGATCAAATTTAACGAATATAACATAGAAAAAAATTAGAAAAAATTTTGGCGGGAAAATGGCACCTGCAATCTTTAAATAACATTTTCAACCGACGACCGAATCAAGATAGAGCAATTCTGCTAACACCAGTCGATTCAGCATGTCGAAATTAGTATATGCTGTGATTTTTAACACGATCGGCGCGAAATGAATTTTCAGTCGAAAAAACATCAAAGGGGTATACCTTAAAAATCGCCAAAAATCCAAAGTCATCAGATTCACTCGATATTACCATCCATATACTCAAAATTTTATGCTGATTCCGAAAATGTATGATTTGAATATGTTCGGATACAAGGTGTACCATAAAACACAGATAAATGTGCAAAAAAAATTGTATGGCACGTATCCGACATGCTAGCACATAAAACCACCTATAACTCCTACAAGCGAACTGTTAGGACAGCAAACAATAACATCCCCTTGTAGGCATTTTTTTTATCTTTCTTTCTATATACATATGTATTTGACGAATGTGTCTCGTTATGGTCGCAAAATGAGAAAATTGCTAGGATCCGGCATCCCATGCGGTCAACATTTCCTACTCGTAAAAAAAGTATCACTTTACTCACTTGATACATAAATTACTATTATGAAAGAATTTCCCAAAAAACGTATTTTTTTTATTATTCTCAATTATTTATTTCAAGGCTGTTTGACCTTGGAAATAGTTATGGTGGCGGCAAAAACCCGCCGTTTGTGTGAAAATTACACATGGAACCTTATCTTCTCTACCGTGAATAAACACATTGTTACTAATAATCCAACATTTAGTTCAAGGTAGGTAGCTATTACGATACTAACCTTTCTTGTTGTATACGGAATGATGCCTTCCAACATAAATAAAGCAGAAATCACACACCGGAACCGAAAAAACGCGTCCTTTGCTGTAATTGGTTCTCATTTGAATAATGACTTGGTGATTCATTGAATTATAGTTTCCTAAATATGCTCGTATTTGTCAACATGCACTTTTTGCACTCTATAATTGAGGACTGAAAGCGTTCCAAGAATGCAAATTGTTTTTTATGTAGAAGTCATTATCCTATCAAATCTATCTGCACCTTTCCTTGTTGTTGAAAACCTAAATGGCAATAAACGATTGGTTTCATTATTATTATTATTATTAACTAATCAATACGGAGTTTCAATAAATTAATCAGATGTGTATTCAAGTCAACTAAAAAATGGAGAAATAAGATATCCTGCTCTACCAGGACGACAACAGGAATAATTGGGTCGAAAATCCATCAGAAAACAACTACTTTTCTGGCTAATACCACGACGAACGTTGAATTACATCTAATGAATTTCCGTGCAGAGTCCTACAAGGATGTCTCCGCAATTGCTAGTTGCATGGAAATGTTCATTGAAACATTTGGACCACCTATATATCGATTTCTGGGTTCTTGCCCTCATCAGTACAGGGTAGGTCTGCAGACAATAAATATTGTTTCCATGTTGTTTCTCTCTTGACAAGCTTATTGTGAACAATGCAGATTTCTTCATTTATATTAATAAACAATACCATACAATACAAAACAATACAGGGTGGCCAGGTAGCTCGGCGGTCTGAGGCACAGGCCGTTCGAAACTCCAGCATAGCGATAGTCGCTTCGAGCCCGATGTAGGTATAAGAGATTTTGTTCTCATATACTTCACATCGGATCGATAGGCGGGCGCATGCCTTGTTGAAAAGCAAGTGTATTGTGGGTTGTCTAGATGCCAATGTGGTCTAGTGCTAGCTTGATGGAGTACACGCCGGCCACCCGAGTGGTGCTGTAGGTTTTCTGGTTTTTCTGCAGCTGAAAAGTGAATACGCCGCCAAAAATCAGTAAGTCGCCCCGGAGCGCCACGGTAAATAAAAGTAATAGCCGAATCATTCAGATTCATTCACATTCTCATCTATCAAAACGTGGATGCTTTCCATCTATATTCTCATATTTTTTAGTTTAATTTAACAATATTGAGCGTTCAAGAGCCCGAGAGAACTTATTTTCAACTTTTCTGTGCATGTTGGAAGTAAAGTGTGTTCTTTAGTCTTTTGAACTATTATTTTTTTTATGATTAAAAAATCGAAATCTCCTACCCCGAAAACCATACCAATTTTGAATCGAATCTGACCATAACCACAGAACGCGTCCACCATCTTGGGCCGCCATCTTGAATTCATAAATTTTGACAAAAAATTCATAATCTCTGACTCCGAAAACACTCACACATTAATTTTGAATCGAATGAAACCATAATGACAAATATCGTCTGCCATCTTGGAGCGGCCATCTTTAATTCATGAATTTTTACAAAAAATTCGAAATAATAATAATAGATTTTATTGATAGGAAAAAAAACACAAAAAAAAACAATTTCGGTGGCGATTACATAGTAGGTCCTATCAAAGAGCAGGATTCAATTTCTGACTGCGCTACAGAGGGCACAGCCAGATCTTGCTCTTCCATCCAACCAAATGCTCTTCCATCCAACCAAAACCTGAAAAACCCACACATATCAATTTTGAATCGAATCGGACCATTATCACAAATCTCGTCCGCCATCTTGGAACCGCCATTTTGATTATTTTTTTAACAAAAATGTCATATTGCATTGTCCGGAAGTGGGCGAAAATTACGTTCAAAGTTTCCATTACATAGATACATATATACATACAGTTTCTTATTTATTTTCAGATTGAAACTCATCCAAGATGTCAAGAGAAGCCACTAGAAGATTCCTCTCGCCAAAACTCATTCGTGCCCTGAATAGGGCATACTCTACAGACCGGCCGTATTCTACAGCATTAGGTGTAATGCCGGAAACCTTTGAAGAGGATGTTTATGAATATAAAACCGAGAAAGTTGAAATCATAGCGAAGGAATATAGCCAAATACCAGGACCCAAAGAACTACCTTTAATCGGAAATGCCTGGAGATTCGCCCCCTTTATAGGTAAGAAAAATAACATACGCGGTATTCCACAAGGCATAACCTTGGGGCCCTCATTGGCTTTATCCAACATCGAACGTTTAACTTGGTTACGTAGCAAAGTAATTTGAATAAGTAACGTTTCTCACGAATTATTAACATCTACTTTAATGGTTTTTTCCGTATATTTATAGGGCAGTACAAAATCCACGAGCTGGACAAAGTAATGTGGTCTCTGCGGAAAGAGTATGGCAAGATAGTCAAGGTTGGCGGTCTCATAGGTCATCCAGATCTCCTCTTCGTATTCGATGGAGACGATATTAAAAATGTGTTTAAACGAGAAGAGGTATTACCGCACAGGCCCTCTATGCCTTCTTTACACTACTACAAGCAGCATCTCCAGAAGGAGTTTTTCGAAGGAAACGAAGGAGTTATAGGAGTGTAAGTTTCATTCATTCTCCCCATTTTCAGTTACCCCTTCATCGTGTTCCAATGTGTTCCACAGGGCGGCTCATTATTGGGGACAAGTGCGTTCAAAAATTATTTTAAACTGTACACAATTACTGAAAGGGATGAAATATATTTTACACTCGTTAACAGTAATCATACAGTAATCATACGAAAAAACTTTTTCAATCATATTATAAAGTTAAATCTTTATTGAAAGTAGGAAGTCTTAATATACATAATAATTAAATTTAAGATTTAAATATACACTCATTATCTATTTATACATACACGGTGTTAATTAAGTACGTTGCCAAACTTCGGGAGGTGATTCTTTGACAGTTTTCAGGACGAAAAGTTCATATAAACATATGTCCCAAACGGCTTTGTTGAAACCATCAATGGTTGAAAGTTAGGATATAACTTTTGTGATTGCATATGATGAATACAATTTTTTAATTAATCAGTCAATTTTTTTCGTGGAAAATAATCCCTTTCCTCTGAGTATATTTAGACAGTTCGTTAACTGCCATACGATTCAGTAAAAGGCCGCAGACAGTTATTCCCAAAAGGGAGGACTGGGAGCGGATCGGGACCGCCTGCTTCCCACCAAGGGGATCATCTGGTACACAGATGGCTCCAGGATGGGTAAGTCAGCCGGCCAGCGCCGGGGTACACGGGCAGTCTCCGAAAGCGAAACTCTGTTACGCTCTAGGAACTTTTGATACTGTATTTCAAGCAGAAATGTTTGTCATACTCGCCTGTGTAAGAGAAAATCTCAACAGAGGCTACCGCGGCCAGCAAATTACGATGCACCAACAGCCAAGCGGCGATCAAGGCTCTCACATCATTTAGAGTCACCTCTCTGCTGGTGTCTGAATGCATCGATGATCTGCAAAGGCTATCTTCCGCCAATAAAGTAAAGCTACTTTGGGTCCCTGGTCATACCGGAGTACCTGGAAATGAACGGGCTGATTATTTGGCCAGACAAGGTGCGAAAAGCCCAACGATTGGACCAGAACCTATCCTAGGAGTTTCTAGATCATGGTTCGTTTCAACCATGAAGGAAATTCTGGAAATAAAATCCAGGACACATGGAAAGATGCACCGAGCATGAGGCAATCGAAACTCCACATCGGAGGCACTTCTACTAGGAGGACCAAGACTCTGCTCACACTGAGCAGAAAGGAAGTCAGATTAGTGACAGGGCTCCTGACAGGACACTGTCATCTCAACAGGCACCTCAACATTTTAGGTTTCACGGATGGTACCGAATGCAGGTGGTGCTTGGAGGATGAGGAGTCAGCCACCCATATCCTCACGGAATGCCCGGCAGAGGCAGCAATACGGGAAGCACACCTCGGGAGCATCGTACTGAACCCGGAGAGTGTGAGGGAGGTATCGGTTAGAAGGGTGGCCTCTTTCGCTCGCGAGATAGGCTACCTTCAAAACTGAACCATCTCCCAGCAGTGGTGGGTGCATAATGGGACCGATTGAGAGGCCTGCATGCTTATAGCTCCGTTCGCCCACATATACCTTATTCTATCTATCTATCTATCTATCATACCGAACACTGGTCATAGCCAGCAATATAGGTATAGACATTACTATAGTGTACTCAATGACAAAAAATTGCAAAGGGTAACCGATGAAATTTGTAAACAGTAGGTGAGATATAAAAAGAAATCACTTTTTCTTTCAATGTTCAGGCGAGAACACTCAAAAAATCCTCATAGCAGTCAAAAAAAGATTATTTTTCCGTTTCAGGCATGGTCCAAAATGGGACGTTTTTAGAAAACAAGTACAGCAAATATTATTACCACCCTCAACCGCCAAAAAATATGTAGAGCCTCTTGACATCATTGCTACCGACTTTTTGAATAGGTAAGTTTTCAGCATTTTCCTTGCCAAGTTTTATCATCTACATGGTGTGTTTGCTGCTACTCTCAATTCGGTAGAAATGTTTTTCTATAATTAATAGAAAAGAAAGTGCGAGAGGCATGAGACTTATGCGATTTAAAAATAGATGCTCAATATTATGACTACTTTAATTTATCATCCATGACAATTCCAAGTAATTATAGTAATAGCCGTTAAAAAAAAGTTCTCTTTTTTTAAGCTTTTCCGTTCAATAATGAAATCGTATGTTGATAGTGAAATATTGTAATACTTTACGCACACAAACCACACAAAAAAGTGGACTTTTCTGACAGTTGTAGAAAAATCGTTTATTTAACAGATTTATTAATTGATAGTGGATAAAAGGATTTGTCATCATTATTATTCTGTTTCTGCATTGACCATCACCGACTATGAAACACTTGCATTGACAAACATAGAATTTACTCCATCTGCTGCTGTTTCACCAGTTTCTGAATGTAACATCAGGTTTCCTAACAAACTGTAATCTCGCATACAATTCATAAACGCACCTTGATATTAAGATTCTCTCGACTGCGTTCCAGTTGAAATATCAAAGGTCAGAGAACAATTTCACACCCAGGTAACCGACCTCATCGGTAATATCAACCGAAACTAGAAGATAAATCTGCTAATCTCAGCTCTTTACTTACGCATCAGTTCATCCTACTGACTGGCATGAACTTGGCCTACTTGAGTTCTAGTGACCGGCTGAAAAAATGTCTCTGCAAGACCATTATATAATATTGTTTGCGAGAACATATGGTATAAAATAGATTTTGCTAATGTATACAAACAGGTTGAATGTTATATAATATCAAGAAGAATTATTGAACTGATTTAAATTAATGTGGACTTTTTTATGTGTGCCGTTATGAACCGTTGTGCATTGATAACCCACATTTAGTATTTTTAATTGGTTTGAATTACGTGAAAGTATGGAAAAATGTTGTTTTATACCCTTTTTGGTAGTGGCTGAAGCAGGTTGCCAGATGCTTGTGCTACAGAATGTTTTTATTGAGTAATGAGTTTCAACTTTGTGTCAACTGGAATACAATGTAGTTGACAGGCTGGTCTGCAGGGTGTTCCCAAATGTCATGTACAGCACGTCAAAAGACAAAACTTTTAAATTCGAAAAATGACAAATAAAAAAGTTCATATGATATACCCGACTTTTTTGTCCGTCGATTTTCTCCTTTCAAATTCTTAGTGTATACTAATTCGGCCATTCTGAATCGATTGGCGTTCGTATAATTTGTCTATCTCTATCCGTTCTCGAGTTGGTCAGCACTGAATCACATTTCATATGGTTTTTTTTGGCGTCAAAAATATTTCCGATGAGTTTTCGACATTTTCGTTCAAAGATTCGGAATCAGCACGTCAAAATACGTTCGAGGACAAAAATTTTAAATTCGAAAAATGAAAAATGAAAAAGTTCAAAAAATTATCTATCATGATATACTCGACTTTTTTGTCCACCAATTTTTTTGTTTCAAATTCTCAGCATATACTAATTTGGCCATTCTGAATCGATTGGCGTTCGCAGAATTGGTCTATCTCCAACCGTTGTCGAGCTGGTCAGCTCGGAATCAGTTTTAAAATGGTTTTTTGGCACCAAAATTATTTCCAATGATTTTTGGACATTTTCGTTCACAGATTAGAAATCAGCACGTGAAAATACGTTCGGGAACAAAAATTTCAAATTCGAAAAATTAAAAATAAAAAATTTCAAAAAATTATCTATCATGATATACTCGACTTTTTTGTCCGCCAATTTTTTTGTTTCAAATTCTCAGCATATACTAATTTGGCCATTCTGAATCCATTGGCGTTCGCAGAATTGGTCTATCTCCAACCGTTGTCGAGCTGGTCAGCTCGGAATCAGTTTTAAAATGGTTTTTTTGGCACCAAAATTATTTCCAATGATTTTTCGACATTTTCGTTCACAGATTAGAAATCAGCACGTGAAAATACGTTCGGGAACAAAAATTTCAAATTCGAAAAATTAAAAATAAAAAATTTCAAAAAATTATCTATCATGATATACTCGACTTTTTTGTCCGCCAATTTTTTTGTTTCAAATTCTCAGCATATACTAATTTGGCCATTGGAATCCATTGGCGTTCGCAGAATTGGTCTATCTCCAACCGTTGTCGAGCTGGTCAGCTCGGAATCAGTTTCAAAATGGTTTTTTTGGCACCAAAATTATTTCCAATGATTTTTGGACATTTTCGTTCACAGATTAGAAATCAGCACGTGAAAATACGTTCGGGAACAAAAATTTCAAATTCGAAAAATTAAAAATAAAAAATTTCAAAAAATTATCTATCATGATATACTCGACTTTTTTGTCCGTCGATTTTTTCCATTCAAATTCTCAACATATACTAATAATTCGGCCATTCTAAATCGATTGGCGATCGCAGAATTTGTCTATCTCTAACCGTTCTCGAGTTGGTCAGCTCTGAATCAGTTTTCAAATGGTTTTTTTGGCGCCAAAAATATTTCCGATGAGTTTTTGACATTTTCGTTAAAAGATTCGGAATCAGCACGTCAAAATACGTTAGAACATGAAAATTTGAAATCCGAAAAATGAAAATTAAAAAAGTTCGAAAAATTATCTATCATGATATACTCGACTTTTTTGTCCGCCAATTTTTTTGTTTCAAATTCTCAGCATATACTAATTTGGCCATTCTGAATCCATTGGCGTTCGCAGAATTGGTCTATCTCCAACCGTTGTCGAGCTGGTCAGCTCGGAATCAGTTTCAAAATGGTTTTTTTGGCACCAAAATTATTTCCAATGATTTTTGGACATTTTCGTTCACAGATTAGAAATCAGCACGTGAAAATACGTTCGGGAACAAAAATTTCAAATTCGAAAAATTAAAAATAAAAAATTTCAAAAAATTATCTATCATGATATACTCGACTTTTTTGTCCGCCAATTTTTTTGTTTCAAATTCTCAGCATATACTAATTTGGCCATTCTGAATCGATTGGCGTTCGCAGAATTGGTCTATCTCCAACCGTTGTCGAGCTGGTCAGCTCGGAATCAGTTTTAAAATGGTTTTTTGGCACCAAAATTATTTCCAATGATTTTTGGACATTTTCGTTCACAGATTAGAAATCAGCACGTGAAAATACGTTCGGGAACAAAAATTTCAAATTCGAAAAATTAAAAATAAAAAATTTCAAAAAATTATCTATCATGATATACTCGACTTTTTTGTCCGCCAATTTTTTTGTTTCAAATTCTCAGCATATACTAATTTGGCCATTCTGAATCGATTGGCGTTCGCAGAATTGGTCTATCTCCAACCGTTGTCGAGCTGGTCAGCCCGGAATCAGTTTTAAAATGGTTTTTTGGCACCAAAATTATTTCCAATGATTTTTGGACATTTTCGTTCACAGATTAGAAATCAGCACGTGAAAATACGTTCGGGAACAAAAATTTCAAATTCGAAAAATTAAAAATAAAAAATTTCAAAAAATTATCTATCATGATATACTCGACTTTTTTGTCCGCCAATTTTTTTGTTTCAAATTCTCAGCATATACTAATTTGGCCATTCTGAATCCATTGGCGTTCGCAGAATTGGTCTATCTCCAACCGTTGTCGAGCTGGTCAGCTCGGAATCAGTTTTCAAATGGTTTTTTTGGCGCCAAAATTATTTCCAATGAGTTTTTGACATTTTCGTTAAAAGATTCGGAATCAGCACGTAAAAAAACGTTAGAACATGAAAATTTGAAATCCGAAAAATGAAAATTCAAGAAGTTCAAAAAATTATGTACATATCATGATATACTCGACTTTTTGTCCTTCGATTTTTTCCGTTCAAATTCTCAGTATACACTAATTTGGCCAATCTGAATCGATTGGCATTCGCAGAATTGGTCTATCTCTAACGGTTCTCGAGTTGGTCAGCTCTGAATAAGTTTTCAAATTGTTTTTTTGGCGCCAAAAATATTTCCGATGAGTTTTCGACATTTTCGTTCAAAGATTCGGAATCAGCACGTCAAAATACGTTCGAGGACAAAAATTTAAAATTCGAAAAATAAAAAATAAAAAAGTTCAAAAAATTATCTATCATGATATTTTCGACTTTTTTGTCCGTCGATAGTTTTCGTTCAAATTCTCAGTATACACTAATTCGGCCATTTTCAATCGATTGGTTTTCGCAGAATTTGTCTATCTCCAACCGTTCTCGAGTTGGTCAGCTTTGATCAGTTTTCATATGGTTTTTTTGGAGCCAAAAATATTTCCGAAGGGTTTTCGATATTTTCGTTCAAAGATTTGGAAACTGGGTCTTCTAGGAGGACCCAGTGCACAAATAATCTGTCAGATAGAATCCAATGTCCGACGCGGTATTAGCCACGGAAGTAGTTGTTTTCTGTCAGATGTTTGCCTCATATTTTCAATCTATTTCATGAAGAACTCAATTGTCGTTTTGAAATTAGTTATAAGGGTTATTTGATTGATAAACAATAAAAAAAAAATGGACCCAATGTTTTGCAAATTTTTCATTGACTCCAAAACGACACCTTTAATAATTCCGTTGAATTGTATGTTTTACAATATCAAAGGCCTTCATTGAATCTAGGAATTTTGTAAGAGTTGTTTCCATATTATGGATTTTATTGTATGGTATATTGCATTACACTAAGACAATAACCTGAATCAAACACTAAGCTGACAGTAATAAAGACGTGGGTAAGTCGGTGCTTTTAATTAATTAATAATTTCACAACAACGTAATGAGCTATTGCGGTCCAAATTGCACGGTATCTTACACAAAAGTGACTAGAAGTTTGTTCGAACCTTGAACGTAGTGAAAAATTGTATATGGGGCACGCGGGAATGACTTTCTCGAGGTATTTGATCAATTTCAGTCTGATTGGGTGACGGCTTTAGGTTATTTGCTTACAAAAAAATACGTACAATGTTCTACTTTTACTTATTGCGCGCGCACATGTTGGAAGGTTACCTTTGAACTATGTAATTAAGAGTACCAACGGCTAAATGAAGAAATCACTTCCGAAATGGAAATGAAAATGGTTCAATTAAATGATGAACGTAAGGAAATTCCATTCATCTTAATGTCAATAAAATTATTAACATTCATAGGGCTAAATAACGGAATCATGGTATTTTTCTAATATAAAAAAGGTGCACTCGCAGGCACTTCACAGTGTCGGACCATAGAAATTATAATATATATACTTACCCTAGGATGCCAATCGGCCAATCCCCTCTTCGTGGGACACTGAAAAGTGTTGTAAAATTCCGAATGTTTTCATCAATGCGCATGCGGATAACCGGTCTCCTAGCTCTGCAGCGTTGACAAATTTCAGAAAATTTTATCTTTGTAGTCGAGATTCTGTCGAAACTAATCTAACATACTGTGAAGTCTACCCAAATTCCCGTTGACTTGTTGGGGTGCAACGTGCAACAGTGTTATCAGTTTTCAATTGTCGCAGAGGAAGGAAGGTAGTTTGCCAGAGCCGGTTTGCGTTAGTTTGGTGGTTTAGTTTAGGCGATTCGTGTTCATTGTGAAATTAACCATTAATGTTATTGTGTTTATTTAGATGTGCTTTTCTTTTTACTGTTGTTTACTTCAATTATTCATCGGTAGTGTGTATGTTATTGGTTTTAGGGTTTTTCTGTAGTGAAATTTTAATTTTGACAATGTTGACGTGCTTGGTTCTATGGTGTGGAAATAAAGGAAATATTTATTCCTTATATCCATTATTTTTAGTAAGTACCTACTTGAATATGGCAAATCTAATAAATAACATAAATAGAGTAGAAATAACTCCCATCTTTGATAAAACTGAGAATAGTAATCCTTTCTTTACGTTTGGCTTATATAAATCATTTTAAGCTTGAAGAGAGCAAAAGGCATGACATGGCAAGGTGATCCAATAACTTCACTCACAAGCTAGCTGACTCCTCTGGAACATCGCAGAAAGGTTGGCGATCTGCCTGTGCTTTATAGATATTTCCATGAACGATGCTCTTTCCGAAATATTATCAATCGTTCCACCGTTAGCGGTCCCTTCGAGACTGACTCGTCGAGCTCCAGTCCTCAGCACATCCATATGTCGAACATCTGTTTCCCAGAAAATCAATTCCTACCTACCTTCCTTTGGTTCTCACGATGTTCTCTGAACAATACAGGATGTTTCTTTGCGTGGGAATCAGAACTTCACCAATAGTTACCTACTCAAGATATATTTTTTCATTGTTATTTTATTCGATGAATTTCTCGGATATAATCAGTTTCACAACATAGGTATGCCCACCAAAACTTTTCGTGTCTCATAGACTGCCCTGACACCAACGTCGATTAAATCGATTTTACTCAATATCATGAATCATTTCAAAATCTCTCTGAAACCCACCCTGGTATCAATGAAACTGGTCCTGATCATGCGCACTAAATAATGCATCGAACTTTTTACAACACTTTCGTCCCATTGAATTGGCATTCTAGAGTAAGTATATATATATTATAATTTCTATGTGTCGGACTCATATCTCAGATTAGACAGAGCCTTAAACCCCCAGACAAAGGGGAAGTTTACTTTGGAAGGGTGAGTGATTTTTTTCTGTCTGGAGTTTGAATTTTCCATCTCCCGCCTTTTAGTTTCGATTTCTCGCCTTCTGGTGATATCTCCGACCTAATGAGCTTTCATCCTTGCGCCCAATCACAGAAATTCTCTGGGCAGTTCTGGCTTTGGTTTTTTCTGGAGCTCTGGGTTCCGTTTCATTTCGTTTGAAATGCCTCATCCATAATATTTTTGTCAACGTTTAAAATTGATGTCGAGTTCCATGCTATCAGGACTTACAGTGAAACCAATTTCATTGTGTATTTTCATTATTTTAATTTGCACGGTACGCTCATGTTGAGTGCCTTATCACTGGATATATTAAGGACTATAATAATAATAATATAAAATTATGTCGGAGTGCGCAGCAAGTAATTCTGTCCAAAGCTAGGTTTTACTGTATTCCTGAACTTTTTTTTGTTGTTCTAGTTCATTTGGTGGTAATGTTTCAAGTAAGGTTGCTTTATACCCTGTAATTAAGGCATGCCGCACATCAAAGAAACTAGAAACACGTGAAACGTGAAACACGAAATATGACAGTCAAAAGAACTAAGTCATCATCCAGTCAAATTTAAATAATATTTTAGCTTAATTTACTACATTGGTTTGCAATGTTGGACCTCACAAACCAAACATCACATTAAATTCTTCGTCGTCTCTTATTTTCTCCAACTAACGCGAGAACAAGTTTTTAAATTCATCGATGGATCCATCAATGAGCATTGCATTCTTATTTAACTAATGGAAAATGACCATGACAGAACGAATGGTTTTTTTTTCATGTGTCTACGGCAAACCGTTCAAAACTTAACGGGGGGGGGGCTATTAAAAGCCACACTGTACACAGTTGCTGAAATATTTTTTATCATCTGTTTATTCTACACTCAAGTTTTTTACTTTATTAGACAACCTTTCAAAAATATACTTTTTCAGAATGGAGAATATGCTGGATCACAATAGGGAGCTGCCTGAACATTTTCTATCAGAGATATACAAATGGGCTTTAGAATGTAAGTACATATCAGTCTATACCTCAAGGTCTCGTTTTAAATGAAGTGATAAATAATGTTTCCAGAAGGAAATAAAACCATTAAGGAAATATTCATGAGAAAACAATTCTAGTGTAGCAAAACAACACACACCATAACAATAATCTTAAAATGTGTTTTTTCGCACTTCACGGAGATGTTTGCGGATGATCCGAAAATCATGAATAATTTAGTTAATATGGAATTATTTTACTGAAGCAGCAACCCATACCCTCTTTGGACAATATGCAACAATTTTAAAGTAGTGTGACAGCTCCCACTTATACATGCCAAAAAAACCTTGTTTTACTCCTGCCTCATTTTCAACTTACCCATAAAATCGGCATTCTCTTCACTAAATGTTGAAAATAATCGCTTGTTCATATCCTGCATATACATTTAATAACTTCATAGTGCTACAATTCATTCTTCACTTTTTGCTCGAGTTTGTCTGTCGTTACTGGATTAATTAAAATAAATTATATAGGGAGAATGTTATTAAAAAATATAACTCACAGAAATCGTTCATTCCATTGAAGCAATAACCCAACTTTGTTTTATATAGACCGATGAGGTTGGAATTGTTGAATTTTATTTCTTTCTATTTTTATTTTTTTTAATTTTTTTCAGCTGTTGCTAGGGTTTCTCTCAACACCAGATTGGGTTGCCTAGAACCAAATTTATCGAAAGACTCCGAATCCCAAAGAATAATAAACTCCATCAATACATTTTTCTGGAACGTTGCTGAGGTGGAACTGAAATTTCCTGTGTGGAGAGTTTACAAAAATAAAGCTTTCAGAAAATACATAGGAGCACTAGAAGATTTTAGAACGTAAGTACTTCATAGCTGTCAATTGTCGGAAGCATAGTTGAGGGTCTTGAGACTGGGAAGGTTTGGGGGTCACACTATCGTACTTGTCAAAGGCATTTGATTGTGTTTTTCAAAGCATTTTACTCGAAAAACTCTCATATTATGAGCAAAGACCGATTGACCTAGGTGTACCGCAAGGATCGGTTTTGGGTCCGATTTTGTTTGTTATTTATATTAACGATTTTTACAACTATATGAAACCATGTCACAGTGTATTATTTGCTGACGATAGATCCTTGAAATACTCTTCTATGAATTATTTATCTTTTATTGATAAATCTGTGGAAATACAAGAAAAAGCGGATCACTGGCTCAGTGTCAATAAACTTATCATGAACAAGGAGAAATCGCAAAAGATGATTGTCTCTATGGCTCCGCCATTACCTGAATTTCAATGTGTCAAATTATTGGGTTTTACTCTGGACAATAGGTTATAGTGGTCAAGCCAAAACTGTTTTTATTCGACTACAGAATATTTAGAACACTTCTTCTTCTTCCTCTTCCGCTTGATCTTCTTCTTCTTCTTCTTCTTCTTCTTCTTCTTCTTCTTCTTCTTCTTCCGCTTGACAAAGAGTTATGGTAATCAGGCAATCGAATAATTTTTGTAGCTGTCTTAGATCATTCCTCAAAGCGTTTTTTTTCCCTAGTCATTATTTCACGATTCATCAGTAACCCCATCACACTGAATTCGAACCCTATTTAGATGAGGTAATTGTAAGGGCATGTACCTCTGGTGAAAAAAATCGAGTATTGGGGTTCACTGGTGAAATTAAAATTAAATCTTCCTTTCGAATGCACAAGTAACCTACCAAGATGTTAGTTGGCCTCTCTGAATGTTTATTATTATTTTATTATTTTAAGAGTGATTTACTGAAACATTGTATTCGTTAATCTTAACATCTAGGACAAAGTCTTTAAAGATGTGATTCAAAACAACCTTCCATCAGTTCATTACATAAGGACTTTACGAAAGGGATAAAATTAATCCAAATCATCTCCACCTGGGTTACATCAGTTTTCTGACCCAGAAACTACAGATCCAGTACCATGAAGTGTTGACATACTTCGGGTCCAAAACTTTCAGTTTCTTTTGTGGTGAAAGGCGTGATATTGAACTTGAACTCTAAATTGAGAATGAGACTGCAATAAATATAAGGCGGTGTTTTTTAATGTGATTATATAAGAAATGCTTAGTACCAGATGACCTTCAGGTTATTAGCAATAAACATCTTCGTGAATTCGTCTACTCATGTTCACATTTGTCATCCCCACGTGGGCACGTGGATGATATGATTTTGCGTGTTCCATTAACTAAGTTATTTCGAATTAGGCTGACAACACACCAAAAATCGAAAACGCCTTAAAGCAAAACGCAAAACGATTTCGATAGGTTGAGAGATAATTCAATTCTACACAAGAATGATTTTCAGTAAAACCTTATGAAATACGCTCGTTTTCTCAGAAAACGTAGTTAAATGCCGACGTCACATTTCATGCTCGCGCTAACCGCCACTGCAAGTTCAGGCAGGGCCGATAATAGATTTGTCATAACTTTGCTGAAAATTATAGTAGAAGGAAAAGAAAAAGTGCTTATCGTTCCTGAATACTTCTACTTCCTCATTCAAATATTACATGTGAGTATCTGCGTACCTAAAATGTGTTTTGTCCCACTTCGCATGACCCTTCTACGATATCTACGGAGGATCCGAAAGTCATGGATATTATAGTTGATATGAAATAATTATACTGAAGCAGGAATCAGTACCCTCTTTGGACCATATACAATGATATAAGACTAGTGAGACAAGTCTCACTTATACATGCCAAAGAAAAAACTGGGTTTTACTCCTGCCTCAGTTTTCAGCTCGCCCATAATCCCGGCAATTTCTTCAGTAAATGTTGAAAATAATCGCTCATACACATCCTACATAAAAAATGAAGTATGTGATTTCAAGCTTGAGGTTTGCACTTCACAATAGTGTTATTAAATGTATATGCAGGATATGAATAAGCGATTATTTTCAACATTTAGTGAAGAGAATGCCGATTCTATGGGTAAGTTGAAAATGAGGCAGGAGTTAAACAATTTTTTTTTGGCATGTATAAGTGGGACCTGTCACACTACTTTAAAATTGTTGCATATAGTCCAAAGAGGGTATGGGTTGCTGCTTCAGTATAATAATTCCATATTTACTAAATTATTCATGATTTTCGGATCATCCGCAAACATCTCCGTGAAGTGCGACAAAACACATTTTAGGTACTCAAATACTCGCATATTATAATTGCATGAGAAGGTAGGAGTCTTCAGAAACGATATGAACTTTTCCGTTTCCTTCTCCGATCATTTTTAGCAGAGTTATAACTAATCAAATATTCGACTCCGCCAGAACTTTCAGCGGCGGGTAAGGGTAAACCTGAAATTTGATGTCGGCGTTCAATCACGTTTTCTGGGAAAACGAGCGCATTTCATAAAAAAATACTAGGAATAATCTTTGTGAAAAATTGAATTGTTTTTCACCCTGTTGAGTTGTTTTTCCGAAAAATCATATACTTTCCAAGATTACAGCAAAAATTTATTTATATATTTTTAAACGAAAAAAAAATATGTTCCACCCCTGGAATTTTGGTAAACAATTTTTTTTCGTGTTTATCATGGTTCCAACTTTGGTGATGCTCTTGTCTCAAAACCCAATCGTACTGGATTAAAAATAGTACATCGCAGAACTGCCCAGTTATGGTATGTGCTTGCTGGGTATAATTATTTTCGATACTTATGTTTCAATAATGCTTCGTAACGATAAAGCATATTTTGGTTTCGTATTACCATCATTTACGTTAATTTTACAGACTATGTATGAAATATATCAGCCAATCAATGGAACACATGGAAGGCAAAAACTACGACAACATCAAAGACGAGGACATTTCGATAGTGGAAAGGATACTGATAAAAACTGGTAATCCAAAATTAGCTGCTGTTCTGGCCTTAGATCTTCTGCTGGTTGGTGTAGATACGGTAAGTTATAGAGATCAAACGAATCAGACCTAATGGCCACCAAGTGACAAATTAATCTGGGAGCATTTTCTGAAAAAATGTCTTCAGACAGTAACTGACCAGTTGAAGCTTCCCATTTTGATGTAAAGTGTATGTAAAATATACGTGATACGTTCTCGAATTGACACATTATTCAGTATCGGAAAGTTTTCATCTTGGGTATGGTGATTTCATGAGAGCGTAAAGAATAGCTTGCTATAATGTTGAGAGAGCATTACAATGTCTCCTCTACTAGCTCGAGGAAGGGATATCGACGTGAGTTGTTAATTCTGTAGTGCGCCTCTCTTATTTATGTGGTATTATCATATCATTGTGTTCCTTGTTGCTCGCGTTGATTTCTGTGTATACCCCAGATAAAAAGTTTCCGATACTGTATACAACCCTCTTCATAGTAGTTGGTCCCGAAGTATTTGTATATTTCTTATTGTACTCTTAATTACAAAAATAATCATCGAATTTTGAATTAGACGTCCATAGCTGCAGCATCAACAATATACCAGTTAACTAAAAATCCAGAGAAGCAGCAGAGGCTTTTTCAAGAATTACAAACCATCCTTCCTGATCCAGATTCGAAAGTTGAGGTAACCACCCAAGAGAACATGCCTTATCTCAAAGCTTGCATAAAGGAAACTCTACGGTAAATATTGTATATTTTTTTCAATCAGATTAAAGATCGTATACAGTGCGAGAAACATTCATGGATACAAAGTTGCCTGTTCTCTGTTTCGTTTTTTGTGATGAGAATATCAAGTAGTTCTTATATTACCTACTTTGTGAGATTACAGGATTGTACTATCAAAACATTTTATTGGTATGGTTATTTTTTTTTGACAGTTTTATAAAAAATTCTGTATGAAACTCGTAAGTAAAGTATTTTTTTTTTTAACATTTCCTATTCGTTAAAAAAAGTATTTTTAGCAATGTTATGACAAATCTAATTTTCGGCCCTGCCTGAACTTGCAGTGGCGGGTTAGCGCGAGCATGAAATGTGACGTCGGCGTTAAACCACGTTTTCTGAGAAAACGAGCGTATTTTATGAGGTATTACTGAAAATCATTCTTGTGGAGACTTGAATTATCTCTCAACCTATCGAAATCGTTTTTTGATAAATCTTATATTTTCTGAAATAACAACAAAAAAAAAATAGTTATTTATTATATAAGGGAAAAAAGTATTAGAATCTAATCTTTTTCCCGTGTATAATACACTATTTTTTCTAAGACGGGAAAAACGGCGATTTAATCAAATATCTACCTTAACCTATGTGGGAAAAAAGTAATTTTACAAAAAGTTATATTTTATTACCTGTCAACAGGGATGAAATGTCCAACTTTTTTCCCGTCACAGAAAAAATTATATTTTTTGGTAAACAAATTTTTTCTAATGATACATGATGTCGAGAAGTCATGTGCCGAGTTTCAGAGTGTTACAATTCATTTTTCACTTTTTGCTCGAGTTTGTCTGTCATTACTGGATTAAATTCTCATAACTATTTTTGTTGTTTCAATTTTCAGGATGTATCCTGTGATAATTGGAAATGGTAGAAGTCTGCAGTCGGATACGATTCTTGCTGGATATAAAGTTCCTAAAGGGGTAACCTTCCTACTTTTTTTAATAATTCATCAAAATAATTTGTCATTTTTCAAAACGAGCCATTCGTAGATATTTTCATGGACGATACTCTTCCGAAATATCATCAATCGTTCCACCGTAAGCGGTCCCATCAAAACTGAGCCGATGAGCTCGGTCCTCACATCCATGTACTTTAGAACTCGCTGTCTCGAGAGGTGATCCCTGAGGCATGAAGTCTTCAGAAATTCAAGAAGAAACTTATTTTTCCTCGGATCTCACGATATTCTCTGAACAATAGAGGATTTTCCTTTTCGTGGACACCAGAACTTAAAAAACTATACGTTAAACAGATTTTTTTTAAATTTCATTCTTCAAAACCCTATTAGCACACTATGACGTCATATAAGATGATTACGTCACCAGTAACCACTAGAAAAATAGCTCACATCGGTTTAAGTTTACATTCCAAATTTCAATTTTAAAAATATTAGGAGGAAGGATTTTTGATTAGCACTGTATAATGTTCTAACCTGCTATTCTCATCCAATACAGACTCATGTGATATTTCCACATCTGGTAGTCAGCAATAGCGAAGAATACGTCGAACAGCCAGACAGATTCATGCCGGAAAGATGGTTGAAATCGAATCACCCTGACTGCCCCATGCACCAAAAGAAAATCCACCCCTTCGTTTCTCTACCGTTCGGCTATGGAAGGAGGTCTTGTTTAGGAAGGAGATTTGCAGAGACTGAATTGAATATATTACTAGCGAAGGTGAGTGATGAAATAGCATTTTTTTACAACTGTCAAAAAAAGTCCACGTTTTTTGTATGGTTTGTGTGCGCAAAGTATTACAATATTTCACTATCAACATACGATTTCATTATTAAACGGAGAAGCGTAAAAAAAGTGCACCTCGATGAGCGTGCGATTTCAAAATATGGCCGCACTAGCGTATTTTACTTTTGTGCTATTTGATGTTGATAAGTTGTCACAGGAAAAAAACAGTTTCTTCCCCTCTAACTAGTTGTCTGCTTGTTTATATTAAATATTAATTTTTTTCAGATTTTTAGAAAATACAAAGTTGAATACAACTACGGACCGCTCAGTTACAAAATAAGCCCCACGTATGTTCCAGAGCAGCCCTTGAAGTTCAAACTCACTAAACGACAATGCTAGATGATTTCCAATTAAGTATTTCAAACTTTATTTTTGTGTTTATAATAAATATTTTCTTACACCTTGTTTTTTTTTGTTACACCTGTCTCATATTTTGCAATCAAACTGCTTAGTGCAAGAAGTCACTATCTAACTTCCTAACAGAATAATGTTTTTCAATTAATAATATTTGAAATCTTTAACTATTCAAGTTATATGATTTTTCCAATTATGGTACGGGTACTACAACACCAATAAGACAACATACGTAGTTAATTATTTCTGTATTAGATAGAGGCTATCGCAAGAAGTAAAATCTGTCATTATCTGAAGGTCTATAAATAATGTATAGACAATGGAATTATCATTTATTGATAAAAAGAGCAAAAATGAGATATGTATGCGCCATCTGTAGATAGTTAAAAATAGCAACATTCAAGCACAGGCACAACGATCAGTGCATTCAGCGCCCTCTAAAGAGTCAATAATATCATTGACTAAGAGCAGTATGTTCTCTTTTCGTCAATGGCAATATTTTGCCACAATATTTTACCATTACCAGGGGCCCGATTCTCAAATGTCTACTATCCTATGTCGCATGCGACAACATATGTCCATCGCATTTTTCAAATGTGTACTAAACAGAGATGGTGATATTTTGTCGCATGCGACATAGGACAGTAGAGATTTGAGAATCGGGCCCCTGAGGCCCGATTCTCAAATGTCTACTACCTTATGTCGCATGCGACCAAATATATCTATCTCTTTTTAATGCTTGGTCCAGAGAAGTGATAGAAATTTTTTGTCGCATGCGACATAAGGTAGTTGTCATTTGAGAATAGGGCCCCAAGTTCAGTCAATGATTTTACAATCTAGGTGACTGTTATCTGAACCTGAAATCATCAAATAATAATTGCCAGTCTGCGCGAAGGGTGCGGCATCTATAATTATTTGGTTGAACTGTTATAATGAAGAATTAGAAGAAGGCCTTTCTCGAGTTTCTCGTCATCTCGTCTGCTGATCTGAATTCTGAATCTGAAATCATAACAGAATATCCGATTCCGAATAACCTGTCTTACTGTATGATGTTCAGTAGTTAGATTTTAGATTTTTAGTTGTTTCGTAATTTAAAATGGATGAAAGTAAAGGTACACCAGAAAGTGATTTCAGTATAGAATGCTTTCAGAATTACACTGCCCCAGAGGTTTTCATTCAGGGCCTTGCTGGAATAGTGGATCAACAAGATGTCGAATCTATGATCAGAGCTCAAAAACATATGTAGGTACCCAAAATAATCGAGACTTCATTTCTTCAGAACTTAAATTTTTTTAAGGTTACAGCGTTTCGAAAAAACCAACGAAATGTTGACGAACTGCAACGCACTTAGTGCATCCAGACTGAAGACTGTTGGCCCCGAGTTCAAAAAACACATACAACTACTGACGGAAACCAAAAAAGACCTCGACTATATTTTCAAAAAAATCAGAATAATCAAGTCGAAGTTGTCGACTCAGTATCCTGAAGCTTTTGCAGAAGCTGTTCGCAGTAGTTTTGCAGAGGAGTGTGAAGAGGAGGAGAATGCACGAACACAAAAGGCTGAAAATGAAAACCGGAGAAGCTTGCATATCAAGAATGAAGCTGCTCAGAATTCTGATATAAACAGAAGAGCTTCTGAGTGAGCATCATGTATTATAAGCTACAAAGAGTTACAATCGAGGCTAAACTGAAAATTAGCTTGTGGCCTGCAACCTTTGCAGTTTTATTGTAACCCTATTTGTGGTTAGAGCTATCGTTCTAAGTTGGTCTTTTATTGAGATTTCAAAGCCTCCGCAAGGATAGTATATCCTCTGGTTTCTCCATATACACTACTAAGCCTCGCTAGGCAACATGGGGTTATGATAACCCTTGAAGGGAGGACTTCAAATTAATAATGAAGTACAGGATATTAAAATCAAAAATTTCCTTTTACAGGAGTACAGTATGAGTATGCTCATTCTCTCATTATAATCTTGTCCTCGACCCTTGTGAAACTAATAATGTTCTCTAATGACCAGTTCAAAATATTTCTAGGACAGAGTACTGTTTTATAAAACTAAATGTGAAGCTTAATTAATATAAAAGGAACCCCATCCTATGCTTTTGTAAAAATAAGCCATTAAAAAATGCAATTGTTATTAGGTAGGTATAATTTTGAAAGTTCGGTCAATACTGTGATAAATTAGGATGTCTAATGACTTGTAAATAGGTTATTTCATATGTGTTGATTTTATAATCATATTTTCCAACAGACCTTTTTCGTTCTATAAATAAAACTTTTGTTTAATTTACTTTATTTACTATCCCTTGTCCTACATTTTACACAAAAAGTTTCAGGAAAGAGGCCTTTGATGGAAGACTCTCATACGTCAAAAATAATTTTCGATAAAAATAGATGAAATAATTTTCATAGTTATAGCAAAATACTTGAACAGGCAATATGTTATTTGTCAAAAACCACCAGAATTTGTGGACCAATTCCAACCGTTTTTGGAATAGATAGATACAAGGGTTCTCTAGCATAGAGTATCTCAGGGGTAAACGCTGAGCCCTATCCTTTATATGTGAATCATCTAACAATATCGACTAATACAGTTTTTATATATGCAGATGATTCCATTTAAATTGTTAGTGATAAGGTCCTAGAGGGATTATTAGAAAAGATATATCAGAACGTCGAAAATTGAAGACTACTCAAACTCAAGTGTAATGTGTCTCATTAAAAACAAGTGCTAAAAGTATCGCATCCACAAAGAATCAATAAATGGTTTCATACTGATACGTTCGATTTGAAGAGAGTATGTAAATTTCGAAATGGAAAAAGTATGTACATGAAATAACAAAAAATCAACTGAAAGACAATTTGTAACGGCAACCTTCAAGAAATCATAAAAACTGTAAATACCTCACCAAAAAATGGTGTTTTTTCCCATTCATACCGGCTGGTAAATAAAGCTTAGTATGGATACCAAAAAAGAAAGTTGCATCAAACCAAAATATTTCCGTTCACACAATTGATGGCCGGAGAAAAAGGAAAATGTAAATGCACCTTTGCAGAATTTCCAAAATGAAATTAAATCACACAAGTTATTTGAAAATCATTATTCACATCATCCTACAATACAAATTAAAAATATATCACAATCCTCTTTAAACTTAAGCATCATCAATAAATCATAATCATTAACAACAACCACTAATTCGTTGCATATTGCTGTGTGAACATCTTCGCTTTCTTCAAATAATCTTCCTTGTAGTTTTTGAATTCCTCTGCGATATCCACCATGAGAGGATCGTCCGGATTCGGGTACTGCAGAAGCATTCGTACAGCTATCAACAGGCCTTCCACACCTATTGTAGGCTTCCAACTGCCGGAAGGGGGCATTTTTATCAAATCCAAACAGATTCGCCCATTGTCGTCAATATTTGGGTGGTAAATTTTGGTAATGAACTTAATTGAGGGTGGTGCAAAAGGATACTTTTCCGGTACCAGTACTTCTAAGGTAAATATACCGTTGTTGTACGGAGAGTCTTCTGGACCAATGATTTTAACTTCCAAATGATGAAGTTTGTCGTCTTTCTGAAAGACACAGATGCCCTGCGGAGGTGAATTCGTTATTTTCGCTAGTTCGCGAGATAATCGTTGCCTCTGCATTATGAATAATTATTTGTTTTGTACACATCTGTCATCTGTCACATCTCAACATTCTTAACCTCAACAAACCAAATCTTTCATAATCTCTCTTCTTCTTTATTTGATTTTATAGATAAGCTTCCTTACGGCGCTATAGATCAGCCGCACTCCCCTATGCAGTAATCCGTTTTACCTTGGCATGATTACCGGCTTGAAGGTATATTTATATGCCATCTTTCGCTTACCGCGGGAAGCTCAATTATTAGACCAGGCTCGATCTGCACTCACGATATGACTGTGAACGAAAGTGATGTTCAGGAATCGATTTTCCAAGAAATCCAGGGTAGAATTTGTAGAAAACAAAATAATTTTTCAGGACATCAATTTTCCATGTTTATAGGCCGTCAACCAGCTGCCAAAATGTGTAATAATTTTATAGCGTACGCTCTCTAGGGCTTTGGCAGTTATGAATATAATGATCAATGAATAAGCAAAACTAGCGCTATCCCGTGAAACAAACAAACTTGAGGGCATATGGTGACTCTTAGGAGCCACGCGATACGTATGCCGATTGGTTTCCGTCGGTTTAATTCAGTGGAATATACCAAATATACCTGGCATACGCTAAACACCACGTTGGTAACATCACGAGCCAGAGTTTTTATCAATACTATCGATATTGTGACGTCAAGGCTTAGGTAGTCTATTTTTTTCTTGGTGTGTTGTTATGATTATTAGCCACGTGTTCTGGATAGGCCTTGTTACTTACTTGTTACTAACTCCACACGCCACCTTAAGAGCAGCACTGCTAATTATTAACGCAACGGTGAATCTATCAAAACAAAGAAGAAGAATCGACTTATGATTAGTGGTCGTGATTGGTCAGTTTAAAACAAATGTTGAGTCCGAGTTCGCCATTTCTTATTCGTATCTTGTAACGGTCTTTTGGCTGTCAATAAATCGATTTTTTCAAATATATCAAAATGGCCCTAAACGTGAACTCAATCGTCGAGCAACAAGCTAGTTCGAGAAAACAGAACGAAGACCCGACGAGATCTTCAACAGACAGTCACGCCGTGACGAAAAGGTAAAAAAAATTTAACTTAACCTCAACAAATTTTCGTAATTTTTGATTTGTATTCTGTAGACTTCACAAAGAACTGATGAACCTAATGATGACTCACGATGAAAATATCTCCGCATTCCCAGATGGAGAAAACCTCTTTAGATGGATAGGAACCATAATGGGGCCCAAAGACACTGCCTATGAGACCCTGAAATTCAAATTGAGCATGCAATTCCCTAACTCGTATCCTTATTCAGCACCTGTAGTCAAATTCATAACACCCTGTTTTCACCCCAATGTCGACACAAGTGGTAACATTTGCCTGGATATTCTCAAAGAGAAGTGGTCGGCTTTATACGATGTTAGGACTATCCTACTATCCATCCAAGCCCTGTTAGCTGAGCCAAATGTAGATAGTCCCTTGAATGCTCTAGCAGCAGAAAAATGGCAGGTCCCAGAAGAATATAGGATATTTGTTAACGAAACCCACAAAGAGGCGTGAGATTGTTTTGATTAAATTAATTGTAAATTATTAGTTAGGGTGATCTTTATAGAGACTGTGGAATATGAATTCAAACATTCGACTTTATCCTAGTTATTTCAGAGAAAGAATGCAAGATTATCGATTCTGTGTACAACTTTAAAGTTGTATCTTCAGTCATATATGCTTTCTATATTTTTGCTTTTTATGGTAGTCTACCTCAGAATTTACTCTACTTTATATACTTCTAGATTTCGTTTACACTCAGTATTCTCACACAAAATGACGCAGATCAAGGTAAACTGAATGTTGAAGGCAGATTTCTATGTATTATTGACCATATGTGTTTGTGACTTTTTGTTATTAAAGTTCAATAAAAATTCTAAATTTGAGTGTTTCTTTTTCAATAATAAAACCATTAGATAAAAAACCGAAAAGATTGCTTGAAAAATGTCTTTAATGGGGTGACCCATGTCAATGGAATTTCAATAAAACATAATATTCTTTTGACCAGTAGTCAGAAAATGGAAAGTATTTCGGATCTTTTGATCTAATTTTGGTTTTCAATCATCTATCACAATGTTTAAAGGGGATTTCCAATTTTCAACTGGTATTTGAAACTGTTGAATTCAACTGTAATTTTACTATTCTTTGAATTCATTTACCTCTCACCATTATAGGACCTGTTTTGGAAAATAACTTATAAAATATAATTATAATTTCTTTTCAATTCTTGGAATGAGACAAACTCTGCAAGTGTGACAGATGTTGGCAATATATCAATTTTTTACAAGAAATGGTTTACATTGTTGAAATTTGGAAACGATCTGTGTTAGCACTTTCTCATTTTATCACATTAACAAACTGATTGGGATTCAGTTGAATATGAACGAACAAAAATACGGTGGTGTTAAGAAAATTGAGGTAAAATATGATTTTCCAGTTTTGTTCAAGTTTGATTCAAGGATGTCAGATTGGAAAAGAACCAATTTTTCCATCAGATGGATTTCGAAAATGAAAAAAAAAAAAAAATTCTGAACTAGAAAAACATGAAATTTGTGAGAAGTCATGGCCTACTTGAAAACTTCCGTCCACTACTAAAATGGGTGAGGAAAAACAAGGTATTTCTGAAGAAGGTAAACATTATGTTGCCAAGTTTAGGCAAACTGCAAATAACATCCTGTAAGTGGACTGGTATCATTAACTATATTTTCTCACAAACAATAATTCATTTTTGAAAAATGAATTTCCGATTATCATTGATTGAAAAAGTTATCTGAGAAAATAAATTTTCTGAAAAAACAATTGAATCCATAATAGAATAAAATAAGGTATCTTGTGTGAGGAACCTCTCTCTAACCGTTCTCGAGTTGGTCAGCTCTGAATCAGTTTTCGAATGTTTTTTTTTGTCAACAAAAATATATCTGATGAGTTTTCGACGTTTTCGTTCAAAGATTCGGAATCAGCAGGTCAAAATACGTGCTGATTCCGAATCTTTGAACGAAAATGTCGAAAAATCGTCGGAATTATTTTTGGCGCCAAAAAAACCATTTGAAAACTGATTCAGAGCTAACCAACTCGAGAACGGTTAGAGATAGACCAATTCTGCAAACGCCAATCGATTCTGAATGGCCGAATCAGTATATACTGAAAAATTTAACGGAAAAAATCGACAGACAAAAAAGTCGAGTATATCATATGATAGATAATTTTTTGAACTTTTTCGAATTTCAAATTTTTGTCCTCGAACGTATTTTGACTTGCTGATTCCGAATCTTTGAACGAAAATGTCGAAAACTCATCGGAAATATTTTTGGCGCCAAAAAAACCATTTGAAAACTGATTCAGAGCTGACCAACTCGAGAACGGTTAGAGATAGACCAATTCTGCAAACGCCAATCGGTTCAGAATGGCCATATCAGTACACACTGAGAATTTGAACGAAAAATATCGAAGGACAAAAAAGTCGAATATATCATAACAGGTCTTTGAACTTTTTTATTTTTCATTTTTCGAATTTCAAATTTTTGTCCCCGAACGTATTTTGACGTGCTGATTCCGAATCTTTGAACGAAAATGTCGAAAACTCATCGGAAATATTTTTGGCGCCAAAAAAAACATTTGAAAACGGATTCAGAATGGCCATATCAGTATATACTTGGATAAATAAATAACTGGGTTTAATACTTTGCCTAAAATTATACATTATGTACGACTTATATACAGAAATGACTAGGTTTTCACAATAATCAATATAAAAAACAACATCATAATGGTACCAGCCAGACCAATGATAGCACACATCTTCCTGTTCTTCCTTTGATAAGCATCAGCCTTTTGAAGCTGTTTGAACCCCTCATGTACCTGTATGGAGGTTTGCTCTATGTTAAAGTCGATCCTGTCCAGCACTGTGCCTTGGTCGACCACCATTTGACTCAAGTCTTTGAAAATTTCGTTGAGATCCAAGATAGACTTTACGATAGTGTTAACCTCTTGTTCGTGTTCTTGCGCATACCTGGTGTTCTCCTCTTCCAACATCAGCAGCTGTTGATGCGACATTTGTCTGGAATTCACGAAATGTGAGTCGATATCTTGCATGTCCTGCTCGTTGAAATCGTCTAGGTCAACAATTTGGTTATCAAAGTATATTTTGGATCTGTCTTCTCTGGATTGTATCTGTCGGAGATAGCTATTCTGTGTAGAACGAAAAAATGTGGACATTTCTTGAAGAGCAGTGGCTAGGGAGAGGTAAACATTGACAGTGAGGCGCTTCTCCTTCGGAACTCCCTCAAAAGAATGGCTCTTTATGATTTGTACTAGCCTGTGGCATTCATTGAACATCCTCGTTATCTCGTGAGTGCAATTCTCAATAGCGACTTCATCGTCTGAGCTTTCATCGAATGTTGACCGGTGTAAATGTCTGGAATGTAACGATTTCAAGTCTGTTATCTTGGCTTTCAATTTGGGAACTATCATTTGGGCTTTCTCTAAGTAATCTATCCATACTGGAGGCATTAGGTTTTCGTTTCTTGAGAGTATCCCATCTTCCATTTCATTCAGCGACACCAAATGCATTCGTTCTGAAGATTCCTAGAAGGATAGAGATCCACTAAAAACAGTTTTCTTTTACCTGTTGTAATGCTCCTACCTGATCAGGATAAATATGCCTACTTCGAATGGCATTGTTCCTCATAAGGAGAAATACATCCGTTAAACTTCTAGAGGCCATTTCTAATTCGTTATTTTGGTAAATTACAATCATAAATTTTGGTTTCAGCTCAACATATTTTGACGTTTCAGTGTTTACAATAACATATGTACCATTCTTTGAAAAAATTAACTGAGCACGGAACATGTATTTGTATTTGTGATCTCTGTTACTTCTTCTTCTCCACTTCTTTTTACAAGTTCTAGGGTCCACCAGTAGATATCTTCACGGACTTCCATAAGATATCTCATATATCATGGATATAGGCGGACATATAGATATCTAATGTATGTCTGTAGTACATCCCTCTATATTCAGTGGATATGCAGGATATGCTGTCTGGATAAGAATCGCGAAAATAAATAGTAAAAATTCTAGAATATGGATCCAACAACTTGGTAGAATTCAATGCGAATAAAATCTGAGTATATATTTTTTTCTCTAAATGGGCTGATCTCACAGTGGCTGGCGTAACTATGTCAGGAGTATCCATACTAATGAAATCTTCTCTTTCAATGCTCGGTATTACTCAGTACACGCTCTCAAAGGAAGTTTCGTGCCAAGAAGTATTTCACTTTGCGTCAACTGATTATGATTCATAATGCACAAAATAATCCAACCTGTCGTGGAATACTACGTTCCCATTTAAGGAGTGCAACACCCAAATAAACTTTGAAACTTTTAGATTCTGTCCAAAAAGGGCCACCTGTCTCGTATAAAGTATATTTATTATTATTATTATTATTAGTATTATTACTCCGCTTACAAGATCACTCACTTCTCTGGAACACCGCAGAAAAGTTGGCGATCTGTATCTGTTTTATAGAATATCTTCCGAAATATTATCAAACGTTCCACCGTTACCGACCCCATTCAGATTGACCCGTCGAGCTCAGTCCACACATCCGTATACCATCACTTTGGAGACATATGCCTAACATCTCTTTCTCAAGGATCGTTCTTCCAACGAATGGCAAAGCTTTGGAACTCGCTGCCTCGGGGTCATACATATGCAGTCTTGACAAATTCAAGAAGAACATACCAACTCCTCTACCTACTCTTCCTCGGCTCTCACGATGTTCCCAGAACCAGAAAAAACGTGAATGTCCAATATGAGTCTAGTCATGGTCTAGTCGCCCAGTCTATCTATGGTACACGGAATTCCACCCAAGCTATGAGTGATATTTGACTAATGACACAACAGACGTAGGCACCCAAACAAATAAGAAGAATAATGCCATGGAAGACAGAAATTCAAAAGGAAGAAGAATTGACAGTGACAGCTGAACTTCAGCCTGACAACCTAACTGACATTTGTAAATAAACAAAAAATAAAAATGGCGACGTACAATAACAGAAATAATATGCCACAATCCGACTTATTGCATTGCTATTTGTCGATGAACATAAACAATATTTGCAGGATATGTCTGGAAAAGGGGCCGAAACTAATGCCCATTTTCGATCCTATCAAGCCTCCTCATTTTTCGATTTTGATCATGTCATGTGCCGCCGTCCAGGTAACGGATATTTGTACTATTTTTTCGGTAATGAATCTCAATGAACAAGTATTCTGTGTTCTAATTTTTGAAGGTATCTGTGAGCAGTTAGGTCTGATGCCTGATTTCAGGTTCTACAAGGTGATGGCTTACCCCCGTACATTTGCCAGAAATGTATATCCAAACTAAACATTGCATTCCAATTCAAAACCCAGTGCGAAAGCTCGGACGCGAAACTACGACAGAGCTTCGACAACTTTCACCATTTGCCTCCTACGCCCGATCTCTCGGGCTTCATAGAACAGAAGAAAGATTATTCCCAAAACATTCGGACAACGTTCAGCGAAAACGATGACGGTGGCATGGATCCTCTGTCGGACAAACCACAAGAAGGCATTTGTTTAGAAGAAGTGCATGAAAGCGACCTGAATGCTACGGAGCAACAGATTCTGCAGAGTGTGCAGATAGATGTAGGTTCATCGTTATATGATTTCGGCAGGAACAGCTTGTTGGAACTGAAATCGGAGATGGCTGACAATAAATCACAGGACTTGAAAGAACTGAAGGTATTATTTAACGGCTTGTCTAAGGTCAAAAAAGCCTTTATTCTTGATGCTGATTCTGATTCTAAAAACCAATGTACTCTCAATCTTGCAAATGGGAAATGAAAATGCTATTTGATTCTTGTATCATACCGATGAAAACATACACATAGTTCAAATATATAAACAGATATCAATGTTAGAATTTTAGATTTTTTGAATAGTCTCCTACAAGTTTAATGAAAAGAAACTTCAAGGAGCTCCGATTTTTTAGTATTGAATATTTGATACCTGATTTACTGTGATAGGACATTTATTTTCTAATGTTTTGGTATCTGGTAGTGATATTGTCAATGAAAAATTATCTGCATATGCAGTGTAATGACTTCCTGTAGTTACAAATAGAGAATGAACAGAGTGGGACCCAATATTGAGCCTTGTGGGACTCCCATACTTATGCTTGAAGTATCAGATGTAATTTTACAAATTTCATTCTTTTCATTTACTTGTAAGGATGAAAATTGTTTTCGATTGTCAAGAAATGTTGTTAACCAAAGAAGCACCTCTAAATTCTCATACTCAGAAACCCATGATCTAAAATGAGAATTTAACATATATTTGCTACAAAATAATTTAATATTGAAATTTTTCAGTTAGATGAAATGATCCTTATGGACACCGACGACACTAAGAAAAAATTCAAACGACATCAGTGTGACACCTGCAACAAAATTTTCCGAACTAAGCCTGGCCTTGTACATCACATTCGAATACATACAGGAGAGCGCCCTTATGTATGTCATCTCTGCGAAAAAAGGTAAATCACAGCCATTATTAAAAATTGTTGCTGTCAGGTAGATGAGTGATATAAAAAAGCCAACAAACAATATTATTTTTCGAATTGTTTCGAATTGGGGTGAAAGTTGAAACCACTCATGACTATTTGACCTCTTGAATAGAATAATGATTATCTGGTTAGTTTTTGACTGTGAATATGCTATCGAAAAATTTTTTTTGGTGTTGTGCTTAGTTTTAAACGTGTTTTTAACACCAGATGCCAGTTTCTTTCATTTTGTTCAAAACTGTTTTGAACAGAGAATTTTAAACATGTTTACTTAAATTCTGAACATTGAAAAATCGTCAGTACATAATAATTAATGTTACCATGTATATTCGGGTCGATTCTGTTTCTCATTAGCAAGATTGTTACCATAGCAAGACAGTTTTCACAGCAAAATATATCTCAGTTTTGAAGAAGGCTTGAAAAAATATCAGTAGGAGATGTTGCTGTCACATCATCTGCCAATAAAGCAATGTAGATATCAAGCCTTCTACAAAATTGAGATATATTTTGCTGTGACAATTGTCTTGCTATGGTAACAATCTTGCTGATGAGAAACAGAATTGACCCGATTATCTACCAGTTTTATTTCATGATATCCTAAATATTTATACAAATACACTACCTGAAACAAAAGGTGAAAACACGCCACTGATCAATCGGGAATGTTCGGAAAATTTGACATCTAGCTTTAGCAGCTAACTTCATACTGGTAAGCACATGATCGCCGACGCCAAGCTGGGTAATGCCGGGTTCATATGCCAGCTTTTGTCGAGCTTACAGCGTATTGTTTTCCGATTGGTCATTGAATGACACAGAACGACATGTTCTCAGTCAGCGGCCAATCGGTAAACTAAACGCCATGAGCGAGAGCTAGCATGTGTACCCGGCGTAAGCTGACACTTGACACTCCTTGACAGTGACGAGTGACGACAGTGTGGGCACGTGGGCAGAGTCGCCAACATATCAAATTAAATCTCTAGTCTCTAAATTTGTTTTTTTAGTATATCTGTTCAGAAGTTAAAAAAAATTATAGACATTAAAACTGGTAAACAGTGATTTTAGTAGTGTTTTTATTATTCGAAATGGAAGAGAAACAATGCATCAGTGACAACTCTCATGTTTTGAATTGTAATGCTAACCATGACAGTAAATTGGTTTCTTCGCAGTATTTCAGACCGAGGGGATCTCTTGCGAGAGCATTGTATCGTAAACAACAACAAGATGATTTTCTCACCAACTTCGATAAACGACAGTGGTATCAGTGCGATTTGAGCGAAATTCCTCCTCAGCTCGCATCAAAATTTGTCCAACTCGATCCAGACAAAGACACCCTCAAGTTTCTGGAACATTCGGAGAATAAATCGGACTGGATTCTAACACAGATTTGGCATTCCCTGGCCAAACTCTTCCTTGGTTTGTTTATGACACAAACATCAATTAACGGTTGGCTTGAACGTGGGTCCATGTTCGTTGTGTCTCAATCCCAATTCAGGAAAATATTACGCGTTGCAGATGACTGGAAATCAGGGTCACTCCTTGATCTGGGAGCTGGAGATGGAGGCGTGACAGCACACATGGCACCACTGTTTGAACAAGTGTATGCTACAGACATGTCACCAACAATGATAAGTTTACTGGAAAGGCGGGGATATAATATACTGGATGTGGATGATTGGTATGTTGACAGAAAATTTGATGTCATATCATGCCTGAACCTTCTGGACCGCTGTTACGAACCTCTCAAACTGCTGGAGCAAATAAAAGCGTCTTTGAATCCAGACGGAAGGCTTCTCATAGCAATTGTTCTTCCATTCTCCGTCTACATAGAATCAGGAGCGCCAGACCATAAACCGAAAGAATTGCTTCCGTTGAAAGGTCATCTTTTCGAGCAACAAGTGAAAAGTATGGTGGAAGACGTGTTGGAACCTGCCAATTTTGAAATAGTTTCTTGGAGTAGAGTGCCTTACCTGTGTGAGGGAGACTTACAGCAGTCGTACTATTGGTTAGACGATGCTATATTCTCAGTTAAACTGAAAAATATTTAACTGGATATCAGGCCGTGTTTTCATCCCCTTTCTGAAATGTAAGTCGGTTGTGGATTCAAACATATTGAAAAAGTTAAATTTTATCACATGGAAAGTACATTAAAAATCGTTCTACTACAATATTATGTAGATTTTCAGTGAATATTAACCCTAGAATACGAGAAAAATATTGAAAAAATTCTAGAACTTTCGGAAGTATTTTTTTGGCAGTGTTATGTGCTAGGATGGGATCCTAGAGCACCTTTTACATTTATCGCATTTTGCGACCATAATGAGACACATTCGTTAAATACATAGGTATATAGAAAGGAAGCTAAGAAAATTTACTACATGAGGATGTTATTGTTTGCTTGTCGAGTGAATCTGATGACTTTGGATTTTTGGCCATTTTTAAGGTATAACCCTTTGATGTTTTTTCGGCTGAAAATTCATTTTGTGCCGATCGACTCGAAAATCACAGCATATACTAATTTCGGCATGCTGAATCGATTGGCGTTCGCAGAATTGGTCTATCTCGATCCGGTCGTTGGTTGAAAATGTTATCTAGAGGTTGCAGTTGCCGTTTTCCCGCCAAAAATTTTTCTAATTATTTTCTATATTATATTCGTTAAATTCATTATTTTTTCTATACCCTGACCAAATTTAAAATCGATTGCTAGTCAAACATAGATTTGGTGGGCGTTTTTACGAACGTGTGCACTTTGAGTTGGACCTATTTTTAAATTTATCATTTTTCATTTTTCGAATACTGTGTCATATTGAATTGATAGCGTAAAATACGGAAAAAATATTGAAAAAATTCTAGAACTCTCGAAACCATTTTTTTTGGCGGTTTTATGTGCTAGGATAGGATCCTAGCGCACCTTTTAACATTTATCGCATTTTGCGACCATAACGCGATACATTCGTTAAATACATAGGTATAAAGAAAGAAAGTTGAGAAAATTTCCTACAAGAGGATGTTATTGTTTGCTGGCCTAAAAGTTCGCTTGTAGGTGTTATAGGTGGTTTTGTGTGCTAGGATGTCAGATTCGTGAGATACAATTTTTGTTGCACATTTATCTGTGTTTTATGGTACACCGTGTATCCGAACATATCCAAATCATACATTTTCGGAATCAGCATAAAATTTTGAGTATATCGGTGGTAATTTCGAGTGAATCTGATGACATTGGATTTTTGGCCACTTTTAAGGTATAACCCTTTGATGTTTTTTCGGCTGAAAATTCATTTTGTGCTGATCGACTTGAAAATCACAGAATATACTAATCTTGGCATGCTGAATCGATTGGCGTTCGCAGAATTGCTCTATCTCGACTCGGTCGTCGGTTGGAAATGTTATCTAGAGGTTGCAGGTGCCGTTTTCCCACCAAACATTTTTCTAATTATTTTCTATATTATATTCGTTAAATTCATTCTTTTTTCTTTACCCTGATCGAATTTGAAATCGATTGCTAGTCAAACATAGATATAGTGGGCGTTTTTACGAACGTGTGCACTTGAGTTGGACCGATTTTTAAATTTATCATTTTTCATTTTTCGAATACTGTGTCATGTTGAATTGATGGCGTAAAATACGGAAAAAATATTGAAAAAATTCTAGAATTCTCGAAAGAATTTTTTTGCTGTTTTATGTGCTAGGATAGGATCCTAGCGCACCTTTTACATTTATCGCATTTTGCGACCATAGTGTGTTATAATCCATAACTCACTAGTGTGTTATTTGATAGTTTACGTGTCTTAAATGACATTAATAATGACAGTCAACTGTCATGTGTTGGATAAATAAATATATACTCATATCTCAACGCCAAACAGCTATTTTTAAATCATTGACAAGTGCTTCATCCACCAATGAAAGATTAAACTCAGTCTTACTCACTCTATTTTGTATTGTTCTGTATACACAAAACACAATATACTTATTTCTTTGTACCCTATTCTGACTTCTACAAGTGTAATTATGCACAACGTGGTCAAATAAATTCTATTCTATTCATCAACTTATTTGCTTCTAATTAATCAAAATGGTATTACGAAGAATGGACCATATTCATTAAGGAATACATTGGTGGCGCATTCATTTTCTCTGTGTTGGCATCCGTGAACATATGGCATAATTGGTTAATTTTCTCGTCCACAGATTCATAAACGGGGGTCACCTCCACACCCACATGCGCACGCATACCGGCGAGAAAAACCACGTCTGCGCCGCTTGCAGCAAAGCCTTCGCTACCGCCCAACAGCTGACGAAGCATACCATCGCCATTCACACCTCGGAGAGGCCCTACGGTTGCACGTACTGTCCCAAACGATTCGCCAGCTCGAGCAACCTCAACACCCACACCAAAATCCACACGGGCGAAAAGAACTACCACTGCGATCAGTGCGGGAAGGCTTTCTCCACCAAGGGGCAGCTGTACCAACATATGCTCGTGCACACCGGGTTGAAGGCCTACCTTTGCGAGTACTGTAATAAAAGGTTTTCGCAGAAGGCCCACCTAGTGCGGCACCTCAAGACGCATCGGGGGTCTTCGTAGTGAAGGGAAACGCAGTGGGGTGGACTCGGGTTTTATTAGAGTCCCTGTATGCAATTCGACATTAGATATTGACATTAGATCGTATATTAGAGTCTGGACACTCTTTGACAAGACATCGAAAAAGCGTGTTTTAGGTTAGGTTTGTCTCGAAAATTGCGGAGAAACCGAACAACTTGAATGGCAAATTCTATCAGTCAAACAGGAGCAGACTATATATCTATACCGTGTATGTGATAACGGTCGAACAACAGTATTGACAGTTCAAAATATATTTACATCTCTGTCAACAGTGGCTTTTCGTAAAATTGGTGAGAAAAATCTGATCAAAATTTGCAAAACGACTGCAGAGGGGAATTTTTCGACGAAGCCATTAGTAAATAAATTTTACAGACTTCGACTTTAGATGATTTCGATCGTAAAACATTCGCAATTTTTAAATGATCAATTTAAGCTTTTTTTTTGGGCTTGGATTGGCACAGTGGTAGCGCCGGGGCTTCGTGATCGAAAGGTCGCTGGCTCGATTCCCAGGCAGGGCAAGATTTTTTCGGTTTCAGAAGTAGAAATCCGACTGATTGAATCTTGTGGCTGGCTGGGGATAATCCTCCGCGATTCACTGTTGCGTTAATAATTAACAGTGCAGCTCCTAAGGTGGCGTATGGAGTTAGTAACAAGGCCTATCTAGAACACGTGGCTAATGACCATAGTAGTCAATGCCAACTCTCCAAAGAAAAAAAAAACTGGTTTTGAAAAACAAATGATTTATCATCTTTCAAACTAGTAATGAAAGAGATTCTCCAGCGACCGATGATCGTATTTATTTATACCACCCAACGGTTTTGGGAAGATCATTTTCATATTGGAATAATAAGCGTTATTTTTTCAGTGCCCATAATTTTATTGAGAGCTTGTGAAGAAGAAATAAGGCACGCCGGCACGACGACCATTACAACTGAATGAGAAATTGAAGACAAATTTAATTTATTTGACATTTTCTTCAATGGTCATAATTTTCACTTTCATTTTTTTTTCCTATTGTTTTTTATCCCATCCCTTTACCCCTAATACTTTTATTCGCCCCTTTTGTTTTAATACTTGACGTAATTTTTTTTATTTGTTTCCATTCACTTGACCCAAACCATTAGTAGCTATTTCTATTCCTTTTTCTAACGTTTCCCTGTCCATATTCGTGCAAGTAGCTACAAAGTACTGTTCTATAACTGTTTCATCCGAAAAAAAAAATGCAATCTGAAAAATTTTAAATTGTGATCTTTAAATAATGAGTATTTCATGTTATATGGCTTGAGAAAATTGTATGGGACTTGTACCATAGACTCAAAATCTTTTTCATTGAAGTTGTTTATGAAAAATATTATTTAAAAATAACCTTACCGTGATCCGAGGCAATTCTTCTGCTCAGAAGCTTCGCCAATTCAATAAATATTACTCTTGACCTATCTATCATTTCAGTTCACGCAACAAATTCACGCTTTTGATATTTTTCCACCCCGACGATACTCATTTGTCCTCAATCGACCTCACAACGCATACATAACCTAAAACGCGCTTTTTTGATCGCCTGTCAAAAAGTGAGTCTAATATACGATCTAATGTCAAATAGCATACGAGGACTCTATATATTCACATTTCTAATACGAACTATGTAAACAATGATCAATTCATGTTTGCAGCGTGTCCACCTCGTGGTCGCCAATTCTCGTAACGCTATTGGTCGTTAAAACATCATTTGACATGACACAAAAGGAAATATTCTCGCAGAGTTGTATTCAGCTTGGTTGCCTTACAAGTATCAAAGCTGCTTTTTATTTAAAATTTCCGTGGTGATTTGTTTTTGTGTTCTCAATTAAATTATTAACTATTTCAAATTGCTGTCCTGATCTTGTTTATTTCACATTTTTAAGTATATGAAATACGTATACAATTTTAAATTTATTACACAAGGTTAACAAGCATAAATACGACTCTGGTTAAGTTTGGCAATCACGTGCTTTTGTTGACATCGTCCGTATTTGATATGTAAATACACTAAAAGGTTTTATTTAAATTTATTTATTTGATAGAGTATTTTATATTTACTTGATGAGTTTTGGACTGATTTTTATGTGTCAAAATAAATCCTATTGATTTTATGATTACAGGCAGTTTTAATTGATGTAACTGTTGGTGTTTTTGGTAATTGACTCCTCAGTTGTAATACAGATAAGTGAATTAGGCTCGATTGCACCAAGTAACATTTAAGTAAACTTAAAGTTAGGTAGAGCTTGAATAAAATCTTATACACAAATCCAATGGAAGTAGGGACAAATTGACTCCCACTACGGTATGATATTCATATGACCATGACGAAAAAAACGGTGAAAAATATGTCGGTCCGAAAACCCTGTACTTGTGGTCGGAATTCGCGCGTTTAGTGAATACGTTACGCCTCCAATTTTTGTTGATGTGAGTTAATCTTTGGATGTAAACAAACCGACATCGGCCCGTGGCCGCTACGCTTTGTTTACATGCAGACTTATGCAGGGTTCATATGCCAGCTTTTTGTAGTTGAGTTTACAGCGTATTGTTTTCCGATTGGTCATAGAACGACATGTTCTCAGTCAGCGGCTAATCAAAAAACAATACGCCATAAGCGAGAACTATCATGTGGACTGGGCCTTACACCAACAAAGGCGTCATGTCGTCACACTTAATACACGTATACTTACTGAACTAACAGTTTGAGTTCTGTGCTTGACCCAGATTCATGAGTCCTCGGTGGGATCAGAATGCTGGCCCATTAACATTGGCTGGATAGCCCAATCATCTGAGGCCATTACATGAAGAATAAGAAGTCATGTTGGCAGCATTGGACAGGCGACAAATTGACACTATCGACATTCCGACATTGAAAGTATTGACATTGACAAATTGACATCAAAAAGGAAAGTGAAAACACTGAAAACTGAAAAGATAAATATTTTTAAAATGAAAAATGAAAATACGGCATTACTGAATTAATTGTTATGATAAGCAAGTATTTTGGAAAGAGCAAACTAACAGAAGGAAAAATCAATATTTTGGAAGACATTGTTGAAACTATGTCAATAGAAGAATTTTGATATGAAGATCGAAAACTCTTCAACAGGAGATCCTGTCTGGACACAGAGTGCAGAATTACTGTCACCGGTAACAGCATGAGTATTACTTAATTCAGGATTAATAATTTCGAAAATTTTGTTTTCAGGAATGCTTGCCAGTCATGGGGAGTTGTCAGGTGTCCTCAATTTTACAAAATTTAGAACCAACGGTGTCCGAAGGTAACAATCAGACCCTAGATCTAATTATTCTTCCTACAGCAGACTTCAAAACACCAGCAAGCGATAATTCATTCAGCATGCACAACAACTACATTGTCTTAAAGGAAAGTAGCAATATCAAACCAGAAAAACCAAAAGTAACGGATAATTTGAAGAAAAAGAAGGAAAATTATGAGGACATGCTTTATTTTGTCTGCAACCTTTGCCCGTTTTTGTGTACTAAAGATACAAAAATCACGGAGCATCTGGAAAATGCCCATAAAAATAAAACCATCATCAAATTACCTGAACTGAAATGTCCTGCATGTCCCAATATATTTTACCATAGAATGTCTTTGAGGTCACATCTAATACACGACCATGGAGTAGGAAACTCCGACTTGAGTCAGATTATTCAAGCTGTGATATATTATTCTCACAAAGCAAAGTCGAAAGAAAAAGAAGCTAAGATGAAAATACAAAATCAAAACAACGAAATTGTTAAGAAAGCCATTGATACATATAGTGACAGTTCTCTTGAAACTGACAGTTTCGAAACAGAAGCAGAAAATCTCAGCGAAACCACACACGTAGAAGCTAAAGATGCTGTCAAACAACTCGACTCTGTTACAAAGTATTTGGACCCGAACAGTATCAGTAAATGTGTCTTTTCAAGTTGTAAGGTCCGTTTACAGGACGTAGAAAAAATGAACTACCACATTTCTTGCCACATAGAAAACGGTTTTAGGTGCAATGATTGTGGGGAAAAATTCTTCGCCTGGAAGCCCCTGACGTCACACTTATGGAGGCTGCACAAAATCAACATGGACCTCTATTCCTGTGACAAATGCGAGTACAAAACATATAGTCTAGCCAAGCTCAACAACATACACAAGCTCATACACAGTGACGTTAAAAGCTTCTCTTGCAACGTGTGCAATAAGGCGTTCAAAAACAACAAACAACTGAGGAACCATCAGTTGACTCACAATGATAAAAGCACGAGGCTAGTGCATCCTTGTGACGAGTGTGTAAAGACTTTTTCTGACCGCAGGCAGCTCAGGATACACAAGGATGTTGTGCACAAAAAGATAAGGCCGTTCCTTTGTAATTTCTGTGGGTACAAAGGTTCTTCTAAGAGCTCTTTGAAAATGCACATTCGGCAGCATACAGGTAAGAGGTCTCTATTTTAACCCTTTCTTTTAATTCTTTTAATCTCAAGATACAATCAATCAATTTATTAGTCATGCTTCGTATCACAGCAGCATATAGATTTTCATTTTATCACGTTTATTTTCGTCTCTGTTGGAGAAATATTTTTATATGACTTTGCAGGAGAGATGAAAACCTATCTTATCTTCAAAGCACTATAATTAATAGCTAGGTAACCATGTATTTCTTGAACTAATGAAAGTGAATGGTGAGAAATATATTTTTTTTCTGATTGATTCGGCCGTTACTTGATGTTGTCGAAAATTACATCATCTGATTTATAGGTGAGAAACCCTTCTCGTGCCCAAGCTGTTCCTACACAACCTCGGACCACAACTCGCTTCGTAGGCACAAGCTACGTCACACTGGCTACAAACCGTACAAGTGCAGCCATTGCTCGTATGCCTGCATTCAGAGCAGCACGTACAAAACACACTTGAAGACGAAGCACCCAGGAATGGAGAAAGACCTTATGTTCACCTGCCACGAATGCCAATTCCGATCCGTTAACAAGGACATGTATGTGTCTCACATGATTACCGTACACAAGCTGAAGCCACAGGATGATGATTAACAGCTTTTTTTTTGTGTAATTGTAGGGGGGGGGGGTTGTTTGGAGACTGGACGAGTGTCTTTTGTGATGTGGAGAACCTCAAGAAATTTATATGAATTGGGGCTTTGTGAAGTTTTAAAAAAAAAACCAGGCTGTAACATTTCTAGAAATCATTCTTTGATGAGGGGGTGCAGATCAGATATCCCACTCAAGGCTAGTGAGAGGAAGTCTATTAAAAGAGGAGAAACTTGGGTCTTTAGGAGCCTAAGAAAATGGTACTGAAAAACTGATCCTGCACGTATTTCAGTTTTTGAAATAAACAGAATTGTGTTTTTACTGAGTTAGATTTCTTGCTCATCTCCTAATTGGCTAATGCTGAAGTTAGATTTTTTACTCAGTATTTCATTTGATTTCAACTAGAATTTCAGTATAATACTGTGGGTACAATTATTTTTATGTCATTAATTTATTTGTATATATTTTCCTTTTTACATCGTACATATACAGCTATGAAATCTTTACTGTCTTTTATTTCCTCGTAATCATCTAATCGCCACTCCAAACTTCCAAAATCTGCATCGAATGGTTCAGGATCCGTATGCCGTCCTTTGCCTCTCCCGGGGCCCATTATGAGCACTACGTTGCCTTTATAAGCCCGGATGTACTCCAGGAAAGCCTGACTATCATTGAAGTAACAAAACAGCAAAGCATCATCCGGATTAAGCATACTGGATTCAATGGTTTCGCAATATCGTAGCTTTATGAATTGGGGGTTGGAGTATTTGCTAGTCCACCATTCTTGGTTTATTTCGTAGCCGTTGACTGGGAGTCCTGAAAAAAATTAACAGCGGTAAGTAAACTATTTTCATGTCCTAAAGAAATTGCATAATTATCAATACGTTTTTTTTATGCTACATATCTCCACTTAAATATTGACGTTAACAGAATGTAGTGCTTAGTGCTATCCATGGATTCCAGAAACGGACTAAATATCGAGACTTACTCTTTATTATTATTATTTCATTATACAGTGCTAGTCTAAAGTCCTTTACGCCCCTACTAATTTTTGAACCACCTGGTATATCGCAACGAAATTTGGAAGGCTCAAATAGGAGATAAAAACCTACTCTTTCATGAGAAAATTCCAGCTAAAAGTTTCATGTGTATATATATATATATATATATATATATATATATTTATTAACGGAAAATAACGAATCTTTTACCTGTAGATTTGTTGATAATCCATTCTAAAAGTCCACAGCCGCATCCTATGGAAGTAATTCCGGTACATCCCAAATTCACTACTGTTTTTTTAAGAAATCTCAAGTTCTTTTCACTTGGCCAAACCCACAACAATTTCAGAGCACAAACTACATGGGAATTTTCGTTTAGTTTCAATAAGTCCCTCCAGTTTTCTTCTCGATATAACTGTAAGACTTTATCTAAAAACGTTATATCCATTCCTAATATCATCAAACATTCACAAGGTTTGAGGAATAATTACAATTTGTCTCAACTCTACGGTATAGGTATTTAGGAACTCTGTTACTGTTAAGTTTTGAAATTGCTTTTTCAATTAGTTTTAAGAGCTATTTTTAAATTATCAAGTTCGAGGCTTTTTTTAAACCTATATTCCCAATACGTTGGCATTGAAATTATATCATCATAAATCATTTGCCAAATAGTCGAAAAAATGTGAGCGGGCATATTTTTTGGCACGATTTTTTTGTAAGACGCGCACTTGTATAGATTTATAAATGGACTGGAGATGAGTCTCAGAACTCAAAATCAATTCCGGAAGTTTGTCTTTCAAAAACATTTTTGGTTATTGGTAGACATACCAGGTGTTAACGTATTCATTAGACAAGCCATAGTTCCAAAGTTTCAGTAGTATAAAATTCAAACTTGACAGGGGTATTGGATACGAGAATTTGTATTTTTTTCAATATTTCATACCCCCTGTCATTTCCGGTTTTATCGGATCAAATATGACCACTGTATTGAATAATGACCACTTTATTGAATAAAAGCCTTTCACTTTGATTTCTTATCTGATTTGAACACCGCATTAATTTAGTAGTAGTTCACAAAAGTATTTGGTAGTTTATTTAAATTTCCCGCGCAAATATAATTCAATGAGGTCACAAGCGACGACCGTGTCTCAGTCTCATTGGTGCTTTCTTTTTGAGGGTTTGATGCACTTAAGGCTTCTTATTCTAGTTCAATCATTGGCTGAAAAATGACATCTGTCAAAATCTACCAAGAGTGAGTTCAGAATGAGAAGCCCCGGGACTGAAACTCTCGAAAAGTGGTGATCCTTGATCCATGTGAGACACAGATACCTGCCATTTTAATTTTTATTTGAAGTCAAAGTCACAGAACCACAGACCTCGAGGTCTGTGCACAGAAACAAAATTTGTTTTTGTAATCTGTGGTTGAAGACGTTTGAAGTTGAAGTTTATTTTTTATAAACAATAAACAACTTTAATTGTCAGCTGTTAATTCTGATCTAATTGTTATTTGAAAGTTATTGTTTTAGTTTAGTTCATTAATTCGCCATTGGGGATATTAGATTAGATTGAATATTGTGGCAACCTTTATTCCAGTATTCCAATGAAAAACGTGAAGTAGACGTGACTATCGAAAATCTCAGCTTTATAGGCCAACGCAGCCGTTGATGAAGGAGGTAGGTAACTTGTCTTTTCTAGGAATAGGATTACATACAATCATTCATATAGCAGTCAGTATTCTTCACCGGATATCTCTGTCAGACAATAAAAAGTATTGTCATTCAGTAAACAAATGAATTGCATTGTGGTAGTAACCTTTGAAAGAGATAAATGAATGGGAAAGAAAACAATCGTCAACTTAAAAATTATCCAAAGAGACTTCAGAAATACTGAAGTCTGTCATTCAATAATTTTAGGGTTCTTTCTTTGCCATAATTTGTATGATGGAATGGTGTATGAAATAAGTTACTGTGTCTGGGAATTCTGTTCGGACCATGAATGTTGACAAATTGAAGAAATTAAAAACAAGTCATCAGTCCATTTAGCAGCTTGAATACATAGCATAGAGGTGGACGTGCTGCAAGCTGCAAGCATGAATTGATCATTGTTTACATCGTACATATTTGAAATGTGAATGTACTATAGTAGTTTATAATAATATGTGTTTTCCAATTATTGCAGATTTCAA
The DNA here is from genome assembly GCA_958298965.1 of Chrysolina haemoptera. Classification (NCBI taxonomy): domain Eukaryota; kingdom Metazoa; phylum Arthropoda; class Insecta; order Coleoptera; family Chrysomelidae; genus Chrysolina; species Chrysolina haemoptera. The sequence goes on along the minus strand of OY282595.1, from coordinate 1,289,734 downwards.
GAGCAAAACATGGAGGATCGTCAGTATGAATTTTTCGATACGAATAATATTTTGACTAACCTGGTCAACGTAGATGTTGCAGTAAAAAAAGAAGACTCTTTTGAACATTCAGAGGAGTTTTCAACAGACAGTGCTCGTTGCGGTATGGAACTCAAAAGCGAGGAAGATTTTAATAGAGATATCAAAGCTGAGATAATAGAAAGTGAACCAAATCCAAATAACTTGATAGTAAACTCGGAAGAGCTTGCCACAGGTGAGTTCATGAACCTCCAAATTCACATGGCAGGCATGGTAGAATAGAAACATGAAATATGCCAATTTTCATGGAATTTTAAGTGTAACTTATAACAGCTTCAAAGACTTCAACTCTTCGTTAAATAGCTAATGATACATGATTGGAAAGTAGGACTTTTTTGTTACAATAAACACATGATGAAATGATGACTCCCGAATTATATTTGTCGCAGAATTCTGTAATTTTCAAAAATGCACAAATGCAAACAGTGTGTAAAAATTTACTTTACACACAGTTGATGATTTTACAAACAGGTGCACTGGTGCAAAAATGTATCACTTTACGCATTGTAAAAGAGTTTACCCACTGTCATAAAAAAAAATTATCAGAACCTAGGTATCATTTTTTGAGTTGAGTATCATCTTGATGTTCTCCTTTTAAACAGATTAAGAGGGTAGAAGACTTTACATTTTCAGGTAAACTGTTATAAGAAATAAATCCTTTAAAAGGTAATGTTTTAGTATTAAATGTTTTGTTTGATTATTGACATACAAATTATTTATTATTCTAGTATTATACCAGTAAATTTGATTATTTAAAATTACAAATTTGTGAAAATATGAAGGTAGAAGATTATGTAACATTTTGTCTATAAGAGCTTTCTCTTTTACATTGGAGCATTTCAGATTAATCGGTAGACAACTAACATACAAATTTGAAAGTTAATATGAAATTCGAACTAGACAACTTTAGAATAATATTTATATTTTTTTTGCAGATTTTTATGGAGACTCGGCTTCTAGCATGAGTGATCCTCAACAAAACCTGATCGAAGAACCAGTTAAAAAAGAGACACTCCCCAAATCCATAGCCTACCACAATGACTATGAAATTAAGTTGACAAAAAGTGATGAAGTTGATATACATTTAGAACATATAAAAATTGAAAAAGTTGAACCCAGTGAAAGTGAACTCTTGTTTTCTTGTGAAGTGTGTAAAAAAGTTTTTGTTAACGAGAAAGATTTACTTGGACACAAACGTGACAAGATAGACTGTATAGCGCTAGAAGTTGACGAGAATGAATGGAACCAGGAGGACAAATTGACACAAGGTGAGGACTTGAAGTCATCCCTCCTTCTTGGGACTGCCACAGGTGAACCTAGTTTAGTTTATAGATATTCAGAGTATCTATAATCAACCAAAATACTTGCTTTGAATGAAAGTATTGTTTGCAGCTATGCGACTCATCCAGTACTATAAAGTTGCACCCAAATTCAATTTTCTGTACCAATTCAATTTTCTGTACCAATTCAATTTTTTGTGCCATTTCAATTTTGACCATATTTGAAGAATGTCAGATTCGAAAATTCCATTACAATTATTTGCACAAAGCCAAATACTGAAACTGTATTGACCTAACTTTTTTCTTTGAGTATATCTGTGGACGTGGCTAACTTCCTACAGGTTGCTATATGCCAAATTTCTAAATGTTTTGCACAATGCTGATGCTGACAGTATTTTGCTATATGTTTAATTTGGGAATTCCTGTTATACGACTTTTCATTTTCATTTTTAAGGCACAGGTGCTTGTGAGAACCAAAGTCTGATTAAAAAGTAAATAGCAATAAATAAACCCAAAAAATCATGTCAACAATTGGTTGGGTTTTGATATACTCTGACTTTTTTATCTATCATATGATATACTCGACTTTTTTGTCCGTCGATTTTTTTCATTCAAATTCTCAGTATATACTTGGTCAGCTCTGAATCAGTTTTCAAATGGTTTTTTTGGCGCCAAAAATATTTCCGATGAGTTTCGATATTTTCGTTCAAAGATTCGGAATCAGCACGACAAAATACGTTCGAGGACAAAAATTTGAAATTCGAAAAATGAAAATTAAAAAAGTTCAAAAAATTATCTATCATGATATACTCGACTTTTTTGTGCGTCGATTTTTTTCATTCAAGTTCTCAGTATATACTAATTCGGCCATTCTGAATCTATTGGCGTTCGCAGAATTTGTCTATCTCTAACCGTTCTCGAGTTGGTCAGCTCTGAATCAGTTTTCAAATGTTTTATTTGGCGCCAAAAATATTTTCGATGAGTTTTCGATAATTTCGTTCAAAGATTCGGAATCAGCACGTCAAATTACGTTCGAGGACAAAAATTTGAAATTCGAAAAATGAAAATTAAAAAAGTTCAAAAAATTATCTATCTTATGATATATTCGACTTTTTTGTCCGTCGATTCTTTCCGTTCAAATTCTCAATATATACTAATTCGGCCATTCTGAATCGATTGGCGTTCGCAGAATGTGTCTATCTCTAACCGTTCTCGAGTTGGTCAGCTCTGAATCAGTTTTCAAATGGTTTTTTTAGCGCCAAAAATATTTCCGATGAGTTTTCGATAATTTCGTTCAAAGATTCTGAATCAGCACGTCAAAATACGTTCAGAGACAAAAATTTGTAATCCGAAAAATGAAAAATAAAAAATTTCAAAAAATTATCTATCTTATGATATATTCGACTTTTTTGTCCGTCGATTCTTTCCGTTCAAATTCTCAATATATACTAATTCGGCCATTCTGAATCGATTGGCGTTCGCAGAATGTGTCTATCTCTAACCGTTCTCGAGTTGGTCAGCTCTGAATCAGTTTTCAAATGGTTTTTTTGGCGCCAAAAATATTTCCGATGAGTTTTCGATATTTTCGTTCAAAGATTCGGAATCAGCACGTCAAAATACGTTCGAGGACAGAAATTTTAAATTCGAAAAATGAAAATTAAAAAAGTTCAAAAAATTATCTATCATGATATACTCGACTTTTTTGAGCGTCGATTTTTTTCATTCAAGTTCTCAGTATATACTAATTCGGCCATTCTGAATCGATTGGCGTTCGCAGAATGTGTCTATCTCTAACCGTTCTCGAGTTGGTCAGCTCTGAATCAGTTTTCAAATGGTTTTTTTGGCGCCAAAAATATTTCCGATGAGTTTTCGAGATTTTCGTTCAAAGATTCGGAATCAGCACGTCAAAATACGTTCGAGGACAAAAATTTGAAATTCGAAAAATGAAAATTAAAAAAGTTCAAAAAATTATCTATCATGATATACTCTACTTTTTTGAGCGTCGATTTTTTTCATTCAAGTTCTCAGTTTATACTAATTCGGCCATTCTGAATCGATTGGCGTTCGCAGAATTTGTCTATCTCTAACCGTTCTCGAGTTGGTCAGCTCTGAATCAGTTTTCAAATGGTTTTTTTAGCGCCAAAAATATTTCCGATGAGTTTTCGATAATTTCGTTCAAAGATTCGGAATCAGCACGTCAAAATACGTTCGGAGACAAACATTTTAAATTCGAAAAATGAAAAATAAAAAAGTTCAAAAAATTATCTATCTTATGATATACTCGACTTTTTAGTCCGTCGATTTTTTCCATTCAAATTCTCAGTATATACTAATAATTCGGCCATTCTAAATCGATTGGCGTTCGCAGAATTTGTCTATCTCTAACCGTTCTCGAGTTGGTCAGCTCTGAATCAGTTTTCAAATGTTTTATTTGGCGCCAAAAATATTTTCGATGAGTTTTCGATAATTTCGTTCAAAGATTCGGAATCAGCACGTCAAATTACGTTCGAGGACAAAAATTTGAAATTCGAAAAATGAAAATTAAAAAAGTTCAAAAAATTATCTATCTTATGATATATTCGACTTTTTTGTCCGTCGATTCTTTCCGTTCAAATTCTCAATATATACTAATTCGGCCATTCTGAATCGATTGGCGTTCGCAGAATGTGTCTATCTCTAACCGTTCTCGAGTTGGTCAGCTCTGAATCAGTTTTCAAATGGTTTTTTTAGCGCCAAAAATATTTCCGATGAGTTTTCGATAATTTCGTTCAAAGATTCTGAATCAGCACGTCAAAATACGTTCAGAGACAAAAATTTGTAATTCGAAAAATGAAAAATAAAAAAGTTCAAAAAATTATCTATCTTATGATATATTCGACTTTTTTGTCCGTCGATTCTTTCCGTTCAAATTCTCAATATATACTAATTCGGCCATTCTGAATCGATTGGCGTTCGCAGAATGTGTCTATCTCTAACCGTTCTCGAGTTGGTCAGCTCTGAATCAGTTTTCAAATGGTTTTTTTTGGCGCCAAAAATATTTCCGATGAGTTTTCGATATTTTCGTTCAAAGATTCGGAATCAGCACGTCAAAATACGTTCGAGGACAGAAATTTTAAATTCGAAAAATGAAAATTAAAAAAGTTCAAAAAATTATCTATCATGATATACTCGACTTTTTTGAGCGTCGATTTTTTTCATTCAAGTTCTCAGTATATACTAATTCGGCCATTCTGAATCGATTGGCGTTCGCAGAATGTGTCTATCTCTAACCGTTCTCGAGTTGGTCAGCTCTGAATCAGTTTTCAAATGGTTTTTTTGGCGCCAAAAATATTTCCGATGAGTTTTCGAGATTTTCGTTCAAAGATTCGGAATCAGCACGTCAAAATACGTTCGAGGACAAAAATTTGAAATTCGAAAAATGAAAATTAAAAAAGTTCAAAAAATTATCTATCATGATATACTCTACTTTTTTGAGCGTCGATTTTTTTCATTCAAGTTCTCAGTTTATACTAATTCGGCCATTCTGAATCGATTGGCGTTCGCAGAATTTGTCTATCTCTAACCGTTCTCGAGTTGGTCAGCTCTGAATCAGTTTTCAAATGGTTTTTTTAGCGCCAAAAATATTTCCGATGAGTTTTCGATAATTTCGTTCAAAGATTCGGAATCAGCACGTCAAAATACGTTCGGAGACAAACATTTTAAATTCGAAAAATGAAAAATAAAAAAGTTCAAAAAATTATCTATCTTATGATATACTCGACTTTTTTGTCCATCGATTTTTTCCATTCAAATTCTCAGTATATACTAATAATTCGGCCGGTCTAAATCGATTGGCGATCGCAGAATTTGTCTATCTCTAACCGTTCTCGAGTTGGTTAGCTCTGAATCAGTTTTCAAATGTTTTTTTTGGCGCCAAAAATATTTCCGATGAGTTTTCGATAATTTCGTTCAAAGATTCGGAATCAGCACGTCAAATTACGTTCGAGGACAAAAATTTGAAATTCGAAAAATGAAAATTAAAAAAGTTCAAAAAATTATCTATCATGATATACTCGACTTTTTTGAGCGTCGATTTTTTTTTTCATTCAAGTTCTCAGTATATACTAATTCGGCCATTCTGAATCGATTGGCGTTCGCAGAATTTGTCTATCTCTAAGCGTTCTCGAGTTGGTCAGCTCTGAATCAGTTTTCAAATGGTTTTTTTGGCGCCAAAAATATTTCCGATGAGTTTTCTATATTTTCGTTCAAAGATTCGGAATCAGCACGTCAAAATACGTTCGAGGACAAAAATTTTAAATTCGAAAAATGAAAAATAAAAAAGTTCAAAAAATTATCTATCTTATGATATATTCGACTTTTTTGTCCGTCGATTCTTTCCGTTCAAATTCTCAATATATACTAATTCGGCCATTCTGAATCGATTGGCGTTCGCAGAATGTGTCTATCTCTAACCGTTCTCGAGTTGGTCAGCTCTGAATCAGTATTCAAATGTTTTTTTTGGCGTCAAAAATATTTCCGATGAGTTTTCGATATTTTCGTTCGAAGATTCGGAATCAGCACGTCAAAATACGTTCGAGGACAAAAATTTGAAATTCGAAAAATGAAAATTAAAAAAGTTCAAAAAATTATCTATCATGATATACTCGACTTTTTTGAGAGTTGATTTTTTTCATTCAAGTTCTCAGTATATACTAATTAGACCATTCTGAATCGATTGGCGTTCGTAGAATTTGTCTATCTCTAACCGTTCTCGAGTTGGTTAGCTCTGAATCAGTTTTCAAATGTTTTTTTTGGCGCCAAAAATATTTCCGATGAGTTTTCGATAATTTCGTTCAAAGATTCGGAATCAGCACGTCAAATTACGTTCGAGGACAAAAATTTGAAATTCGAAAAATGAAAATTAAAAAAGTTCAAAAAATTATCTATCATGATATACTCGACTTTTTTGAGCGTCGATTTTTTTTTTCATTCAAGTTCTCAGTATATACTAATTCGGCCATTCTGAATCGATTGGCGTTCGCAGAATTTGTCTATCTCTAAGCGTTCTCGAGTTGGTCAGCTCTGAATCAGTTTTCAAATGGTTTTTTTGGCGCCAAAAATATTTCCGATGAGTTTTCTATATTTTCGTTCAAAGATTCGGAATCAGCACGTCAAAATACGTTCGAGGACAAAAATTTTAAATTCGAAAAATGAAAAATAAAAAAGTTCAAAAAATTATCTATCTTATGATATATTCGACTTTTTTGTCCGTCGATTCTTTCCGTTCAAATTCTCAATATATACTAATTCGGCCATTCTGAATCGATTGGCGTTCGCAGAATGTGTCTATCTCTAACCGTTCTCGAGTTGGTCAGCTCTGAATCAGTATTCAAATGTTTTTTTTGGCGCCAAAAATATTTCCGATGAGTTTTCGATATTTTCGTTCGAAGATTCGGAATCAGCACGTCAAAATACGTTCGAGGACAAAAATTTGAAATTCGAAAAATGAAAATTAAAAAAGTTCAAAAAATTATCTATCATGATATACTCGACTTTTTTGAGAGTTGATTTTTTTCATTCAAGTTCTCAGTATATACTAATTAGACCATTCTGAATCGATTGGCGTTCGTAGAATTTGTCTATCTCTAACCGTTCTCGAGTTGGTCAGCTCTGAATCAGTTTTCAAATGGTTTTTATAGCGCCAAAAATATTTCCGATGAGTTTTCGATAATTTCGTTCAAAGATTCGGAATCAGCACGTCAAAATACGTTCGGAGACAAAAATTTGTAATTCGAAAAATGAAAAATAAAAAAGTTCAAAAAATTATCTATCTTATGATATATTCGACTTTTTTGTCCGTCGATTCTTTCCGTTCAAATTCTCAATATATACTAATTTGGCCATTCTGAATCGATTGGCCATCGCAGAATTTGTCTATCTCTAACCGTTCTCGAGTTGGTTAGCTCTGAATCAGTTTTCAAATGGTTTTTTTGGCGCCAAAAATATTTCCGATGAGTTTTCTATATTTTCGTTCAAAGATTCGGAATCAGCACGTCAAAATACGTTCGGAGACAAAAATTTTAAATTCGAAAAATGAAAAATAAAAAAGTTCAAAAAATTATCTATCTTATGATATATTCGACTTTTTTGTCCGTCGATTCTTTCCGTTCAAATTCTCAATATATACTAATTCGTCCATTCTGAATCGATTGGCGTTCGCAGAATGTGTCTATCTCTAACCGTTCTCGAGTTGGTTAGCTCTGAATCAGTTTTCAAATGGTTTTTTTGGCGCCAAAAATATATCCGATGAGTTTTCTATATTTTCGTTCAAAGATTCGGAATCAGCACGTCAAAATACGTTCGAGGACAAAAATTTTAAATTCGAAAAATGAAAAATAAAAAAGTTCAAAAAATTATCTATCTTATGATATATTCGACTTTTTTGTCCGTCGATTCTTTCCGTTCAAATTCTCAATATATACTAATTCGGCCATTCTGAATCGATTGGCGTTCGCAGAATGTGTCTATCTCTAACCGTTCTCGAGTTAGTCAGCTCTGAATCAGTTTTCAAATGGTTTTTTTGGCGCCAAAAATATTTCCGATGAGTTTTCGATATTTTCGTTCGAAGATTCGGAATCAGCACGTCAAAATACGTTCGAGGACAAAAATTTGAAATTCGAAAAATGAAAATTAAAAAAGTTCAAAAAATTATCTATCATGATATACTCGACTTTTTTGAGCGTTGATTTTTTTCATTCAAGTTCTCAGTATATACTAATTAGACCATTCTGAATCGATTGGCGTTCGCAGAATTTGTCTATCTCTAACCGTTCTCGAGTTGGTCAGCTCTGAATCAGTTTTCAAATGGTTTTTTTAGCGCCAAAAATATTTCCGATGAGTTTTCGATAATTTCGTTCAAAGATTCGGAATCAGCACGTCAAAATACGTTCGGAGACAAAAATTTGTAATTCGAAAAATGAAAAATAAAAAAGTTCAAAAAATTATCTATCTTATGATATATTCGACTTTTTTGTCCGTCGATTCTTTCCGTTCAAATTCTCAATATATACTAATTTGGCCATTCTGAATCGATTGGCGATCGCAGAATTTGTCTATCTCTAACCGTTCTCGAGTTGGTTAGCTCTGAATCAGTTTTCAAATGGTTTTTTTGGCGCCAAAAATATTTCCGATGAGTTTTCTATATTTTCGTTCAAAGATTCGGAATCAGCACGTCAAAATACGTTCGGAGACAAAAATTTGTAATTCGAAAAATGAAAAATAAAAAAGTTCAAAAAATTATCTATCTTATGATATATTCGACTTTTTTGTCCGTCGATTCTTTCCGTTCAAATTCTCAATATATACTAATTTGGCCATTCTGAATCGATTGGCGATCGCAGAATTTGTCTATCTCTAACCGTTCTCGAGTTGGTTAGCTCTGAATCAGTTTTCAAATGGTTTTTTTGGCGCCAAAAATATTTCCGATGAGTTTTCTATATTTTCGTTCAAAGATTCGGAATCAGCACGTCAAAATACGTTCGAGGACAAAAATTTTAAATTCGAAAAATGAAAAATAAAAAAGTTCAAAAAATTATCTATCTTATGATATATTCGACTTTTTTGTCCGTCGATTCTTTCCGTTCAAATTCTCAATATATACTAATTCGGCCATTCTGAATCGATAGGCGTTCGCAGAATGTGTCTATCTCTAACCGTTCTCGAGTTGGTCAGCTCTGAATCAGTTTTCACATGGTTTTTTTGGCGCCAAAAATATTTCCGATGAGTTTTCGAGATTTTCGTTCAAAGATTCGGAATCAGCTCGTCAAAATACGTTCGAGGACAAAAATTTGAAATTCGAAAAATGAAAATTAAAAAAGTTCAAAAAATTATCTATCATGATATACTCGACTTTTTTGAGCGTCGATTTTTTTCATTCAAGTTCTCAGTATATACTAATTCGGCCATTCTGAATCGATTGGCGTTCGCAGAATTTGTCTATCTCTAACCGTTCTCGGGTTGGTCAGCTCTGAATCAGTTTTCAAATGTTTTTTTTGGCGCCAAAAATATTTCCGATGAGTTTTCGATAATTTCGTTCAAAGATTCGGAATCAGCACGTCAAATTACGTTCGAGGACAAAAATTTGAAATTCGAAAAATGAAAATTAAAAAAGTTCAAAAAAATTATCTATCATGATATACTCGACTTTTTTGAGCGTCGATTTTTTTCATTCAAGTTCTCAGTATATACTAATTCGGCCATTATGAATCGATTGGCGTTCGCAGAATTTGTCTATCTCTAACCGTTCTCGAGTTGGTCAGCTCTGAATCAGTTTTCAAATGGTTTTTTTGGCGCCAAAAATATTTCCGATGAGTTTTCGATAATTTCGTTCAAAGATTCGGAATCAGCACGTCAAATTACGTTCGAGGACAAAAATTTGAAATTCGAAAAATGAAAATTAAAAAAGTTCAAAAAATTATCTATCTTATGATATATTCGACTTTTTTGTCCGTCGATTCTTTCCGTTCAAATTCTCAATATATACTAATTCGGCCATTCTGAATCGATTGGCGTTCGCAGAATGTGTCTATCTCTAACCGTTCTCGAGTTGGTTAGCTCTGAATCAGTTTTCAAATGGTTTTTTTGGCGCCAAAAATATTTCCGATGAGTTTTCTATATTTTTTTTCAAAGATTCGGAATCAGCACGTCAAAATACGTTCGAGGACAAAAATTTTAAATTCGAAAAATGAAAAATAAAAAAGTTCAAAAAATTATCTATCTTATGATATATTCGACTTTTTTGTCCGTCGATTCTTTCCGTTCAAATTCTCAATATATACTAATTCGGCCATTCTGAATCGATTGGCGTTCGCAGAATGTGTCTATCTCTAACCGTTCTCGAGTTAGTCAGCTCTGAATCAGTTTTCAAATGGTTTTTTTGGCGCCAAAAATATTTCCGATGAGTTTTCGATATTTTCGTTCGAAGATTCGGAATCAGCACGTCAAAATACGTTCGAGGACAAAAATTTGAAATTCGAAAAATGAAAATTAAAAAAGTTCAAAAAATTATCTATCATGATATACTCGACTTTTTTGAGCGTCGATTTTTTTCATTCAAGTTCTCAGTATATACCAATTCGGCCATTCTGAATCGATTGGCGTTCGCAGAATTTGTTTATCTCTAACCGTTCTCGAGTTGGTCAGCTCTGAATCAGTTTTCAAATGGTTTTTTAGCGCCAAAAATATTTCCGATGAGTTTTCGATAATTTCGTTCAAAGATTCGGAATCAGCACGTCAAAATACGTTCGGAGACAAAAATTTGTAATTCGAAAAATGAAAAATAAAAAAGTTCAATAAATTATCTATCTTATGATATATTCGACTTTTTTGTCCGTCGATTCTTTCCGTTCAAATTCTCAATATATACTAATTCGGCCATTCTGAATCGATTGGCGTTCGCAGAATGTGTCTATCTCTAACCGTTCTCGAGTTGGTCAGCTCTGAATCAGTTTTCAAATGGTTTTTTTGGCGCCAAAAATATTTCCGATGAGTTTTCGATATTTTCGTTCAAAGATTCGGAATCAGCACGTCAAAATACGTTCGAGGACAAAAATTTGAAATTCGAAAAATGAAAATTAAAAAAGTTCAAAAAATTATCTATCATGATATACTCGACTTTTTTGAGCGTCGATTTTTTTCATTCAAGTTCTCAGTATATACCAATTCGGCCATTCTGAATCGATTGGCGTTCGCAGAATTTGTTTATCTCTAACCGTTCTCGAGTTGGTCAGCTCTGAATCAGTTTTCAAATGGTTTTTTAGCGCCAAAAATATTTCCGATGAGTTTTCGATAATTTCGTTCAAAGATTCGGAATCAGCACGTCAAAATACGTTCGGAGACAAAAATTTGTAATTCGAAAAATGAAAAATAAAAAAGTTCAATAAATTATCTATCTTATGATATATTCGACTTTTTTGTCCGTCGATTCTTTCCGTTCAAATTCTCAATATATACTAATTCGGCCATTCTGAATCGATTGGCGTTCGCAGAATGTGTCTATCTCTAACCGTTCTCGAGTTGGTCAGCTCTGAATCAGTTTTCAAATGGTTTTTTTGGCGCCAAAAATATTTCCGATGAGTTTTCGATATTTTCGTTCAAAGATTCGGAATCAGCACGTCAAAATACGTTCGAGGACAAAAATTTGAAATTCGAAATATGAAAATTAAAAAAGTTCAAAAAATTATCTATCATGATATACTCGACTTTTTTGAGCGTCGATTTTTTTTCATTCAAGTTCTCAGTATATACTAATTCGGCCATTCTGAATCGATTGGCGTTCGCAGAATGTGTCTATCTCTAACCGTTCTCGAGTTGGTCAGCTCTGAATCAGTTTTCAAATGGTTTTTTTAGCGCCAAAAATATTTCCGATGAGTTTTCGATAATTTCGTTCAAAGATTCGGAATCAGCACGTCAAAATACGTTCGGAGACAAAAATTTGAAATTCTAAAAATGAAAAATAAAAAGTTCAAAAAATTATCTATCTTATGATATACTCGACTTTTTTGTCCGTCGATTTTTTCCATTCAAATTCTCAGTATATACTAATAATTCGGCCATTCTAAATCGATTGGCGATCGCAGAATTTGTCTATCTCTAACCGTTCTCGAGTTGGTTAGCTCTGAATCAGTTTTCAAATGGTTTTTTTAGCGCCAAAAATATTTCCGATGAGTTTTCGATAATTTCGTTCAAAGATTCGGAATCAGCACGTCAAAATACGTTCGGAGACAAAAATTTGAAATTCTAAAAATGAAAAATAAAAAGTTCAAAAAATTATCTATCTTATGATATACTCGACTTTTTTGTCCGTCGATTTTTTCCATTCAAATTCTCAGTATATACTAATAATTCGGCCATTCTAAATCGATTGGCGATCGCAGAATTTGTCTATCTCTAACCGTTCTCGAGTTGGTTAGCTCTGAATCAGTTTTCAAATGGTTTTTTTAGCGCCAAAAATATTTCCGATGAGTTTTCGATAATTTCGTTCAAAGATTCGGAATCAGCACGTCAAAATACGTTCGGAGACAAAAATTTGAAATTCGAAAAATGAAAAATAAAAAAGTTCAAAAAATTATCTATCTTATGATATACTCGACTTTTTTGTCCGTCGCTTTTTTCCATTCAAAATCTCAGTATATACTAATTCGGCCATTCTGAATCGATTGGCGTTGGCAGAATGTGTCTATCTCTAACCGTTCTCGAGTTGGTTAGCTCTGAATCAGTTTTCAAATGGTTTTTTTGGCGCCAAAAATATTTCCGATGAGTTTTCGATAATTTCGTTCAAAGATTCGGAATCAGCACGTCAAAATACGTTCGGAGACAAAAATTTGTAATTCGAAATATGAAAAATAAAAAAGTTCAAAAAATTATCTATCTTATGATATATTCGACTTTTTTGTCCGTCGATTCTTTCCGTTCAAATTCGCAATATATACTAAATCGGCCATTCTGAATCGATTGGCGTTCGCAGAATTTGTCTAGCTCTAACCGTTCTCGAGTTGGTCAGCTCTGAATCAGTTTTCAAATGGTTTTTTTAGCGCCAAATTTATTTCCGATGAGTTTTCGATAATTTCGTTCAAAGATTCGGAATCAGCACATCAAAATACGTTCGAGGACAAAAATTTGAAATTCGAAAAATGAAAAATAAAAAAGTTCAAAAAATTATCTATATTATGATATATTCGACTTTTTTGTCCGTCGATTCTTTCCGTTCAAATTCTCAATATATACTAATTCGGCCATTCTGAATCGATTGGCGTTCGCAGAATGTGTCTATCTCTAACCGTTCTCGAGTTGGTCAGCTCTGAATCAGTTTTCAAATGGTTTTTTTCGCGCCAAAAATATTTCCGATGAGTTTTCGATATTTTCGTTCAAAGATTCGGAATCAGCACGTCAAAATACGTTCGAGGACAAAAATTTGTAATTCGAAAAATGAAAATTAAAAAAGTTCAAAAAATTATCTATCATGATATACTCGACTTTTTTGAGCGTCGATTTTTTTCATTCAAGTTCTCAGTATATACTAATTCGGCCATTCTGAATCGATTGGCGTTCGGAGAATGTGTCTATCTCTAACCGTTCTCGAGTTGGTCAGCTCTGAATCAGTTTTCAAATGGTTTTTTTAGCGCCAAAAATATTTCCGATGAGTTTTCGATAATTTCGTTCAAAGATTCGGAATCAGCACGTCAAAATACGTTCGGAGACAAAAATTTGAAATTCTAAAAATGAAAAATAAAAAGTTCAAAAAATTATCTATCTTATGATATACTCGACTTTTTTGTCCGTCGATTTTTTCCATTCAAATTCTCAGTATATACTAATAATTCGGCCATTCTAAATCGATTGGCGATCGCAGAATTTGTCTATCTCTAACCGTTCTCGAGTTGGTTAGCTCTGAATCAGTTTTCAAATGGTTTTTTTAGCGCCAAAAATATTTCCGATGAGTTTTCGATAATTTCGTTCAAAGATTCGGAATCAGCACGTCAAAATACGTTCGGAGACAAAAATTTGAAATTCTAAAAATGAAAAATAAAAAGTTCAAAAAATTATCTATCTTATGATATACTCGACTTTTTTGTCCGTCGATTTTTTCCATTCAAATTCTCAGTATATACTAATAATTCGGCCATTCTAAATCGATTGGCGATCGCAGAATTTGTCTATATCTAACCGTTCTCGAGTTGGTTAGCTCTGAATCAGTTTTCAAATGGTTTTTTTGGCGCCAAAAATATTTCCGATGAGTTTTCTATATTTTCGTTCAAAGATTCGGAATCAGCACGTCAAAATACGTTCGGAGACAAAAATTTGAAATTCGAAAAATGAAAAATAAAAAAGTTCAAAAAATTATCTATCTTATGATATACTCGACTTTTTTGTCCGTCGATTTTTTCCATTCAAAATCTCAGTATATACTAATTCGGCCATTCTGAATCGATTGGCGTTCGCAGAATGTGTCTATCTCTAACCGTTCTCGAGTTGGTTAGCTCTGAATCAGTTTTCAAATGGTTTTTTTGGCGCCAAAAATATTTCCGATGAGTTTTCTATATTTTCGTTCAAAGATTCGGAATCAGCACGTCAAAATACGTTCGGAGACAAAAATTTGAAATTCGAAACATGAAAAATAAAAAAGTTCAAAAAATTATCTATCTTATGATATACTCGACTTTTTTGAGCGTCGATTTTTTTCATTCAAGTTCTCAGTATATACTAATTCGGCCATTCTGAATCGATTGGCGTTCGCAGAATTTGTCTATCTCTAACCGTTCTCGAGTTGGTCAGCTCTGAATCAGTTTTCAAATGGTTTTTTAGCGCCAAAAATATTTCCGATGAGTTTTCGATAATTTCGTTCAAAGATTCGGAATCAGCACGTCAAAATACGTTCGGAGACAAAAATTTGTAATTCGAAATATGAAAAATAAAAAAGTTCAAAAAATTATCTATCTTATGATATATTCGACTTTTTTGTCCGTCGATTCTTTCCGTTCAAATTCGCAATATATACTAATTCGGCCATTCTGAATCGATTGGCGTTCGCAGAATTTGTCTATCTCTAACCGTTCTCGAGTTGGTCAGCTCTGAATCAGTTTTCAAATGGTTTTTTTAGCGCCAAATTTATTTCCGATGAGTTTTCGATAATTTCGTTCAAAGATTCGGAATCAGCACGTCAAAATACGTTCGAGGACAAAAATTTGAAATTCGAAAAATGAAAAATAAAAAAGTTCAAAAAATTA
Source organism: Chrysolina haemoptera (assembly GCA_958298965.1). Taxonomy (NCBI): domain Eukaryota; kingdom Metazoa; phylum Arthropoda; class Insecta; order Coleoptera; family Chrysomelidae; genus Chrysolina; species Chrysolina haemoptera. Next base: position 1,274,613 of record OY282595.1, on the reverse strand, counting down.
TCTATATTATGATATATTCGACTTTTTTGTCCGTCGATTCTTTCCGTTCAAATTCTCAATATATACTAATTCGGCCATTCTGAATCGATTGGCGTTCGCAGAATGTGTCTATCTCTAACCGTTCTCGAGTTGGTCAGCTCTGAATCAGTTTTCAAATGTTTTTTTTGGCGCCAAAAATATTTCCGATGAGTTTTCTATATTTTCGTTCAAAGATTCGGAATCAGCACTTAAATACGTTCGGAGACAAAAATTTGAAATTCTAAAAATGAAAAATAAAAAGTTCAAAAAATTATCTATCTTATGATATACTCGACTTTTTTGTCCATCGATTTTTTCCATTCAAATTCTCAGTATATACTAATAATTCGGCCATTCTAAATCGATTGGCGATCGCAGAATTTGTCTATCTCTAACCGTTCTCGAGTTGGTCAGCTCTGAATCAGTATTCAAATGTTTTTTTTGGCGCCAAAAATATTTCCGATGAGTTTTCGATAATTTCGTTCAAAGATTCGGAATCAGCACGTCAAAATACGTTCGAGGACAAAAATTTGAAATTCGAAAAATGAAAAATAAAAAAGTTCAAAAAATTATCTATATTATGATATATTCGACTTTTTTGTCCGTCGATTCTTTCCGTTAAAATTCTCAGTATATACTAATTCGACCATTCTGAATCGATTGGCGTTCGCAGAATGTGTCTATCTCTAACCGTTCTCGAGTTGGTTAGCTCTGAATCAGTTTTCAAATGGTTTTTTTGGCGCCAAAAATATTTCCGATGAGTTTTCTATATTTTCGTTCAAAGATTCGGAATCAGCACGTCAAAATACGTTCGGAGACAAAAATTTGAAATTCGAAAAATGAAAAATAAAAAAGTTCAAAAAATTATCTATCTTATGATATACTCGACTTTTTTGTCCATCGATTTTTTCCATTCAAATTCTCAGTATATACTGATAATTCGGCCATTCTAAATCGATTGGCGATCGCAGAATGTGTCTATCTCTAACCGTTCTCGAGTTGGTTAGCTCTGAATCAGTTTTCAAATGGTTTTTTTGGCGCCAAAAATATTTCCGATGAGTTTTCTATATTTTCGTTCAAAGATTCGGAATCAGCACGTCAAAATACGTTCGGAGACAAAAATTTGAAATTCGAAAAATGAAAAATAAAAAAGTTCAAAAAATTATCTATCTTCTGATATACTCGACTTTTTTGTCCATCGATTTTTTCCATTCAAATTCTCAGTATATACTAATTCGGCCATTCTGAATCGATTGGCGTTCGCAGAATGTGTCTATCTCTAACCGTTCTCGAGTTGGTTAGCTCTGAATCAGTTTTCAAATGGTTTTTTTGGCGCCAAAAATATTTCCGATGAGTTTTCTATATTTTCGTTCAAAGATTCGGAATCAGCACGTCAAAATACGTTCGGAGACAAAAATTTGAAATTCGAAAAATGAAAAATAAAAAAGTTCAAAAAATTATCTATCTTATGATATACTCGACTTTTTTGTCCATCGATTTTTTCCATTCAAATTCTCAGTATATACTAATAATTTGCCATTCTAAATCGATTGGCGATCGCAGAATTTGTCTATCTCTAACCGTTCTCGAGTTGGTCAGCTCTGAATCAGTATTCAAATGGTTTTTTTGGCGCCAAAAATATTTCCGATGAGTTTTCGATAATTTCGTTCAAAGATTCGGAATCAGCACGTCAAAATACGTTCGAGGACAAAAATTTGAAATTCGAAAAATGAAAAATAAAAAAGTTCAAAAAATTATCTATATTATGATATATTCGACTTTTTTGTCCGTCGATTCTTTCCGTTCAAATTCTCAATATATACTAATTCGGCCATTCTGAATCGATTGGCGTTCGCAGAATGTGTCTATCTCTAACCGTTCTCGAGTTGGTTAGCTCTGAATCAGTTTTCAAATGGTTTTTTTGGCGCCAAAAATATTTCCGATGAGTTCTCTATATTTTCGTTCAAAGATTCGGAATCAGCACGTCAAAATACGTTCGGAGACAAAAATTTGAAATTCGAAAAATGAAAAATAAAAAAGTTCAAAAAATTATCTATCTTATGATATACTCGACTTTTTTGTCCGTCGATTTTTTCCATTCAAATTCTCAACATATACTAATAATTCGGCCATTCTAAATCGATTGGCGATCGCAGAATTTGTCTATCTCTAACCGTTCTCGAGTTGGTCAGCTCTGAATCAGTATTCAAATGGTTTTTTTGGCGCCAAAAATATTTCCGATGAGTTTTCGATAATTTCGTTCAAAGATTCGGAATCAGCACGTCAAAATACGTTCGAGGACAAAAATTTGAAATTCGAAAAATAAAAAAGTTCAAAAAATTATCTATCTTATGATATATTCGACTTTTTTGTCCGTCGATTCTTTCCGTTCAAATTCTCAATATATACTAATTCGGCCATTCTGAATCGATTGGCGTTCGCAGAATGTGTCTATCTCTAACCGTTCTCGAGTTAGTTAGCTCTGAATCAGTTTTCAAATGGTTTTTTTGGCGCCAAAAATATTTCCGATGAGTTTTCTATATTTTCGTTCAAAGATTCGGAATCAGCACGTCAAAATACGTTCGAGGACAAAAATTTGAAATTCGAAAAATGAAAAATAAAAAAGTTCAAAAAATTATCTATCTTATGATATACTCGACTTTTTTGTCCGTCGATTTTTTCCATTCAAATTCTCAACATATACTAATAATTCGGCCATTCTAAATCGATTGGCGATCGCAGAATTTGTCTATCTCTAACCGTTCTCGAGTTGGTCAGCTCTGAATCAGTATTCAAATGGTTTTTTTGGCGCCAAAAATATTTCCGATGAGTTTTCGATAATTTCGTTCAAAGATTCGGAATCAGCACGTCAAAATACGTTCGAGGACAAAAATTTGAAATTCGAAAAATGAAAAATAAAAAAGTTCAAAAAATTATCTATATTATGATATATTCGACTTTTTTGTCCGTCGATTCTTTCCGTTCAAATTCTCAATATATACTAATTCGGCCATTCTGAATCGATTGGCGTTCGCAGAATGTGTCTATCTCTAACCGTTCTCGAGTTGGTTAGCTCTGAATCAGTTTTCAAATGGTTTTTTTGGCGCCAAAAATATTTCCGATGAGTTCTCTATATTTTCGTTCAAAGATTCGGAATCAGCACGTCAAAATACGTTCGGAGACAAAAATTTGAAATTCGAAAAATGAAAAATAAAAAAGTTCAAAAAATTATCTATCTTATGATATACTCGACTTTTTTGTCCGTCGATTTTTTCCATTCAAATTCTCAGTATATACTAATTCGGCCATTCTGAATCGATTGGCGTTCGCAGAATGTGTCTATCTCTATCTCTAACCGTTCTCGAGTTGGTTAGCTCTGAATCAGTTTTCAAATGGTTTTTTTGGCGCCAAAAATATTTCCGATGAGTTTTCTATATTTTCGTTCAAAGATTCGGAATCAGCACGTCAAAATACGTTCGGAGACAAAAATTTGAAATTCGAAAAATGAAAAATAAAAAAGTTCAAAAAATTATCTATCTTATGATATACTCGACTTTTTTGTCCATCGATTTTTTCCATTCAAATTCTCAGTATATACTAATTCGGCCATTCTGAATCGATTGGCGTTCGCAGAATGTGTCTATCTCTAACCGTTCTCGAGTTGGTTAGCTCTGAATCAGTTTTCAAATGGTTTTTTTGGCGCCAAAAATATTTCCGATGAGTTTTCTATATTTTCGTTCAAAGATTCGGAATCAGCACGTCAAAATACGTTCGGAGACAAAAATTTGAAATTCGAAAAATGAAAAATAAAAAAGTTCAAAAAATTATCTATCTTATGATATACTCGACTTTTTTGTCCATCGATTTTTTCCATTCAAATTCTCAGTATATACTAATTCGGCAATTCTGAATCGATTGGCGTTCGCAGAATGTGTCTATCTCTAACCGTTCTCGAGTTGGTTAGCTCTGAATCAGTTTTCAAATGGTTTTTTTGGCGCCAAAAATATTTCCGATGAGTTTTCTATATTTTCGTTCAAAGATTCGGAATCAGCACGTCAAAATACGTTCGGAGACAAAAATTTGAAATTCGAAAAATGAAAAATAAAAAAGTTCAAAAAATTATCTATCTTATGATATACTCGACTTTTTTGTCCATCGATTTTTTCCATTCAAATTCTCAGTATATACTAATTCGGCAATTCTGAATCGATTGGCGTTCGCAGAATGTGTCTATCTCTAACCGTTCTCGAGTTGGTTAGCTCTGAATCAGTTTTCAAATGGTTTTTTTGGCGCCAAAAATATTTCCGATGAGTTCTCTATATTTTCGTTCAAAGATTCGGAATCAGCACGTCAAAATACGTTCGGAGACAAAAATTTGAAATTCGAAAAATGAAAAATAAAAAAGTTCAAAAAATTATCTATCTTATGATATACTCGACTTTTTTGTCCGTCGATTTTTTCCATTCAAATTCTCAACATATACTAATAATTCGGCCATTCTAAATCGATTGGCGATCGCAGAATTTGTCTATCTCTAACCGTTCTCGAGTTGGTCAGCTCTGAATCAGTATTCAAATGGTTTTTTTGGCGCCAAAAATATTTCCGATGAGTTTTCGATAATTTCGTTCAAAGATTCGGAATCAGCACGTCAAAATACGTTCGAGGACAAAAATTTGAAATTCGAAAAATGAAAAATAAAAAAGTTCAAAAAATTATCTATCTTATGATATATTCGACTTTTTTGTCCGTCGATTCTTTCCGTTCAAATTCTCAATATAGACTAATTCGGCCATTCTGAATCGATTGGCGTTCGCAGAATGTGTCTATCTCTAACCGTTCTCGAGTTGGTTAGCTCTGAATCAGTTTTCAAATGGTTTTTTTGGCGCCAAAAATATATCCGATGAGTTTTCTATATTTTCGTTCAAAGATTCGGAATCAGCACGTCAAAATACGTTCGGAGACAAAAATTTTAAATTCGAAAAATGAAAAATAAAAAAGTTCAAAAAATTATCTATCTTATGATATACTCGACTTTTTTGTCCGTCGATTTTTTCCATTCAAATTCTCAGTATATACTAATTCGGCCATTCATTCTGAATCGATTGGCGTTCGCAGAATGTGTCTATCTCTAACCGTTCTCGAGTTGGTTAGCTCTGAATCAGTTTTCAAATGGTTTTTTTGGAATATATAGATAAGATAGATAATTTTTTGAACTTTTTTATTTTTCATTTTTCGAATTACAAATTTTTGTCTCCGAACGTATTTTGACGTGCTGATTCCGAATCTTTGAACGAAACTATCGAAAAAATATTTCCGATGAGTTTTCGATAATTTCGTTCAAAGATTCGGAATCAGCACGTCAAAATACGTTCGAGGACAAAAATATAAAATTCGAAAAATCAAAAATTTCAAAAAATTATCTATCATGATATACGTTTTGAAATAACTATTTGAGATTGGCTTAGTTGCAAATAAGCGGATTTTCCAGATTCTGTCAACCGTCAATTTCATTTACTCAGTACTTTTATGTTGTTACTCAGGTTCTGATCTTGATCCAGTTTCGTTTATAGTGACGTTACTTATACTGTAAATAAAAAATTTTGGTAAGTGCAGTAAATCATTGAATAAGTCTCAATTATTATTGGATGTTAATTCAATATACAAACATTGATAGAAAAGTCACAGTTTACATTTTGGATGAATGCTAAGTGATGTACTTATCTATTATTAATACAGGTATTATGGTAAAACCCTTGCAAAATCTTTATCACTTCATATTGATAGGAAATTAAATTTTGAAATATGCAGTACAGTATAGCATGAAATGATCTTACTGAATGCCTAGGATTCAATCAATATTATATATCAGGTAAGTGGTAAGTTATTATCGAGGTTATTATCTTTTTTGCCCATGATCTGCTGGGCAATTTCCAACTGAGATTTATTTATAATGTCTGTGTCTGAGTTGCATTTCTGAAATTACATCATATTCCTCTATTCGCTCATGCCTACTGTAGGTGAACATGAAAGTATGTCGAGTTGGCTTTTCAAGTGTATTGAGTGCTCAGAAGTGTTTTTTATTGGTTAATTAAGGTGTGTGGAAGGAAAAGGAAAATCATAGTTAGCTGATCAACGTTATATTTCAGGTAAGTTGAACTTTTTTTGCGCATGGTATACTGAAATACGAAAATCCTAATAGTATTTCTAAAACAGCTTCATATTTTTATATGTTTGGGTATTTGCACATGGGCACTGAAAGTGAATCTGGAATTGTATAAATATAAATTTCTATCCCATGAATTCAACCATAATGTCATCTCACTTTTTCTATCGACAATAGAATTCTATGGTACACAGAATACCACCCCTGCATCGAATCTACGTGTCATCCACCGATCTTATAATGCGTAATATAAGGTTTGTTCGCGTTCACAAAATAAACAGTCCGGAACCATCAGAAGCATGCGCAGTTTCACAGAACTACGGATTCTTTGAGTTCTGTGGGACTACGCATGCTTGTGATGGTTTCGGACTGTTAATTTTGTGAACGCGAACAAACCTATAGTAGGCTCTGGCCCGCTCGTGTGTGACCGGTGCCGATATGGAACCGATGTTGCCGATATAATCCCGACCTTCATCATGTGTTTACTGTTAAGGAATTTTTAAAATACTATAGCCGTTTTCGATTGGCGTTTGGTTCTGGTAGCGGTTGACATAAAAATGACAGTAGTTTATTTTCTGGTACTGTTAATGACGTCATAGTGAATAATGAAACGATTGTGTTGATTGATTACCGCAAGCACTAACCAATGACTACGACTATGACGTCATCAACAGTACCAGAAAGTAAACCGCTGTCATTTTTATGTCAACCGCTACCAGAACCAAACGCCAATCGAAAACGGCTTATGATTTCATATAATACGGCATTATGACAATGGCAAAGACAATGCAATATCGGATAGTTTTCATCTGGGGTATGGTGGTTTTATGAGAGCGTAAAGAATAGCTTGCTTTATGTTGAGAGAGCTTTACAATTTCTCCTCTACTCGCTCGAGGAAGGGATAACAGGATAACAGGAGAGGCGCGCAGTAGTGCGTCTCTCTTATTTATGTGGTATTATCATATCATTGCGTTCCTTGTTGCTCGCGCAGATGAAAAGATTCCGATACTGTATACAAATAAGAGTACAAGTATAAAATACAAATACATTCAACCGGAGACATCACAGCTGGTCATATAAACAATTCGAGTGTATAATTACAATTTTCTAGCAAACAAAACGGATTATTTTTTTTTATTCTTAGTGGTTTAGTTTTATTAGTATTTCAGGTAAACGATTGAAAATTTTAGTTCGAAAATGGATGTTTGGAACCTTTGGTGTGTATACAATTCAAGAAAAAGAAGCGCGTCGAGTGAAAGTGACGTAGTTTTGGTGTATTGGGTAGCTTCTTTTTCTCGAATTGAAAATTTTAGATTCAATGTCTAGATTATTTTGACTGATTTTATACTTTATTTATTTTGTGTAAATCAAATATTTTTGGCGAGTATTTCTATTATTGAAACGTATCATGCACTTGAATTTTCTTGCTGTTGAGAATTAAATCCTGTTGGTTGAAACATCTGGAAGCGGCAGACAAAATTTCTTCACATTCAACAGCTAAAACATGCGTTTCTTCAGCCGAGATGGACAAGCTGATATCATCCGTGTAGGCAGTAAATGAAGGGTACGGCATTACTCTATTAATGTTGTTGATGTACAAAAGAAACAGAACTGGTCCCAAGATGGAACCCTGAGGCACTCCCATATGAACCAGTTTCATTTGTGATGTTGAAAACGAAAGGGCATTACCGTTATGAAATTTTCGTGAAACACATTGATTTCTCAGATTTCGTAATCATTTTTTTCTTTTTTGGCGTAATATCATGCCAAATTTGTTAGTGCTACAATCGATCATCGTCTCAAATCTTATTGAAGCGGAGGAATGTTATTTATTGTTCCTAACTCAGACGGGTCTTCAGCAAAACTTGCTGGAAACAGTTGGTTGTTATAAAATAAAAAAAATATGGCAGTATTCCTGATATTTCTCCTGAATGTCAGTCATATGCGAATATTAATAATTATTGATTTTTTTCAGATTTTGGAGTACGCTTGCTTCAAACAACACCATGTCAAGTGGAAATATCGTCTACAAGCGATAACAAAGAAAGCCGAGCCGATAGCAACAAAGAAAGGTCATTTCGCTGCGAACAATGTTTAAAATCTTTTTCGAGAAAGACCATATTGTCAGTACACCAGAAAGTCCATAGAGAGGAAAGGCCATTTCAGTGTAAATTCTGCTCAAGAGCTTTCAAAAGAAACGGCGATTTGTTGAAGCACGAGAGGCTTCACGAAGGACTGAAGCCTTTTCATTGTGAAGTGTGTTCAGAATCTTACGCACAGAAAGCTTATTTACGCAAACACCAGAAGAAACATGCTCCCGACAGGTTCCAGTGCAAAACTTGTTCGAAATATTTTTTAAGTAAATCAGATCTGACGTTTCACAAAAGAATTCACGCAGAAAAGAGGCCGTTTCAATGCAAAATTTGTCCGAAAGCTTTCCTGAGAAATTTCCATTTGTCGGAACATGAGAAGCTTCACGCGGGTTTGAAACCGTTTCACTGCAAATTGTGTCCGAAGGTTTTCGCACTGAAAGCGTATTTGCACGTACACGAGAAATCCCACGTTCCTAAGACGTTTCAGTGTGACGCTTGTTCGGAATGTTTCGCGAAGAAAAGAGCTTTATCATACCACAAGAAATGCTCACATAATTAAGAGAACGATAATTTTCAAGTATTAATTATATTATTATTATCTGAATAAAACGTTTCAAAGTTACAAAAGCATATTTTGCATTATTGACAACTTAGTATTACTGTTCGAATTAGCGACAATGTAGACACTGAAATAAAAAAAAATGTCCAAATATTGGGACAATATTGTGAAAATATTGGTAAAATATTCAAATATGTAACAATATTGGCAACAACATTGGAAACAGCATTTCGCTATATTGGTCCAATATTATTTCAACAATAATATTGATATAATATTCTCGAAGCAATATTGGCCTCAAAACATTAGGCAATATTGGTACAATATCGATGTAAGCACATTTACAGATACTATTGGTACAATAATATGAAAATATCGGCAAAATATTCAAACATAATATCGGCGAGATGAAATTAACAATAATTGGTCATTTGAGCATTATCCAGGCAGGCAATATAATAAAGGATAGAGAAAATAACTTCTGTCCAATTTCCACTATTAATAATAATATAATATATATTAATGAAATATTTCCAAAAATTGAATAACTCGAATCTTTTACTGTTACATTTCTTCTTCAATGAAACGTTGAGTAGATTGCCTTGTAATCAAATTTTAAGAAACCTTATTTATTTTCTTAGGATTTGGATGATGTTCCAATTGTGGCCAATATTGAAATTTCAATAATGGTAATAAGTTTTATTAATATTGTCTTTCAAATATTGGCGTGAAGTTTTCGTAACAATCTTGATTAATATAATATTGGGTTAATATGATGTCTTGAATATTGAGATTAAGATTGAGATCTGGTGTTTTGGGTAGTTTCTATTTTTTGAATTATAAAATGAGGGACAAAACAAACGTGCTAGTTCGAATTTTTCAGTGCATCGTTTCCTGGCGTTTTCTCTTATCCAGGAGAGGTTAGACAAAGAAAAGGCGACAATACGAGAAATAGCAGTTAGTAACGGTTTCTTGAGGGTTACTATAAATAATATAATAAGGAAGAAAAAGTTTACATTAAGAATGAACGAATTCTCTGCTTTTCGAAATGATAAAAACCAAGATAAATGTATCTCAGTTCCATACCACTAATACACCAAGAACTTTGGAAAGATTTTCAAGTCAGACACTACAGAGCCTTTTGGTCAACCCAAACTAGGCATGAGGTTGGTATTTAAAACAAGTCAGACACTACAGAGCCTTTTGGTCAACCCAAACTAGGCATGAGGTTGGTATTTAAAACAAGTCAGACACTACAGAGCCTTTTGGTCAACCCAAACTAGGCATGGGGTTGGTATTTAAAACAAGTCAGACACTACAGAGCCTTTTGGTCAACCCAAACTAGGCATGAGGTTGGTATTTAAAACAAGTCAGACACTACAGAGCCTTTTGGTCAACCCAAACTAGGCATGGGGTTGGTATTTAAAACAAGTCAGACACTAAGAGCCTTTTGGTCAACCCAAACTAGGCATGAGGTTGGTATTTAAAACAAGTCAGACACTACAGAGCCTTTTGGTCAACCCAAACTAGGCATGAGGTTGGTATTTAAATTAAGTCAGACACTACAGTCTTTTGGTCAACCCAAAGGACAAAGTCGAGCATTCGGAGAAGTCTGGAATCTACGAAATTAAATGCAAGGACTGTAATGCAAAATCCTATGGACAGACTTAAAGATCTATTAAAGCAAGATATAAGGAACACTTAGCACATTTAAAATACGGAAGATCGGAAGAATCAGCTCTCTCATCATGTTTTGCAATAAAACCGTTCCATAGACTTCATAGAGTTCATTAGGATTAGTTATACAAGTTGACAACAATAAGCATCTAAATGCCTATGAATGCTTAGAAATAAGTAAACATAATGAAATAATGATGGTGGACGAATATTTAATAGTTCACTCTGTAGCTTGTTGAAATAATTATTGTTTGTTATCACATGATGTGATTTAGCATATATATTCAATTTAACTTTTACCAAATTAGTAGATAGGGCAATATTGTAAAATTATTTTAAGACAATTAAGTCGCTGGTATCTAGCGGGTTATCTTATGGGTATAAATAAGGACAACTCTGTAGGTAGATTCATTTTGATCTTCCCTTTTGAAGATGGTCACTTGATGATTGAAACACGTGTCAGGGTGTTAAAAATAGTGGTTTGGTGTTGGGATAAAAAAAAGTTTGACCTAATCTTATTTGAAATCGAATTTATTTTGTTGCATTGTCTAAATATAGATTTTGTTTCGGTTATTTCGTTTTCAAATTCCTAATGTTTCTTTGTTATTCATACATTCTATACTAATGAAGGGTAGATTATAGTATAGCACATTTTGACATGATTTTTGTTTCAGATTTTGGAGTACCTCATACGTCACAAAATGATGAAACAATGTTGAAGGAAACCATGATGGAAGACCACTTCATGGCTGTTTGTGAAAAAAGTCAGTCATCTTTAGGACAAAACGTCAAAAATAGTCCTGTTCTCGAAACTGATGGGTATCAGTGTAACACCTGTCTAAAATATTTCGCGACAAAATCGGGTTTGACGTGTCATGAAAGAATTCATACAGGCGAGAGACCATTTCAGTGCGAAATTTGCTCAAAATCTTTCGTGAGAAACGCCCATTTGATAGAACATAAAATACTTCACGAAGAAGTGGAACCTTTTCGGTGTAAAGTATGTTCAAAATCGTTCAAACTACCTTCTTATTTGTCGAATCACGAGAGAATGCATAAACCCGAAAAACAGTTTTTTTGCAAATTCTGCCCGAAATCTTTCGTGAGAAATTATCGTTTGGTGGAACACCAGACAATTCATACGGGGGATAGACAATTCAAATGTGAAACTTGTGCGAAATCTTTCATGAGGAAATCCTATTTGTTCAAACATGAGAAAACCCATGCTAGTGAAAAACCGTTTAAATGCAAATTTTGCTCTAAGTCTTTCAAATTGAATTCTTATTTAGTGGATCACGAGAATATTCACAGGCCGGAAAAGACGTTTACTTGTAAGTTGTGCTCGAAATTATTCTTGAATAAATCATCCTTGTGCCGGCATAAGAAAACTCACATCAAAGAAGAGGTGGTCTAATGCACAACCAACATAACCTTTGTTTAGCTACGATACAAGTTCAAAAACCTGCTCTGGTAAAGTTCTCATTTATATACAGGGTGTCGCATAGATACTGGCCACACTTTGGAAACAAGTAGTATGAAGTAAAACAATTTTAAGTACTTGAAGGAAGAAAATTTGTATTTTAAGTAGTCCTTATACATTTTTCTTTGAAGTTGGATTCAGGATTTCCCAAAATATCACTGATGGTATTTTTGGCCTTGAAAACTAATAACAGTCTCCAGGGACAATAGAGGGGATCGCGTGGACAAAAGATCTTATAGGTCGAAGTGCTTTTCAGGATGCATAGCCTGTACACCTCTCCCACAATCTACCGTATACATGTATACATACTAGATGTTTCCGAAGTATGGCCGCCCAATATAATATCTCAAAACGAGTCAACTAAAATATCCTCGGATGGTATAATTTGCAGTAAATATCCAACAGACAACTGATACCAAGCGACAATAGATTAAATATGTCTGATACTTTTGCATATGTTATAGAAAAATATATATGAAAATACAATTTTCGATTTCGAACTAATCAATTCATTGAATTTTCACGAAGAATACTTGAGTAAAATAATGAAATATGTTCAAGAATGTACTTCCATTGGTTGCCACATAGAAATTGTCAAGCTGAGTGATTCTGGAGCAAATTTTGTTCGGAAACGTCGTCTCTGATCCAAAGCATTCCAATGTCAATATAATTTAATTTACTTCATTAATGTTTTCAATATTTTAATAAAGTTGAGTACAAGAAAATTCAAGGTTTTAAATATTGATTATGAAAATACCAGACCAGACCAGTTTCCTAGCCATATCGGGTTATTATGTCATTATTAAAATATTGAGATACAATTTTCTTATTTGCATGTTAACTTGATTTGTTTCTGGAACTGAATAAATTATTTGAACCTCTCTACGTCTAATTTTCTGTTTTTTGTGTGTGTGTGTGTTGGCCTCGACTATTATGGTCACTAGCCACAAATTGTCTGTTTTATCCTACCCTTTTTTTTGATCGAAAGTATACTTCTGCTTGAACTTGAAGAAGCCATCGTATTGGCGAAACATATTGTAGTAAATAACACCATATAAATAATTTATTTACATTTCAATTTCTACGTGTAATATATTTTCACGTCTAATAATAATTTATATTCACTATTTTGCGTCACTTCACTGGACTATGTATCTCTTCTCTTCAATCAGAATTGTCTCATAGCGGCTAGCGCAGCGTTATTCATAGGTGGAAGAAATCTATCGATCTTTCTCGATACTACTAAATAAATCCATGGAATTACACAATCGCCATACCATAATCGATCGGGTAAGAGGAGTAAGAGGAGTAATCATTTTAGAAATATAGTTGTCAATAATTTCCGTAAACTTCATTGTCATAAAATATACTTTAGTAGATTCAGAATATTTCAGACTTTTACTTCAATTCGTATTACTGAAGTCGACGGCAGTAGTACCTATTGTAATGTAATAAAAGTAGTCTTAGCTTGGGTTTACTTATTTATTTGAACACCAAAATATAACTGAAGTATTTACATTAATGCTGTCTAATTTATTTCACACTGTAAGTTATATGACCAGGATCACGTCAACGCACAATTAGTTCTATACTGATTGTCCCTCTGGCCGCGGCGAATTCTTTAAATAGCGTATAGTTGTTCCCGAACCGACTGGATAATTCTTCATTTTTCTAGTCGAATGAAGGGGAAGCCATCGCGAACGATTTCCTCTGCGGTATCGGAGCTCCTAGGCGATGACTCACGCAACATGTAGGGGAATGGCACGATGTTCATTAGTGGTCAGGACCGGCTTTAAAATTGTCACACTATAATTTGTTTCGAAGAAAGAAATTGCTATGGGGGCGATGATTGAAAGGATTATGTGCCATAAACGGCGTGATTGAGAGGTTGTGGAGATATTTACTTAACTACCTAGCGCAACGAGTGTAGTTGCTTTAAAATGAACCGTTATTATTACAAAAGCTATCATTTATGCAAGTTTTTAACTTACTCAAACTTAAGCATTTAAGAGGCTATGAGCGCGATCATATTTGGGACGCCTTTTACGGTAAAACAGTCAATTGATAACTCAAAAACGGTTCGTCATATCGATTTCAAACAAGTACAGGCTTCTAGAGGACGTTTGATTCCATGTACGTGCTGTAATGGAAATTAAAATATACCCTGAAGATATAAAAAAAATCCGGAAATTGATTTAGTTGTCATGTTAATATGTCAAAACAATTCGATTGGTCGAAAACTGTGAAATTTTCTATACAATATTTTTAAGTAAACGCGAAACGGCTTTCTCATTGCAAAGCTGTTAATCCAAAGAATATAGTTTTCTCCACACTTTGGATATTCTGGCTTCATAGCTAGAGTCAGTCGCTATGAAGATTAACTCGTTTTAAGCACAACTATTTAAGCTTCTGAGACCTCTTTCCCCAGTTTCCCATGGCATTTTATTGAGTCTGTTCGTCAAGGAAGACTACAGCTTTTGCTGAGAATCCTGATTTGATAGGTGATTCTGCAAAAAATAAACTTTGCTCATAGCTGTTTGTTCAGAATCCCCCAATAAAAAAATTGAAAACTAAGTAGTAACATTGTCTGACAACATTTTTTGGAGGATTCTAGTTGTCGGACGGTCCCAAAAGTTCGCAGGGGGGCTCCAAAGAAAACAATCTCTTGCTGAGAATAGTTTATAATTTTTTTGCCGGATTTGGCCCGAGGACTAATGTGGCTGATGGGAAGTTCCATAGAAGGTACTCATTCAACAAAGTTTAACAGCTTATTTAATAATTTTCTTGGTTTTGACTGTTCAATAATTTGTTTACTTTTTAAGCAACATTCCGTGAATTTATTCAGAATAATGTTAGTTTTTCGCGTCATCAAAAGTTTGACGATTATACATTGTTTTTTTTTCAGATTTTGGAATGCAATTGCCTCAAACATCCCCAAATAATGAAGAAGAAGTTACCATAAAATATTCCTCAATGGCAGAATGTGAAAATAAACAGTCGCCACCTAACAAGAAAAACAAAAATCATCACGGAACTGCTTTCGAGAAGTTTTTATGCAATACCGGCGAAAGTGAAAGACAATTCAAATGCAAAATATGTTCGAAATCTTTCACTAGAAAATTCCACGTGCTGGAACATCAGAGAAGTCACGAAGAAGTGGACCCCTATCAATGTCATTTGTGTTCGAAGTCCTTTGCGCAGATATCTCACCTTCGCGCCCATGAGAAAACCCATTTCGGAGGAAAGTTCCATTGCCAAACATGTTCGAAAACTTTCACGCGGAAATCGTATTTGAACAATCATGAGAAAACTCATACTAGTCCTACACCATTTCAACGGAAAATTTACTCGAAATCCTTCAAGTTGAATTCTAATTCAAGAGAGTACGAGTATACTTGAAAACATCCAAGCAGCTATATACATTGTACAGACATGATACAACTCAAAATACAGAAGCAGGGCCGCCCAAAACTGGGCAGAGCACCGTGGATAAAGTCTCATCGAACTCCTCCTTATACCAATTCAACGGAAAATCGTTTTTTCTATCATTTATAAACAGGAGTACTGGACGTACTGTTATACCCTTTTTTATTGAGGAAGGAATTAAATTAAAAACCGTTTTAGCAAGTAAACATTTCAATTTTATTTTACTTCAACATTTACAACTTAGCTTTCGTTGCTTTCATTTAGGCAATAGCTATTTATGATACAAGTTCGTAAGGTAGGACTTTTTGGTATGAGCGTGAAGTTTGTTGAATGAGAAATTCTTTGGTTTTACTGTACTTCTTGTACTTTTACGTCGTCGAAGTTCAACTGGACACAATATTAGTCGTCTCGGTAGTGATAGCAGACGAATAAAAAAAATCGTGTCAAAATGTTATCGAAAAATCACCCTCGTACTAATTTGATGGTGTAGAGTACGGGAAAAATATTGAAAAAATTCTAAAACTTTCGGAAGTATATTTCGTTGGTGGTGTTATGTGACTCCAGTGCATCGTTAACGTTTTTCGAATTTTTCGACCAGAAGAAATCACATTCGTTAAATACATATCCGTATAGAAAGAAAGCTTAGAAAATTTCCTACAAGACAATGGAATATTCGCGGAAATTCTTTGGTTTTACTGAACTTTTACGTCGTCGAAGTTCGATTGGACATAATATTAGTCGTCTCGGTAGTGATAGCAGACGAATAAAAAAAATCGTGTCAAAATGTTATTGAAAAATCACCCTCGTACTAATTTGATGGTGTAGAGTACGGGAAAAATATTGAAAAAATTCTAGAACTTTCGGAAGTATATTTCGTTGGTGGTGTTATGTGACTCCAGTGCACCGTTAACGTTTTTCGAATTTTTCGACCATAAGAAGTCAAATTCTTTAAATACATATCCATATAGAAAGAAAGCTTAGAAAATTTCCTACAAGACAATGGAATATTCGCGGAAATTCTTTGGTTTTACTGAACTTTTACGTCGTCGAAGTTCGATTGGACATAATATTAGTCGTCTCGGTAATGATAGCAGACGAAAAAAAAAAGTTCGTGTCAAAATGTTATCGAAAAATTACCCTCCTAGAGTACAGGATAAACAGATATGTTAATATATTATTATGTGCACATGAACATACAGGCCATACCGCTTGCGGATATACCACTAATTTATATATTTTTTACAGAATAGTAGGTATTAAATATGTATGAAAATTAACACCCGTTAAAAATTAACATAAAGCTTAGAGAATCACCCCTTATATATAAAAAATGAGATGGGCCGCTTGTTCTATTTCTCCCTGTAACTTTTTTGGTCCCAGACCGGCTCTGCGGTCTATCATTAGAAAACATATGAGAACCGACAGTAATTCTATAATAACTTACTGATGAGGATGATAATGATGAAAAAGTTATCGAATTGCTCATCTAGGAATAAAGTAGAAGTGTGTGGGTAAACATGTAATTTTTTCTCGTTGTGTGACAATACACAGGTGTACAAAAACTCTATACATCTATTTTAGGAAATCCACATTGAATTTTGTCATTACTTTGTTTCAGATTTTGGAGTGCAGTGGCAACACGCAACAAGAAATGATGAAGAAATTTCCAGAGATGCTATTGAAGAAAAACTCAAATCTGAAAATGATCATTTGCCGTCCTCCGAAAATAACAAAGAAGATTATGAGGACATCGACATGCACTGGCATGAAGCAACAAGAGATTATGAAGAAAGTTCTAGAGATACCACTGAAGAGGAACTCGAATCTGAAAATAATCATTTGTCGTCCTCAGAAAATAACAAAGAAGATAATGAGGACACCGACGTGAAGACATTATTCAAGTGCAGATTATGCGCAAAATCTTTTACGAAAAAACACAGACTTTTGATGCATGAGAAAGTCCACAGCGATGAAAGACCACACAAGTGTAAAGTCTGCTCAAAAACATTCAAAAGAGATTTCAATTTGGCAGTGCATATACGCCTTCACGATAGATCAAAACCTTTTCAGTGCAAATTGTGTTCAAAATCGTATGCACAGAAGTCTTATTTGCGTCTACATGAGAAAATCCATGCCGGTGAATCGTTTGAATGTGGAACCTGTTCGAAAGTATTTCCAAGGAAGTCAGATTTGACGTACCATGAAAGAATTCATACCGACGAAAAACCATTTCAGTGCAGCATCTGTTTGAAATCTTTCAAACTGTATCCTTATCTTCTGGACCACGAGAGTATCCACAAAGCGGAGGGCCAGTTCTCTTGCAAATTATGCCCGAAGACTTTCAGACGAAAATTGTTCTTGTTAGAACACGAGAAAGTCCATACCGGAAACAAATTCTTCCATTGCAACCTATGCCCAAGATCATTTTTACGAAAATACTCTTTGCAGAGGCACGAACTAACTCACGATGAAAGCAAGAGAAATTTCAATTGCAAATTTTGTGCAAAATCCTTCATACACGGCTGGAATTTGGCGCAGCACGAAAAAACTCATACCTTAGAAAAAACATTCGAATGCAAAACTTGTTCGAAGTCTTTCATGTGGGCGCATTGTTTGAAAAATCACGAAGCAACTCATAGAAGTGACAGACCGTTCCAATGTAAAGTTTGCTCGAAATCTTTCAAGCTACATTCTATTTTGTTGGATCACGAGAATATCCACAAACCAGAAAGGCCGTTCTCTTGCAAAACCTGTCCCAAAGCTTTCAAGCATAAATCCACTCTATCCAGACACGAGAAAAATCATAAAAAGAAAGCTGTCCAATCACAGAAGAATTCACAATGAAATATACTTTAACACGCACTTCAAAAACATATTGTGAAGAGGGTACTATAAGTATTATTATTATTAGTTGAGAGAATGATTGCCTTTTGATATTTAACGAAGAAAAATCCTTTGATAACAATTTCGAATATCGAATTACCCTTTTCAGCAAATTTTGGATTGACGCGGCCCGTTACTTGATGGAAATCCATAGTTATGACACTAAGGTAAAACACGATTAAAATGTCCACAAAATAGTATGAGGCGCGAATTTATTATGAGAAAGTATTCGGATTCGGACGATAAAGAGGTTAGTATAATTGTACACTCAGTAATCAAACAATCACTTAACTTCACAATACACTCCGCGATGCTAGAACTGACCAGTTGTAACTCATAATTGTTTATCGGAATATACTGAGCTCTTCTGCCACCGCGCATCGATGGGCCTGCCGATTTCGCATTCATTGTTAGATTTGTCAAGCTGTAAGCGGTTTTTGTGAACAGGTCTACCTGGAAGATGACTGCGCCATGCTATTTATGTATTCAATTTCTGCATTTGTGATTGAATTCATTATCTCCTGTTTAACCCTGATCTGTAGAAGGCGTGGAAGGCGTTTGGTGCTCTCGCAAGCGCTTGCAAAAAAGTAATCAAGTTCCCCCGATAGTTTTTTATTACTTTGGTTCGGACATTTTGGCTCGTTGCTTGACTGGTCATCATCTTGCCAATTTTCTTCCAGTTTGATGTTCTCAGCGATTTGTTCTACGCTATCCGAGTTTCCCGCGCTATCTTCATATGTATCAAATTTGAACTGAGTGCTATAAAAAATATTCATCATAATTCCATGCTTATGAAATTTTTATTTAAAAGTTAATTTTACCTCGTTGACAATGTATCCGATGCTAGAAATGACATCAACTCCTCGTACTTCCAAGGCTTGTTTTTTTTGGCAAAATGTTCACTATTCGTCCTTCTCCTCATCATTGCTTGTCTGTAGCAGTCTTGCAGTTTCTTCCATTCATGTTTTAGGTTCTCCACTGTAAATATTTTTTCGTTAGCTACTTATTTATTCACGAAATAAATTAAATGAAACCAATAATTTCGTCGAGTTCGAAATCCCCTTTTCTCCACCCTATCCAAAGTGGAAAATTTGAGACAAATATCTGTCCGAAAACAACTACTTTTTTTGAGGTCAATATTATTATTATTAATGTTGACTTGACTTTCGAATAACTAGTCCATCGAAGTAACTCTTCATTTTCTTAGATTTGTATTCAAAATAAATAAACAATCCTCGTGAAGCAACGAATACCTTTTTCTTTCTTTGAACTATGTCAAGGAAATCTCATATTTGCCCTATTCACGATTTTCTCCGTTCAATCTTCATCACTTATTTTCAGTTCTACTTAAATTAAATTTATAGTTATCAAGAATTCGTTATCTGGATAGATGCCCAATTTCACAAATTTCATTAATTATTTTTGTCAACTAGTTTCTGACGGCCAAACAGCCATAGCTACCTTGGATTACCTAGTGTAGATTATGTCCAATAGTTCCTTATTTTGAATATATTCGCCGCGATATTTTGATAATTTTGATAATACTTATTTAATAGTGAGAATGCTAAGAATATTATTGGTGGAGAACTGGCTTTATAACAGGATTTCGTTATTATTCGGATCTGTCACTGTTGTTGCATGAAACTGTCGGTTGCCTAGCAACAGCCGTTAAAAAAAGTGCACTTTTTTTACGCTTTTCCGTTTAATAATGAAGTCGTATGTTGATAGTGAAATATTGTAATACTTTACGCACACAAAACACACAAAAAAGTGGACTTTTTTTGACAGTTGTAGAAAAATGTGTTTTTCAGAATGTTATTTCACATGTATGTAGTAGTTCTGAGAAATTAAACTAATCTAATCTAATCACCATACCTGGTTTTTCCAAGTCTATAGATATGCTTTCCCAAGCATTATCTCGTGTATTTTTATTTCGATACGTTTCCAAGTTTTTGTTCCACAAACAATCATGTTTCCGCACTTCTTCTATCAATTCTTCGAGAGACAACATCTTGCTTCCACCCTATCCTACACAAACAACTCAAAACTCAAGAGAACAACTGCAAACACAATGCCTACTAGACGTTGGCGACGTTTTTAAAATATCGCCTATTATGGCCGACACTCAAACACGACGTGGCTTACATCGCGTACGTAGGGAATATAGCGTGCGACTGTCTGAGTGGTCGATGGCCGGATGGGATGAACATTTTAAATATTGCGAGCTATTTTTGGAAGGCATCGCAAACAGCGAACGCATAGATAGCGCTCTGTGTGGCCTCGGCATGCATCGTCATAAATCCGCAGCATATCGCGCAGGGCCGCACCAAGCTATGCGACCGCCTGTGATGATTTTGGATTGGGAGTTTATTCAATTGTACAAGGTGGCCCACCTATCCTCGCTCGGATCATTGCTGCTAGGCTAATGGAAATTGAGGAACAAATCTGATTGCGAGTTATTGGATACTTGAAGTGCTACCTACTTTTTGAAATTATTTTCGAGTATACAGGGTGCACCATTCATTCGACGTCCAGTGTTTGGTATCTTTCTTAAATGGATCAACCCGTATATTCTTTCATTTTTAGATAGTGCTTCATGTGAGCTTCACACTATTCATTTTTATTTTCAGGGATCAGATGCAAGGTTGCCAAGATATTCGATGGCGTAGAGTACGGGAAAAATATTGAAAAAATTCTAGAACTTTCGGAAGTATTTTTCTTTGGCGGTTTTATGTATTCGGATGCCGCGGATTCTAGCGCACCGTTTACATATCTTTTGTGCTAGATCCGTGCGATACAATTTATTTTTCACATTTATCGTTATTTCTAGCGCTCTTTTACATTTTTCGCATTTTTTGACCATAACGAGACACATTCGTTAAATACATATGTATATAGAAAAAAAGTGAAGAAAATTTCCTACAAGAAGACGTTATTGTTTGTTTTCCTAACAGTTCGCTTGTAGGTGTTATAGGTAGTTGTGTGTGCTAGGATGTCGGATATAAGAGTGTAAAAAAAAAGTTTTCAATGTACGGAACATGATCGCACATAAGTGGATTTTAAATAGGATAAAAAAATTGAAACAATGTTCAGTTTTACCAGTTTAATGAGGATTGTTGCATACATAACAATCAATTATAAAAAAATATCAAACGCCTCTTCCCTGCAACCTAGTGATGAAGTAAAGTAGGCCATGTGATTACGAAATGAACTAATCCTATAATACTAAGGCCTTCCTGAAATGAAAATATTTCATGCCAGCCAAGAATTGAAAACTGCCAATCTCTTGGAATTATAACAACTAGTCACATGAACTACTTGTTTCAAAACAAAAATAATGGTATTGAATGGTATAAATTGGATATTTTTCGGCCAGCCTTGAGATAAAGAACAGTTAATTATATAGGTTGAGCTTGCCCCAATTCCTAGTCGTTAAAATATTAAAACCAAAATAATGTCTTATAGTAAGAGATCCGGTAATACTATTGGGCATATGATCGTTCTGATGTATCGTGCCCACATGAAACAATAGTTTTGATTCGGACAGGGGACCACCTGCAAACTAGTTTCGGGGGTCTTGACCCTCATCAGTACAGGGTAGATCACTAAAGACAGCTTTGAAGCCATCTGTTCCCCGTCCAAATCATCCCATCATTCCGTCTATTTGATCAATCTGGTCTCGCGCTGATGAAACGGGTGTGAGCCGCTCCACCTGGTGGCGAGCAGATCAAGCACTATTCTCCAGGTTGAGTATTTATCAAACAATCTCTGACTATAAACTATTGTTTTATGTGTGTGCGATCTATCAGAACGATCATACGCCCGACAGTATTACCGGCTCTTGTACTATTAGAACTGTTAGTTGAAATCTTTCCAATTACAATTTAAGTTTTACCACTTGGTGCGAGGGACTAAACTTTGCAATACCAAGAAATTACATAGGTAATCTTAATATCTCCGTAAGGAATAACAGATCAAGATGTCTCGGGCTCCTTGTTGTAAGTCTCCATAATCTTCTCCATGATCTCCCAGTGCTTTTCTTTGGGGAGATCCTTGACGAAAATGTTGTACCACGCCTCGTCGTCGGTGTCTTCAATCAGGGGTAATTGAATCCCATAGCACTGCAAGGACAAGGAGATGCAAGCAATGGCGACGTGTCTCGGGTTGTAGTCCAGAATGCTGGGGTCGTGGTGGAAGTCCTGGAGGAAAGCGGCAGAAGCTCTGGCCACGGGTATCGTTTCCCACTGCTCTTTACCCAACCAACCTTCCATGGACCTGGATGAATAAAATCGTTAATAAAGTACCTATGAAATACAAGACAGTGGGTATTCTGAGAAAACGAAATATATTGTTTTGCAAAAAAAATATGTTTCACCTTTGTCACACTATTTTTAACATATTCCTAGGTTGTATAAATATGGTAATCTTACATCAATCTCTCACTCTCCCGCTTCCTATCTCTTCTTTTTGTCTCTCATCATTTTATGCCTCTCCGTCCCTATCCCTTCCACTCTCCCTCCCTACCGTTCTATGATGTAACATCTGCATTAATTGTGAAGATTCCGACATACCTGTTTTTCATGTAGGTCGTCGGAAAAGTATTCTAGGTTCATTTATATGAGTGTTGAGCATTTTAAAACATATTTGGAGCGATATTTTTTCGTCTCCTCGCCTATTATTAGATAGATAGATAGATAGATATATTTTCACCATTTTACATATAGAAATACAATTATGGCATGTCAATAAATAATCAAAGTATACAATGCATAAAACAATACAACATACAATTTTTTTTTTTTTTTTTTTTTTTTTTTTTTTTTTTTTTTTTTATTATTAAACGTATACAAGCAAAATCTTACTTCAAGTAGTGCAGCATGAACTTGTGGGGGTGGGTGGTGCCGACTTCGAACTTTAGTATGCGCATAATCAGCAGCTCCGCTTGGACGATGGCGTCTCTCATGTTCCAGTATTCGTCGCCGATTTCCAAGGGGCTGCTGCCCCTGTGCAGAGTGTTGTGCGCCACGTTTATGATGTCTCGGATCTTCAGCGGGTCGTCTTTCACCTTTCCGGCCAGGTACAACGAGGAAGCTGCGATTAACTGCAAATTGTAGGTTGTTAATTATCAGATCAAATCAGATCATGCTTTATTATCTAAAGAACAAACTAGTATATTATGATAGCCTTTTAGCCTCAAAGTTGCAAGTGTTTCATATAGGCAATTTTGCATCATAACTTCACAAACAATGCTGGAATTGTTATCATCTTAACAAGTACGGAAAGTACCTTTGCCGCAACTTCCCAAACTAAATTACGTGCGGATATAGAATGAATCACGCACGCTTAAAGAAAAATTACTTTTCCGACGAGCGTGCCTAAAATGGTACTTTCCGCCGTGCCGCATTCAACTAAATTCACGCTCATAAAGGATAATCTTACTTTACGAACTTGTATCATACTAGCTATTTATGATACAAGTTCGTAAAATAGGTCTTTTTTGTATGAGTACAAAAAAGCTCTTTACGAAAGTGTATCACACAAAGTTTTTTCTTCAACAGTAATTATTTTGCCAAATTGTAGGAATTATATCAATAATTTGAATGTTTTATATTATGATATTGGGATTGATACTCCTCTAAGAAATGAAATGTATTTACATTTAAACGATTTGCATATCTCATAATGGTTCACCCATTATCACACACTTTCGACTCGTCCTGATTCTTTGTATGAACTTTTGTTTGTCATTGACTCGTGTCCTATATAAAATCCGATAACAATCAATTAACTAATTGAGCCCCAGTCATGGACGATGGAATATTCGAAAATTGTTTATACTTTGCTCAGATTAAACTGATTAAACTACACTGTAATCAAATTCAGTCGTGCCATAAAAATTATTGTTTTGGTGATAATTCTCAGAAGCAGATTATAATTATTGTCAATATCGCCAGGGCCTATAGGAAAATTATCAGAATATTTAATGATGGAAACGAGTTTATTTAATTATCAAAATAATAAAATATGGAAATGAGTTGCATTATCTTATCTAAAATTATTGGCATAAGCAGTTCCTAGGAATTTTCTTGAGGAAATAAACAAAATTCCGTATTTTCTGCGATAATATCAATTAAGGAAAAGTTTTAACTGCTTCGTGTCAAGTCTATTTTCAGTATCAATAATAAATCGGCCGACACAATTTTTATTTTTTTCATGTATAAATATTTCAAGTTGTGATTATTATAGGTTTTTAATATCATTGAAAATTTCCAACCAAACGAATGCTCTTATTATAACATAAGGCAACCACATCGTTTTCTGGATTTTTTTTCCTGCAGGGTACTCTGGAAGGATTACAAGGGAATTTTTTTGACATTACTCACGTAGACAGTAACACAGCAATTTTTTATAGATTTTAATTTGTCTGAATTTTTCGCTTTTTCTTGGAAACAAATCATAGGTACCTCCGACGACTTTAGTAATACAAATTGAAGTAAAATTGGAAGTTCGTTCGAAATCTATCATAGCATATTTTATGATAATAAAGTTTACGAAAAGTAACTATTTTGGCCATAACAATAATATAGATACATGAAATGCATGGATAAGAAATTTACGGAATTTTTCTAATTTCTCAATTTTTTTGTGACAGGGAAAATTTTCGAATTCCTTTGCGTTCTTAATCTAAGCTTCTGAGGGAGAGCAGGGGGGGAGTGGATTATATTAAACCACATTTTTCGATGGTCCGCTATTTTTTACTACTATTTTTATGGAAAAAAAGAGGGGGCGACCAAAATTTTTTTTCGCCGTAGTTATTGACAAATTATTGGTATATATAAGTACAAGTTGACGATAATTTTCTATTTACACCTATAAAGAAAACTTCCAGGTAAAAAAATTTATGAAATTATATGACTGTGTAAATTCGCAGTCTGTGTTTTTGTACAGGTTGACACAAAATTTAGTATTTTTCTCCACAATTTCAGGGACTAAAGAGCCAGAATTATTCCCAGAGGCTGTCTATATAAAAGGTCCAAAGTTTACTGTCATCCCTCAAGAGACAAAGTTCACCACTGTTTACTTTCAGAACCACTATTGGTTTTTTGCAATGGCATAAATAGTAAAAAGATAAAAATATATGTTCAGTTACAATAAAAAAATTACCTTCTGAACCAAATATAAGTTGTACGAACAGCTTATTTCCAAATTATGGAGGTAAGCTCTTAATTTCATTCTATTAGCAATATCTAATTCTACTATTTCTACTTAATGCACTTACGAAGCAGTCATAATTCGAGGGATCCACTTCTCTGAAGAACCTGTGCATAACAACTGCAGCTGTTGCTAGAGTAAGAGGTTGTCCATTTAGTTTAATCCCACATTCGAAAATAAACCTAGCTGGTGTGAAACCATTGTTGAAATCCAACTGCTTGTAATCGATGGGGGTATGTTTCCTTGTTTTTTCTCGTTGCAGTTCCATAACATCAATAACGTCCTTCATTGTGAACTAATAATTGACCGAAATACCTGAGAACTTTTTAGTTAGCACTATATCGATACCAGACTTGAATATTACTTACCTCGTAGAAATAAACTTTAATTTTATCCAGCTGCGGTCGGTATGTAGTAATTCTCAAGTCTACTTGCAAAATCTGCCGGTTTTACTAGATGGTCAACTAGATAATAAAAAATCTATGAAAGTGGGGCACGAAATGTAGGCGTTCACAATGTATTAATTGATTTATACAGTGCAACTAGAAATACGGCAGATTTCAGAAGAACTCCAGCTTGTAAACATCGACATAACCTCGTCCGAACAGCGTTGCCAAGTTGCCACAGATCACAAAAACTTTCTCTCTCTCTCTCTTTTATTGGCCGTTACTTCCAGTGAGGTGAGTCACAAAAACTTGTTTCTGCGATCTGTGACCACACGACAAGAAGAGTAAACTATTTTGGCCTTTCAATGTGTTACACATGAATGACCTCTGTTGTGTGATAAGAAGGATCGAGAGTCCGACGTCGAATCCCATAAAAGAAGGATCCGTATTTACCAATACCGGATCGGAACTGAGCGGAGGTGCTGAGTAGGTGGTTTCATAACCGAGCTCACTAAAGGAAAGAAGAAGAATTTGTATAGGTTAGGTTGGGTTATGAGGCTACAAGAATCGAAGAAGTAGGCGAGGTGGCGCAGTGGTTTAGCGCCAGTCTCATGATCCAAGGGTCGTGAGTTCGATTCTCCAATGAACCAGACTTTTTTTCATTAGAAATTAACTCTGGGTTATTGAAGAATACCTTTCCCACGTTTTCATGATTGACGGGACTACGAATAATCATGCTGCTCCATAGGTGGCGCAAGGAGTTAGTAACAAGGCCTAGCCAGAACACTTGTATGAATGGGTTATATGTTGTGACACATGTCCGCCGTCTACGACGTGCCAGCAATATTCAGGAAAAAATATTTATAATATGTGATGTTGAATAATACACTTGGGATGCAGTATGGCTTCGAGCCAGACTACTGCATTCCCCCGATACACCTTAACTGTCTACGCCGGTTGAAGGCCGGATGGCAACGGATTTGCCGCAGTTGGGGATGTCCATATAGCGCCGTAAAGGAAGCTGAGGACAATAAATGATGAGAGAGAGAGAGAGAGAATCGAAGAATTACAAGTCTAGGTATTTGTGTTATTTGTTATTATTGTCGAAAAGGTTGAATTATGTCAGATAAAGAAATAACAGGCAGTAGCTGCACTATATTCAAAAAGAGAAATATAAAGAGAAGAGAGGCCCGAAAAAGGCAAGTTTCCGAGTCTGATGAAGGTAAAAATTCATCATTGAGAAAATGTATTCTCGAAATCAAAAATATTTTCAGATACTGCTGACCACGAAAATAATCAGTCGATGCAGAAACACACGAATCGTAAACCAAAACCGAATCCCAATGTACAAACAACAAGCAGATTACAGAAAAAACAAAAAGTAGATGAACAGACATCAAGTAGTGATGAAGAATTTGGAGTTAGTTATAAGTCCAACAAATCAGCGATGTCAGCAGGACCTACAGACCAAGGAGCAACAGCAACTATGGTTCGTTTTTTATTTCATCTCCATGAACTTTGAAAACAGTTTATTCAAAAAAAAAATAGTTGGTTCTGATATTTAGATTAACAAGTGAAAATCAATTTATTTTTAAGGAAATAGATACCGAAAAAGATCGAGATGCACAGGCATTGTTTGAAAAGCGTTTGGAAGTCAACAAAGAGCTGGAAGGCAAAGAAGACGATAAAATATACAGAGGGTTGAATAACTACACACAATACTATAAACCAAAGGACACAGCTGCTGGAAATGCCAGTTCAGGTAATAAAAGGGCCAATGGTACTAAAATCGGGCGTGTCTGGTGTACTTTGATACAACAACAACAAAAAATCGCCAGTGATTTTATAAATGCTATTTCAGGGATGGTTAGAAAAGGCCCGATCCGAGCACCCACAAACCTGCGAGCTACAGTGAGATGGGATTACCAGCCAGATATCTGTAAGGACTACAAAGAAACGGGCTTTTGTGGTTTTGGTGATAGTTGCAAGTTCCTCCATGACAGGAGTGACTACAAGCACGGCTGGCAACTGGAACGTGAGTGGGCTGAAGGCAGTTACGGACAAGAAGATGATGACACAAGATATGAGATACATTCTGACGAAGAAGATCTGCCCTTCAAATGCGTCATTTGTAGGGGTAGTTTCGTAGATCCTGTTGTATCTAAGTAAGTAGTTGTCGAAACAGAACTTGGCACCAGGATATATTATTTTGAAACTTGCTACATTGTTCATTACTATATATCCTTCTTTTTTAGGTGTAAACACTACTTTTGTGAAAAATGTGCTTTGAATCGTTGCAAGAAAAATAAGCGTTGTTTTGTTTGCAATGGCCCCATAACGACTTTTACTCCTGCCAATAACTTGATTGCTCGGCTTAAGAATATAGAACAGGAGGAGGACAAACAGGAATCTGATCAATCATCGGATTGAGGTTAAATTATAATATAAAATGAATATTTAGTCCTTTGTCTGTTTCATTACATTGCCTTTTGGAATAATATTTTTCTTTTTTCTAATATTTGGGTGCTATCAGTGCACCTATCTTTTTTATTCATAATTATCAGTAATAACGTAATTATGCTTTTAAAATTAATTGTTTTTTTGAGCTAGATTTCAAATAACCTCTGCAAGTTTCAGTTTCACTTCCCACTGAATCTGTTCCCATTCACCATGCCCTTATTCTTGATATTATTTTCAAATTATTGAATTTCAAAAAGAATATCAAAAATTAATTTGCTTCAAAATCTCATGATTTCCGTGATATTTTATGTTTTGGTTAAATGAATTTGAATTAATCACGGCTCTGCCATCTCTTGGACGGTAGCCATAATACTTTTTCACGGCGTGTCGCTACTTTTAAATCCTTTCGTCAAAATGTTGCTGTTTTTTGTTTAAAAATATAGTGATATTCGAAATTAAAACTAATCAAAGGAAATTAGTTTTCTCTTTCTCATGAGTTTTGTGATACACGCTTTTAGGCAATATTGTCAATGTTGATTTTCTGTATGTGGATCGAATCACAGGTGACATCTCTTGGATGGTAGCCGCAGTTCTCTTGTGCGGCTTGTTGCTGAATTTCGTAGAAATTTTATTGTTGTGTGAAAAGATATTTTGAGCTAGGGATGATGGCATAAGCTCTTAGTCCACGATGGCATAATACATAAAAACAATCGATTTTCTTTTCTCTTATGGTTTTCCAGATAGCAGTTTCATACAAATGGGTTTGAATCTCATCATAGCTCTGCCCTCTCTTGCACGATAGCTGAAGTTTTCTTCCGCGATGTGCCGTTACTTTTAGACCATTGAAGCATTGTTTAAATATCGTTAAAGGGAACTTTTGCCTTTTTTATTAATACAAGTTTCTGTAGGTATGTATGTTTTTTCGGGTAAAATCTTGCAACTGACTTTTGACCCAGTTCTAGTTGTCCGATTAACTTGAAATTTGGCAGGTATTTTTTGTTAGAGAAAAATAAAAAATGGCGGATTAGTTTTGTGATTATGGACCGATTCGATTCTAAATCGGTATGGTTTTCGGGGTCGGAGATAATGAATTTCGTGTAAAAAATTCATAAATTCAATATGGCGGTTCCAAGATGGCGGGCCAGTTTTGTGATTATGGTTAGATTCGATTCTAAATTGGTATTGGAGGGTTTTCGGGGTCGGAGATAATGATTTTCTTGTCAAAATTCATGAATTCAATATGGCGGATGAGATTTCTGATTTTGGTTTAATTCTATTCAAATTTGGTATGAAAGGGTTATAGGAGTCGTGGATTATAAATTTTTGGTCAAAATTCATAAATTTAATATGGTGCAGCCCCAAGATGGCGGACGAGTTTGGTAATCATATGGTTTGACTCTCTTCAAAATTGATATGTGGGATTATTTGGTATAGAAGATCATGGATGTTTTGCTAAAATTCCCAAATGGAAGATGGCTGCTTCAGGATGGCTGACGAGTAAATATTTAGATAGAGCCTCCTCGTTCAAGAGCTATAAACTCACAGGAAACAGGCCTTGCATCTATAAAAACCTTTCTTTATCAGAAATTTGGTATTCCTTCTGAAAACGTTGCGCGGCAAGCTTTTGAATCTGTAACTCACAGAGTTACCTACATTACACATCTGAAGAAATTTTTTTTTAGTATATTTGAATAAAAGCTTGCCTTTAAAAAGTTTTCTTTTTATTAATATTTTATTACCAGTCTCTTCACCAGCTTTTTATTCAACTTGCTTTGTTCGTATGTCCGTCTAATTATTGACTCCCATATATACATTTCAACACATCGTGATAATGTTGCCCCGATATGATAGCGATGCTTATCTATCGACATCGTCTCAGAATCGCAAAAATTGCGAATTTCAGCGTCTGATGGCCAACGAAGAACGGTTAAATTGTCGGACTCGACTTGGAAGAGTGGGTAAAAATCCGTTGTGCTGAAAGTGAAAGGTAAACGTCCACATATCGGACCCCAAACGACTTTGTTGTACGTTCTTCCACCTCATCGTCATCACCTACTTAATAATCCTTCAGTTGTTCGTCGTGAATCATCAAGTAGAAACGGTGAATACGGCGAAAATTACATTGTAATGTCACCGAGTCGAATTTCCGTTTTGGTGCTTGCGGTTGTGAATATTCTTCTTTGCAAAGCAGCTACAGGTGAGGGCTAGTTTAAGTTTTTAAGGAAATTCTGTAATTTGTAAGTATCGAGCAGGTAGTCTCTTATCACTCAACAAGCCAACGTGATCTAAAAAAAGAGTATTTATCAATGATATCAGGTGTTTTCGGTGTTAAGCAATGTGTAGATACCTGCTCCCTGTATTTGTGGTTTTGACCTTGATCTTTTAGCACGGAATACCTATTATACACCCGAAACGAGTCTTCCAAATTGATAATTAGACAATATGATTTTGATATTCAATCATTTGGCATTCATGAACTCGTTTGTATGCAGGGAGATTCATAAATAACAATAAGTAAATGAAACTCGCGAGGCCAAGAATTTTCGTTGAATATTTCATAAAACCATGTGAGTCTCTTCAAATTCAGAACGCATGCCCTCTAGATGTATCGGGGCTCCGGGAGACAGGGCCGGACTGAGATTCTCCCAATGAAATAATAATAATAATAATACTAATATCATCATATAGATGTGCGGTGCGCACTCGATGTTATTAAGAAACAAATTCTTAGTGGAACCCGGAAGCGATAATAATAATTATAAAGACAACAGTGAATCGTGGAGGATAATTCCCAGTCGGTAACAAGGTTATTAAATTATTCAGAAAAATGAAAAAAGCTTGCCCCAGCCGGGAACCGAACCCGGGACCTCTCGGTCACCAGGTGCGAGCGCTAATCCCCGTTAAAAATTAACAGTGCTGCTCCTAAAGCGGCACAAGGAGAACACGTGGCTAATTACTATAGCAGTGTCGATGTCAAAACACCAACAAAAAATGATAAGGAAGAGAAGAAGATAAACTTGGTCTCGTTTTCGACTTTGAACGGGTTAAACTAAACTCTCGTCATCGAGTTGGAGCCCGTTCAGCAAAATGCTCACATTAAAGCTGCGGGCACGTTTTTTCGAACTTTGGCTGCTTATATCTCAGAAACGACACATACAAAATCATTTAAAGTCACACTCAAAATTTCAGCCAATTTGACCGACATGTGTTTTCGTGCGGGGTCCTTTAGGCTTTCTACGATTCCAGATACTGTAGTAATAAACAATTAATTAAAGCTATATTTCGCACAAAAAATAAGGAAATCAATGGGGTATAGGGAAGTATAATACAAAAATAATCGAAAAGTAGTATCGAAGCGAAAATGCAATAATATACAGGGTGTCCTATTTGAAAAATCAAAGTTCTTGCTACTTTTCAATAGAAGCGGCAACACGGCTAAGAAACCCAATTTTCAAAATGATCCTATATTCCGTTCTCCAGAAACGTTTAATAGGCCATCGAGTTTGGGACACCCTGTAAACTTATACATACCTATGAAAAATGGCAAGAGCTGCAATTATTTTTCATCACCTTCAAAACCCAATTCGATCTTTCATCTTAGCTTGTTTATAGTTTTTGAACAATAAGTTTTTATCAGTAGGCTGTGCGTGAAAGTAAATGAATAAATGCGCGTGAAAATCCGTGTCTTGACAAAATTTCGATATCGATTTTAGTTCGAAAATATGAATAGGAAATTCATAAAATCTATTGTGGAATCGATATCGATTTTCACCTAAATTATAGCTTTGACAAAAAAATTTATAAATAACTTTCTTTTAGGAAATTCATCAAGCTTTTTCTTGTTCAAAATACTTTTGTGGTATTTCCAACGGTTGACGAGTATAGGCGAAAATAGGCTTTTTAGCCAAAGGGGTGGTTTTTTAGGGTCGAAGCCATGTCCCTCTTTAACGGTTTATTGTGGTTTTATGACATACGGGACCTCTATTTATGAAACCTCAGTTCATGAAAGACCATATTTCCATGCCGCAGGGAATTTCTTCAGAGGTACTGTTGCTAAGCAAGGCGTACAACGCACAGCAAAGACGTCATAACGCAGAGCAATGACGTCATAACGTATAGTTTTTCAGTACTTTCCTCCACAGTGGTAGAAACACTCTGCTATATAGTTGAATCTTCTTTTCTTGAAATTATTGTTAATTATCTATGCTCTATTGACAAAACCTGAAGACAATGAAAGTGTGACAATAATTATTAAATAATTGACACCATGACCGTCTTGTTATCGCTTTGTAACCACAATGCGTATACTGTGTAATTGGTTAATTGTTGCGTATATACGATGCTCTCTCAAAACAACTTCAGAGAGATTCTGGCTCAGGGAAAAAATATAAAGAAGAGAAGAAGATGAACTTGGTCTCGTTTTCGACTTTGAACGGGTTGAACCAAACTCTGTCACCGAGTTGGAGCCCGTTCAGCAAAATGCTCACATTAAAGCTGCTAAATAAAAATAATAATAGTATATTGTACAATCAGCATGAAATGGCATTTTATAGGTATATGAAATTTTGTAGTACGAGCTTAGCGAGTACTACAATAGTTCATATACCTACGAGTGGGAAAGGGATCATTTCATGCAAGTTGTACACTATACTTTTTCTACGATCATCTGAATCATAAACAAATCTGTAATATTTTAAATAACACTTTATATCCTAAACTTTCCTGACGGACGTCTTGATTCCCATAATACATACAACATAAAAAAGGAATTGAAAATTATAATAAAAATCGAACACTAATCGATTTATAAAAGAAAAAAAAATGTGGTTTCTTGACTCATCAATCGCTGCTACGAGCCCACATAATAATACAATGAAATTAACTGCTATAATAGAAACTTCCTGCCAACTATTCGAAAATATAGAATTCGATTGCCATCAATCTTTTATATTGAAATTAGCGGTGTCAATGTCAATGTCCTCACTATTACTACTCATTTTCTTATTACTTATTTTTTCAAACAAATTTTGTAAATACTGATGTGAAATGTCAAATTATTAGAACGTTAACAAACTTGATTCGATCTTATATTATTTATGATCATAAAAATGACAGTCTAGTGCGATGTAGAAATGTAAAAGTGTTTACAATCAGCCTACTTCCTTGATCGATAAAGCTCATAAAATTGGCATATTTCCATGTGGTCATAGAAAAATAACTGACTCTTCTTTCATGCTCATCACATATTAATTGAAGAGCGTCCCGGGCACTCTATAGATGTGAAAAATAAGAATTCTGAATAATCTAGAGTGCACATTTTTTGTCTCAAACCTATGTGATCGTACTCAGAGTTGTCCCTAGAATCCAAAAAAGTAAAAATATGCAGGATGTTAGATTTGAAATTCTCAAGTTGAGGTCGTTTCCGTAAAAATACTTATCTAATGATAATGATTGTTGCTTTCTCGTATATAGGCTCGTTCCTAACCACAATGTTTTGTGAATCAATTAAACGCGAACAAATATCATCAATCAGTTTCATGGTCATTCAAAGCTTGAAGTATGCCAAACAAAATATTTGGTATAAACCCGAAATTCACACAATTTTTTTTTATTAAAAATTCGAAAGTGTATTCAATTCATTTAGTATAGAGGTATAGCCTTGGCTTTCGAACGTTGTATATTTTCTACTGTATTTCATTATCTTTATGTATTGAATATCGGACGATTAAAGATTAAGTACATAAGAGGTCATTTTATTTTAACGATAAAGGCACTCATATGCCATGAAATTTTTTCGTGAAAAAACATGCACTAGTGCATTTTTCAACACAAGAGCTTTTTTTATCGGATAAATTTCTTCCTTCGACGAAATCATTTTGCCTATCAGTAATTTCACGACAAAATGACATGAAAAAATTGCGAGACTGTAGGTAGGTAAAACTTTTGAGTTGAAAGAAATGTACCCAATAAAAGAAAATTTCGAGTGTTTTTGTTGGCAAGGTAAATCGACGACAATATTATAAATATACCATAATAATAATTACCTTCTTTAAAACAGTTATTTGAATGAACCGTTATTAACAACAAAATTGTTAAAATGTTTTTTGATGCTAGTTCGGATGAAACTTTCCCAAAACGATTTATATTGTCTGGTCTGGTACAGTCATTGTCTGATCTGGAACAGTCATTTTTATCGCTGTCAAAATGACTCGAACTTCATATTTAAATGGTTTCTTTCTACAGGAGTTGGGAGTTGACAATTAATAATTATCGCACAACAAAGAATTTTATTAATAAAATTTTACATGTTTTGATTTTTTTTTACAAACAACTTAATCACTTATCTAAACAGAATTAATTCAAAAAATGTTGATGTCTTATCGGTCTATACATTTTATGATGAGAGAAATAGTTAATGAAAAATAAATAATGATTATATTTTTTTTAACGATGACCCTATAACTTTGGGAAGAGATTATGAGAACCAAGTAGATGGGAGATACTCACTTGCTTTTTTTTTACAGTTTTTGAAAATTTCTAACGTTATATAACACAAACCATAAGGCGAGCCCAGTTGGTGTATGTTATAAAGTCTTTGGTAAAATGTTACGTCAGGTCCAGTAGTTTACTTTAAGAGTATATTCCTGGGAGAGATTTTTCTCATTTTCTCTACACGAAAAACGATCTGTGAATAAACGGAATATATTTAAAGTGTATATTTTTGCAGGTCCTACACATGGAAAAATAGTGGTTTGCTACCTGGGAAGTTGGGCTGTCTACCGACCAGATAGGGGCTCTTTTGCCATAGAACATTTGAATCCGTCACTATGTACTCACATCATATACTCCTTTGCTGGGCTCAACGTCACGGAGGACACTATGAGAGCTCTGGGTGAGTTTTTGTGTCAAATTTTGTTCTTTAATCATTTCTCCAGAATATCCCATTTAGTTCATTGGATATCAGATTCATTTTCCGAGAGGATAATGGTTTAAAGCAAGAATTTGTATGAACCAAGTTAATTCGGAACACCTTAAAACTCGATTCTATTGATTATTCTGTATTTTTGTTGTAGACAATACCTTTACGATTGTTTGAGAACTTCAAGAGAACATTGTACAGAGTATCCAGACTCATTATCTACCAACCGCCTCGCACGCAGCGCTGATCATAATTTTTTGTTCTTGTAATATTACTTTCTGTTTAGTTTCATTATTTTTGATTCATACTTCTCACTTTGTGAAAATGGAGGAAAAAAATCAGCGCTTCGATATTGAGTAGGGTTTGTAGTAGAGTGTTTGTTATCTATGAAGTTTCCAATCAGATCACAAACAAAGAAAATGAATGGGACTCAAATGAAATGTATTTCTCTACAGATCCTTGGCAAGACCTGACGGAGAACTATGGAAAAGGCGGCTACCAAAGAATCACTGCCTTGAAAAAGGAATACCCACACCTCAAAGTGTCTCTAGCTATAGGCGGTTGGAACGAGGGTTCAACAAATTACTCGAAAATGGCGGCGAATCCCCAGAGGAGAAGTCGATTTGTAACCAACTCATTAGATTTCATTAGGTATGTATATATGACCGAGTGATGGGATTTTTCATTTTGATGTTTTATCAATTTATTGTGATATCAGTTGTTCATCTATTTAATCTACATGTACATTTGATCAGAAAATACAACTTCGATGGATTGGATCTGGATTGGGAATTTCCTGGGAAAAGAGGAGGGGCCAAAGAAGATAAGGAGAACTTTTTGCTGCTCGCCAAGGTACTGTTATGAGAGGTTCCTTCAAAGTTAAGGTAGATTAGTCTTGAGGTTAAAATTGTTGAAATTGATTCTTTGTAATTGTCATTTCCGTCAACTGGCTGCTGTGAAAACAACTACTTCCCCGGCTAGAGCCACGCTGGACATAGAACTACAGCTGATAGTTCAATGTCCAAGGAGGCTTTATCCTGGGAATGTTTGCTTCGAAAATGCTTGGCAAAACTTGAAAACCATATTTTCACACATCCTGTATGTCTAACATCATTTCAGGAGTTGAAGGCAGCGTTCAGAAAAGATAAACTCCTCCTCACTGCAGCTTTTGGTGCTGGCAAAGATACGATCGATCTCGCTTATGATGTAGAAGGACTATCTGTATATTTGGACTTCATTCACATGATGTGTTACGATTATCACGGTGCTTGGGACAAAAAGACGGGTGCCAACGCCCCTCTGAAAAGCACGGATGTCCTCAGTGTGGTAAGTTTTTTCAGTAGGTTTTATTAAAATTGAATTGACTGGGCAAATACTCGATGTAAATACTTTATAAGCATGATGAAAAATTAAAACAAAGAAAATGTCTTGATATTAATAATGCTCACTACTTGATTTCACAAGATTGATTTGAGTGTTTTCTGGACTAACGTTCAAACTGCTTTTATCCAAAAACTTGGCATTATCCCTCGCCAGTTATTACATATACATTGGACAACTAAATCGCTATCATCGCCCTTTTCCCTTTGTTTTTAAAAATAATTGCACAGTTACTCTTGTAGAAAACAGATATAATTCAACGGTCGTAGGGGGCAGTAGTTGTTTTCTGTTGGATAATTGCCGACGAATTACCTATTGTACGGGGTTTTTCGCGGAAGATTACATATTCCATTTTTCATTATTCAAATTTTTGTAATTCTATCCACTTGTTTTTTTTTTCTCAGGAATACACGATAAATTATATGCTTCAACTCGGAGCTCCAGCAAGCAAACTCGTGCTGGGAATTCCCTTGTATGGCCGAACTTTTATTTTAGAAAAACCTCCATTGGCTTCGTCTACAAGGAAGCCTCGCCTTGGCGAATTGGCTGGAAACGCCGGTTTTCAAGGAATTTACACTAGAGAGAATGGTTTCATGGGTTACAACGAGGTAAATGGATTTTATATATTCACGATAAGGTATATGACCCTGCCAAGTATATAATATCACTTATATACCTACAGGGACGAACCGAAAAGAAATTATTGGGGGGGGGCAAAAGTGAATTTTGCCAACTCATTTTAAAATTTTGAAATATATATTTGGGACAGAAAATGAAAATTAAGAATTGATCACCCTACACAATATTATTAAAAAACAGCAAATTTTAAAGTTTTAAAGTCATATTGAATTTATGGCATGGAAAAAATATGAGACAACGTAAAATTTAAAATATATATATATATATATATTATTTTAAAAATATTTGGGTAGCAGTCAGTTGACCAGTTTAATTATATATTCTTCGTTTTTTTAAATCGAGCTTTCGAAAATCTTTATTTTCTTTGTCAAGATTTTAACTACAATATAAAATGGATGAATAAATGGTGTTTTAACAGTTGATTAATACTTACTAACGTGAAATTAAAAGAAATTTACATCATTAACAAACATGAAGAATTAGTGACACTTGAAAAATACAGACAGGTAGGAACGCACTGACAGAAAGATGAGTGATAAATATACATATATAGGATGATAAAAACATAAAAATTGTGAAGATGAATAAAATCTAAAAAATACAAAATAAATTCAAGGTGGGCGACTATTGGAGAAAATCTGTTTACTTCTGTGTAAAATGTACGTGTATATAGAACTCAAATCTTTTATGTCAGTTCTTTTGTTGAATGTATTAGTTTTGTTATTGATGTGAACCATTTCCAAAAAAAGTCTTTTTCTCAAATTGCTTTCTACATCAAGAACACTCGCATTGTCATAGTCAATACGATGGTCTTTGTCTATGGTATGTTCAGATAATGCACAAGATCTTATATTCCTCCTAGAATCACTCTTATGTGAAGTAATGCGATCTTTGAGCATTCGTTTAGATTGGCCAATATACACTTGATCACAGTCTTTGCAAGGAATTTCATAAATAATATTGGATTTGAAAAAGGTAGGTATTGGAGTTTTCAATTTTGAATGTAAATTCGAGATTGTGGTGATATTTCTTTTTGCAATCTTTATTTCTTCATTTCTAAAAACATTTATTAATTTAGGAGTCAAATCGTGGATGTGTGGTAAGCTCTTATAATAGATCATGTTAGTGGAATTTGGTGATCTTATATCAGGAATATGAGAGGAATTGTTTCGTGAAGGAGTACTAAAAAGAATTTTATTAACCAAAGAATATGGATAAGAATTTTCAAGTAAAATGTCTTTAAGTTCATTCAAACATTCAATTCGCAAAGAAGGGTGAGTCAACTTCTCAACCCTACTTTTCTGATTGTTAATCATATTAATTTTGATTTTAGTGGTATGATACGAGTGATAATTTATGAGACGATTACTATTGATAGATTTTCTATACCATTTTGTTATTATTTTATTATCGTCCATTCTGATCAACTTCATATCAAGAAATGGAACTGAATTATTTTTCTCCTCCTCCACTGTGAATTGAATATTCTCATCATAACCATTGAATACTGAAAGAACTTCTTGAATTCTTTGTTTTGGTAGAGAAAGAATGAGGTCATCAACATATCTCTTGATGAAGGGAAATTCAAAATCAAACTTTTCGATACATTGATCTAAAAGATCATCTAAAACATAACTGGATAGTATTGGAGATATTGAAGAAATTTTTAATCCAAAGAAATCTGTACAAGTGTAGAAGGACAAATTAATTATATACACGTACATTTTACACAGAAGTAAACAGATTTTCTCCAATAGTCGCCCACCTTGAATTTATTTTGTATTTTTTAGATTTTATTCATCTTCCACAATCTGAAAATGAAGAAATTTTTAATCCAAAGAAATCTGTACAAGTGTAGAAGGACAAATTAATTATATACACGTACATTTTACACAGAAGTAAACAGATTTTCTCCAATAGTCGCCCACCTTGAATTTATTTTGTATTTTTTAGATTTTATTCATCTTCACAATTTTTATGTTTTTATCATCCTATATATGTATATTTATCACTCATCTTTCTGTCAGTGCGTTCCTACCTGTCTGTATTTTTCAAGTGTCACTAATTCTTCATGTTTGTTAATGATGTAAATTTCTTTTAATTTCACGTTAGTAAGTATTAATCAACTGTTAAAACACCATTTATTCATCCATTTTATATTGTAGTTAAAATCTTGACAAAGAAAATAAAGATTTTCGAAAGCTCGATTTAAAAAAACGAAGAATATATAATTAAACTGGTCAACTGACTGCTACCCAAATATTTTTAAAATAACATTGTCACAGTCACGAAATTATTCAATCATATATATATATATATATATATATATATATATATATATATATATATATATATATATATATATATATTATAATCAACAACAAAAATAATAAACAATGTTCCATTGCTGTATTAGGTTTATAGGCTTGACATGGTATCTATGGTATATTGGGCCCAACTAATTCATTTATTTTTTATTGAGTTCCGATGCGAAGTCATATGATTGAAATGATAACTTGAAA
Source organism: Chrysolina haemoptera (assembly GCA_958298965.1). Lineage (NCBI taxonomy): Eukaryota > Metazoa > Arthropoda > Insecta > Coleoptera > Chrysomelidae > Chrysolina > Chrysolina haemoptera. Next base: position 1,234,796 of record OY282595.1, on the reverse strand, counting down.
AATTGATTGAAAGTTTGATTTTGTGGAGGAAATCCGATTCTTGACATGATTTTTTGGGTTTATGACCTTCCACAATCTGAAAATGAAGAAATTTTTAATCCAAAGAAATCTGTACAAGTGTAGAAGGACAAATTAATTAATTTGCCCGATAAGTTACTGCGTTCACAAGACTGCTCTCTTGAAAGAAATTCATTTTTGTCAGTAACGTACCCTACACTGAATTTGCCTATCTAAAAAAATGAGATCGAATTAACAAAGAATACTCCTCTTTTTTTGAAAATTGTTGACGTTTCGGAGGCTGTATCTGCCTCCGTTATCAAAACTTCTTGGAAAGACGCTGAAGAAACTGAATTTAAATTGCGGTTTTGGAAATAAGATTGTGGAAGGTCATAAACCCAAAAAAATCATATCAAGAAAAATTTAAGTTGAACCAAAACTCCAGAACATATACCACAGTTAATAATAGAGATAATTATACGGCGAATGACGAACTGACAACTAGAACTGACTAGTTCAATCTAGTTAACGCAACTAGCACTGCACACTGCACATCATCACGTGATCGGTAGGACAGCATACAGGACAGGGCTGGCAAGGTGAATATGCAAATTTCGTGACATGTTACATGTTAGTGAGAAAGCGATAAGCGATAAATCATATTTTTTCTGTCCAAACAATTTGCTGATTTGGTGACTAGGAGGAAGGAGGGCGTGTTTGTGTTTCATCTATTCACAATTCCCCTTTCCATATAATCTGAAAACTAGCAAATTTCGACTACAAACTCGCAATTTATTGTTTGTTTTAGGTTGAACATTCCCATAGTCTATAGTTCCTAAATTGTAGATAGAGACTCAACGTACATTTTCTGGCTTTTACGGGATTTGAAAGTGCGCAGGGGATGTACGAAAGTGCCAAAGTAAAACTTGATTTGAAGCCAAAGTACCTAGCTTATTTCTGTTGTATTTATTGACCTGCTGTATATGAATTATGAACCGTACAACCGATGAGTGACTATCCACAATTTAGGAACTAGACTATAGTTTGAAGTTGAAAATTCCTAGAGTAAAGTTCAGTGACAATTCCCATGGAGTCATAAAAAACTAAATTTTTTTCGAATTTTGTTTCAGTTTACTTAATTTGCCAACTTGTCTAACATTGGGGGGGGGGTGGACCCCCCCCCCCCCAGCCCCCCCCCATAGGCCCGTCCCTGTATACCTATTTCATTTCAAAAAACATACCCGAGAGTAACTACATTTTAGAGATTCGATATTTCGGATTTCAGGGTAACATAAATACATTATGTGAATTGTGTTGATTGAATTCAGCCGACTGGGGTGATATCCGCATGTTTTTCTCAGCATTTCCAAGACAATTTCTGAGATCATAATGCAAACTTATATACCTAACAAGTCAAAATGAACATCATCTGATAAATCCTGGTTTAGCAGAAACTGCTCCGAGCTGCCGAATTCAAGCAAGCATACCATCGATGGAAAACCATCTGCGAGGAGACAATCGAATCCTCAAAAGAGGCTTACAACGCTAAGATACGTTCAAAGCTTGTTGAGTGTCATGCTATTCATTATTATTATTATTAAGTAATTATGGCTACAATAGTAGCTACTGATGGAGTAGTTTCTCTTTGAGATATCTTACTTATGTTTATGTTCTTTTGTCTATATTTTGCGAAACCGGGATCGCTCGTTTATAATTGAATAAATTAAATAATCAAAAAAAATAATGAATTTTTCAGATATGCATGGAACTGAAAAACACCACGGCTGACTGGAAAACCTACTGGGACATGGACTCCCGCACCCCGTACGCCGTGTCTGGCGACCGAGTGATTACCTACGACAACGAGCAGTCCATAGCGGAGAAAATCCAGTTCGCCATGGAAAAGGGCCTCGCCGGCGCCATGGTTTGGTCCGTCGACACTGACGACTTCAACGGAGATTGCTCGGAGGGCGACGACGAGAACTTCGTCAACTTTCCGCTGATGAAGTGCATCAACACGTCGATCGCGCAGGCGCTCAAAGACATCGAGAACGCCGTGGTCAACAGAAATGACGATCAAGGCGGCGGTAGTTCCAGAACAGCCGCGAGTGGGCCGGCGCTTCTTGTTTTGCTCTTTGTTTATATGCGGTTTATGTAGATGGGCTTTTGAGTAGGTCATTTTCACTTATTTGACAAATGGCAGTGGCGAGGGAGATATGTTAGAAGCGCCTAAATGCCAAACTGAAATCTTTAAACTGCGCGTGCGCTTATTAGTCTTGAGGCATGTTTGGCCACGGGACGTTTAAATGAAATACAAAAAAAGGCAAACTAAGTTGAAAATACGTAAATTTGTTTTTCCTCTCGCGATTAACGTACAAACCTAACATGAGCAAGCTAATCTAGCTTGCCTGTTCACCGGAGGGTACTTTTTGAAACGTGTATCAAGACCAGAAGGCTTTTTCTCGACTTTCATTTGAACGTCCCGCCATGACAGTGACCTATCACGCCTCAATTCTATTAAGCGCATGCGCAGTTTAAGGATTTTAGTGTGGCATTTAGGCGTTCGTGATATGTTTCCTTTGCGGATTGAATCGTAAGTCTTTTATTTTGCATAGCGACCTGAATACTGGAACACAAACAAAACTCTTGAATGAAACAGAAACAGCCCTTTTACTCAGTTTGCAGTTCGACCATGACGTGAGGTAAGTACGTTTGTTGTGTCGATATGGTACTTGGTACAAGAATACGCATTTGACGCCACTAATGAAAATTCAGTCGTGCGAAAAGTTTTGGAGTATTCCGAAAGGAATAGAAAATACAAAATGTTTCATTATGTTCTCAAAATTGGATATTCTTCAATCGAGGCGGCCAAAAGCCAAAAACATGAGAAAGCGAAACAAAAAAACATCATTAATTGAGTAAGTTAAAACAAACTGTGACTTTATTGAATTATGTTCTAAGCCGTCTTCATTAAAGAACATTCCATTTTTGGAACACTCAGAATGAAACCTGATTGTATCTTTTGTTCCTTTAGGAATTCTACAAAACTTTTCACACTAGTAATCTGATAATCCATTATTTTTCAGTATTGGCGTCAATATATGCGCATTGAAATACTACAGCGATACAAAAATTATAATATGAATAATAATAATCGTCTTTTATTGGGCGAAGTTTAGTTCAAGACCTATTCTTACACTTAACCCCGTAATTTGAAACCTTACGTAAATTGGGGGGCGGACCTCACCTCGTGGTCACCTGGTTTACTGTATATTCGAATTTTCATTATTTACAATTGATATGAACGCATCTGCATTCTATTGTTCTAAACATTGGCATACTTGATTCCAATCATCAGGACATCCAGATAATCCACAAATCGAACCAAAAAAACGGGTCTTTGGAACAAATCTACAAATTAATAAATTGGTCCATTTGAAGTCGTTGAAGTGTCATGTGTTTAGAACTTTAAGAGAACCTGTACGGAATGTTTTTTGTTATCGGGTCTGTGATATCTTGATATTTTTATTCAATACTGAGTAGCGTAGATTTTTATAACTTTTGTACGGAATGATTGGTAATAAAAAATTCAAAACCATTTCTGATTTTTCTTTCAAAATTTCAAGCTATACAATTATACGTCTTTATGTATGAAGGGGACTTAATTATCATCATTAATATCCCTAGGCATACAGCCTGCAGAAATTCATAAAGAGACGCCAATTCCTGCCTACTTTCCTCTCTGCTTTCCCGAAATTATTGATAAGTTGGTTGGTTGGTTGGTTGCTTGTTAGTATTGAAGAACAAGTAATTAAAATCGCATCATTTCTTTACTATTTTCAATTTTTTAATGATAGTGTCTCTCATTATTATGCTATCTATTCCATGCCAGAGGAAGGTGGTATGATCAGCAAATATTGTAAATTTTCTTCAAATTTAAATAAGGTCATGTCATTTAATTCTATCAGGAAAAGAATCGGATCTTGAGACGCCCTTAAAATATCTTTGGCGTTAGATATATTTCTATTAATTTATCCAGTTGATTTATGTCGCCTATAAAAAAACCGGTCCCTGCTCGGGCGCCAATTTGTAGCCCTCTTTGTTTCCTTAATTAGGCAGACAGGCGTTACTATGGCACGTCGAATGATTAGCTTGCGTTGCCCTCTAATGAGAACAACTCAAAACCCACTAAGTGCCTGGGACGCCAGTTATTTAAAGTGATATGCTCCGGGGGACAGATATAGTGACTCATGAACAACCGTTTTTCAAACGATTGCAGGCTTTAATTGCAACCCCTGAAAGTCATGGGGATTATTCATGGTTCATTTTGCAACATACATCTTTGTACCTCGGACTATGAGAAGTTCAAATTTGGTAATCAGTAGTTATATTGAAATAAAACACTTGGCAGTAATAATTTTTAGATAATATATTGTTGACTAAACTTGACCTCGATGTACACATGTACATAAAACATTTATATATTGCTAAAAACTCTTATATATTTACATAACATTAAACACCATATTTTATCACATTTTTTCATAATAAAACATTAAGCTATGCTTGATTCAATCAGCAATATCTGCATGTTTGGCGATGGCAGTTGATAAAGTTAAATGGAAGTAGAAAAATGTAAGACAGATATATTTGAGGTTGAGTTTATACGAACTTGAGATGTTCTGAGTTCTTTGTGAACTAGAAAACTCCTGAGGTGTATTTGTTACTATGACTCAGTTCAATTTGAGATTTCTGACGTTTTAAATTTCATTACTGAACCAATGCAATAAAATATGGATAAAGACGATTCAGTTCAATTCAGTATGCCAAACACTATATCACCGAACCATGCAGAATGACACAAATATAGAGAAGAGCATCATCGAATGACATGCTGAGAATTTAATCAATTAAATTTGTAAATACTTTATGTCCGGTACCGGCAGTACCACAACATACCGAAGGAATGGTGGGGCACCATTTTTGCAATACTTTGTGTATACAGTGTTTTTTTTTTAATACTAGGGGAGAAAATTACTTTAGATACAGAAAAAGACACCTAAACATTTCACGTAATGATTGAATTTTCCACATTAAAAAAAAACTCAGTACGTGAAATATCATTCACGAATCACAATAACGTCATAGAACTTGATTTTTGAAGATAAGGCTGTTAAGGACATGTTACAATACGAATATAGAATACACAGTTAAATCTCAGCTTCGGATATATGCACGAAATGATCAACAAATAAAAAATAACACAAAAGTTGAACTAGGTAATGTTCTTTTTGGGTAGATCAGAAAATAAAAATAAAAGTATACTCAATCCATTTTATCAACTTAACAGAAATTAATCGACAACACTTTACAATAATTTATAATCACTATATAGGAATAAAATAGACTTACTCTAAAATCTAATAAATTTAAAAATAAATAACATTTATATACATCTTTTATAAACATTTTGCCGATAAATCATAAAATATTCTTTATACTTGCTACAGTAATTATATTTTAGGCAATATAATATTTAGCTAAATTAAAATTTACATAAACTAGATCGGTTTGTGTTTTGATTTTCTATAATTCATATAAATACAACAGGACTGACTCATAATAAAGATTCATGGGGTTAGGCTGAGCCATAATAAGTTTGAAAAACTCCGTTATTTAGGACAGTTCTTAAAATTATCGAATAAACTCAGATTAAATTTAATGGAAACCTATGCATCAGCATAAAATAAAAATATAATTCTCAGGAGTCAAAGACAAATCACCCTATGGTTTCGTTGAATGCAAAGTAAAGCCTGAATATGGTAAAAGATGTTTACACATGGAGTTTATCAGCCTTACTGTGACACACTGTGTAAGGGTAGAGATTTAAATCATTGTCAACAGAAATGATCCACAATAGAAATACCTAGAAATAATAATTAAAACTCTTCTGTGGCTTTAGATTAGACTACCACTACCTTTAGTTGAAATGAGAAGTAGTGACCATACATCATACCTCTTGATTTTGTTGCCAACATTCTTAACTTTGAAAAAATCTCTATTTTGCCATACAGGATGTTTTATAGCCCCTGTCATTAATTTGCGGGAAATACTCTTCGGTTATAAAACAGAGTTCCCATTAACATTACTTAAATACATTTTTTTTATTTGGTGCCCCTTTTTACCCATTTTATCCTATAATTGAATATTAAGCTTCCTTTACGTTAAATCTTCATTACAAATTATTAATATCATAACAACACATAATACATTAGTTACAATATAATGCGTTAATTACTTTTTAATATCCTAGATACCAAATGACAATAACATAACAAAGTTGTTGATTTTATTTTCACATTATCGTTGTCAATGATACGATGATACGATAAAGCTTTGAATGTAACTTGATTATTATGTAATTTAAATAAATCTCGGATCCTCGATTATTATAAATCGCATAATAATCTCGTTACGTTAACAGATATGAAGCACTTTTCTTCTTGGACTATCACCAAATTAATGACAGTATCTATTGAAACATCCTGAATGTTTGGTAAATAAGTGAAGTGATAAAGACATAAACCACCTGCAAAATTATTAATAATAAAATTATAAATAAATCGAAATTTGTGTGACTGCCAGACTAGATAAACTCATTGCAAACTAAAGACCGATTGAAAAATATAGAAAGAATCAATCTACAAAATGTTGGTAACACTATTCCCAAGGATGATTTGATTATTTTCGGAAATATAGCCAGAGTTTCAATATTCACAAACAAATGCTACAAAAATAAAACCTACGAAAAATTGAGTGTATGTACGCTATAGGCACATGTATTTGAAATCTTTAAGGCTATTTCTTAATACATTTCCCTAGATGGCGCGGCAGCAGCTGTACTGGGAAATGTTAAATGTTTGGAATTAAGATAAAATACACTTTTAACGATCGTCTTCATTCAAATTATTGTCGCTCTCGTTATATAAAATAAGTCTGTCGAGAGTTTAGGTTATGATTCAGTTTGTAAAATGAAAAATAATAAATGCAATTGGTGAAAAAATGTGTTGAAAATAACTACAGTTACTGGTTTTTGTTGAAAGTGCTCTCTGCTTCACTCTATTCTGATAAAAAAAAAGATCCGAACAAAAACCGAAATAAACTTTCGGCAGTTTTCGGGTTTGTTGATCGTGGACTCGACGTAATTCTCCTGACATTTCGTCTATATCTGCGGTAGACATTTTCAAAGGCGGTGCGGTAACGGACGAAGCGTTCTAGTCGTTCGTCTGAGCCTGAGATTCGATGCCTGTGTTGGTTTCTTCTTTTATTGTGCTTACCCTAATTAATAGGGGGCATGACTTCATTTTTGCATAAGCACCGGTATAATCGAATACAAGAGGAACTGCAGGTGGGCACTCCGAGACATCCGCGGCTGCAGAGCATGCACTACTAACTGAGGATAACCAAACAATAACGTTTAACAAAACCTGCATACTGAATAGAACCTCAGGGTATTACCCGCGAACATTCAGAGAAGTCATTGAAATTTATAAAGAGTTTCAATCGAAAAAAAGAAGGCCTCAATCTTAGTAAAACGTGGAAACAGATTAGCAGATAAACCAAAACAAAACCCTTCTCAGGTATAAGCAATAACGATAAAAAATAGGTTTTAGGGTAAACACAGAAAAGAAAAAACCAACATAGACACCGAATCAGTCAGGCTCAGACGAACGACTCGAACACTTCGATCGTTATCGCACGGCCAGAAAAAACAGAAATCTTAATTTGTTTTCAATAATGTAGAATTTCGTTTGTTTCAAAACGAACTCTCAGTAACTCTTTCTTTCCCTAATCCCCATGTAGACAGCTCAAATTGAATAAGGCTTTTGTGTATATAGGCAGGTGTTCTGATATTATTTTGAAATACCAAATGCTTTGGAATGCTTAATGTCAATGAATATACTGAACAATCATAACTCAACGGAAAATTCAAGATCACTTTAGTTGGGGATTTGTGAACAACTACTTTGATGAAGACCGTCCACACTTTACCAACACGTTGACGTCCGTTTCATCAGTAATTAACATCCCTCCTCTCGATGCTAATACGAAACGTAGGCCGAGTATGTGAAAAAGCGGTTTGATCAAGTGGAGAGGCTATTCTTAAAAGAGCCGCGGCTTCCGAGACACGATGACCACATACATGTTCCGTTTGGTGAGGTGAAAGTCCATCCCGCGAGTTTTTCAAATGCCCGGCCCTACTAAAAGTCTTCTACTCCGATTTTCCCGATGTGAAGATAATGACAAAGTAATGGAACACCAAATTGAGCTTATTGGAGAAGTCGAATTTTTGCGATGATCAAAGATAGGTTTCGAGTAGTGCGCCTCAAACAAATTGTTTTCGACTTTATCAGATGACTGCTAGTCATTCACTTTCTAAACAAAATTACCATAACGGAATACATATAGAAATCGTAGAAAAAATCGATAGACATTTTCCCTTCGTACTGGAGTGGGCCCTGCCCGATTTCAAAAATATTTGGAATTGGGAGTTTTCGAGGGATGGACTTTCATCTAACCAAACGCTTCTCATTGCGGTTTCAGTCCCGCGGCTATTTAACTACGAAAAAAAATTAAAAATACTGGTGAAATCAACACACTGATCGATTGGTAACAATCCGAAAGCACGGACCTAAGCTCTCAACGACACCATCAGACAAACTGAGACCAGTAACATTACAGAACGGTGCAATTTGAAACATTATACGGCTTGAGGATTATCATACATTCATAAGATACTGAAAGAACAACGTTAGATACAGGAAAGGCCACAGTCTCGCGATGCCGCCGGCCGAGTCGTTATACGTTGAATCGCGTTTCGGAACCGTCGGCCAACATCAGCGATACCACTCTGTTGTTCATCCATATCAGCCTGGCCAGCCGCATGGGGTTGAGGCGGGCGACGTCCGCTATGGGGGCGGTGCTGTAGGATTTTATGTTTTTCGTTTGGGACTGACCGAGGCCAAACATACCTGAAATATTGCGACATGCGTAACAGGAAATCGGTGGGAAAGAGAAGTAGATCGGCGCCCAACGCGCAGCGCGCCACAATTAATACTACATTCCATTTTATATTCAGAAGCAAACTGCTTGTTGGTCAGGTTCACAAGGGCTTTTTTTACAACTTTTTTCAGCAGGAGCGGAATTTTATTTTTCTCAAAAATCATCTCGACGCTATTGCGAATCGAATGACACCCCATTTAAATTTTTCCGAGTCAGCTGAAAAAAGATGGAAAAAGCACTTATGAACCAGACTATAAAGTGAACAAAAAAAATTCAATATTATAGGCCGAGAAATTTATTAGGTTCTGGATATTACTGAAACTGTGAGTGAAACTTGGATGAGTTTTTCTCAGAACCTTCCAAAATTATCGCTAGTGCTACTTACCCGTACTGGTTTGCCAGAAGCTCAGTTTGTTATCTCCACAAGCATAACTGACTAAGAATTTGCCATCAGGACTGAAAGCCAATGCCGTGACGGCAGACGAATGAGCTTTAATGTTGACACACTTTCCTTGCCGGAGCTCATATAATGTGAGTGAACCAGTGTGAGATCCAACTGTGAAACATTAAGAATACCACAATGAAATTTCAAAAGATAACAAGGGTCAACACAAAATTTGACCATGTAGCCATAGAGGGCATACATAATTTTGGAATCCTATTGAAGTATCATCACTTATTAAAATAACAGAAAATCAAAGAATTTAACCGACGAAACTTCAAAATAAAGCGTGATTTCAATAAAAAGTTTGGAAGTCGTAAATTATTCTAGGTTAAGGTTTGTTCATCATATTCTGAAACATGTTTTACTGAAAAGTATTATTAAAGGGCTGATAAATAATTTATTTATTGATTAGGCATATTTTTATTTGAAGATTACCCTATAGATTTAAAAAACAGTTCTCATTCAAGCATCCAAATTTTGTTTCAGATAATAACCGCCAGGAAAAAAAATATGGATTATGGATTCTCACCTGCTATTCTCCTTGTCGCAGGACAGTGAGACACCTGATTAAACCTACAAACTGCCGGAAATACTTCCTGCAATCCTTTATTCTTCAATTGACTAGGGTCCAGACAGTGAAGGATAATATCCATCAGCTAAAATAAAATGAAAATATCCTGAATTGAATGAACTATCGAAATAAAGTCAAATCTCTCTAAAGCCTTTTTATATCCAAAGCTTCTCTATCTGTTTAGATTATGAAACTCTCACCTCCACTAGCAGCTCCGCCATCTCATTTTGCATTTTTTCTATGAGCAACTCCACCCCCCTTAGAATTTCGGGCTTGGCTTTGTGTAAAACATTATTATTCATGTTAATATTCAGAGTTTGTGCATTTTGTTGCATAGCATTGTATCTTGCCACTTCTTTGGCCATCGTTGTTATAAATGCGGCAGGTCTGAAAAAATTCACCATTCTTAAACAAAAGCACCAAAAAAACTGGATATATTCAAGTGATTAATTATTTCCCAGCTTATTGATCACTGCTTACAGGTGATTCTAACCTAACCTCTCGTCTACAACTACGACAATCAAACGATCGATGGTGGCATGATCTTAACTGCTGGTATTCTGCAGGGATCTTCTAGGACCAACACTATTTTACTTCACATTAACGTTTAGTTAGTCTCATGCTTCTTAATGCATTCCAGAGCTTCAGCGTGTGAAACCAGAAATGAAAAGGGGATGAAATCGATTTAAATATGAACCTGGACAACATTCTAGAATGAGAATCCAATTACTCAGTAGAGCACAAAACAAATAAATTCAAGTAGCTATTTCAGTTCCCCACGTCAGCTATCTCGGGTTATTCCACATTCAGGCGGAATATAAGTATTTGCATATGTTATTTGAAACCAGTCATGAGGAGTGCTTTTCTGAGACTGTGTCATTTAGGTTCAGTTTACAACCCTGATTATAGATTATATCTGTTCTTCATTTACTGTGTCATCCCCACAGTTTAAAGTAGAGACCTCTTGAGGAAGTAGCTGACACAAAGGAAGTTGAGGTAGAATATTTTTTTGGGGTGTCCAAGAACGAAATAGCAGACGAACTTGCTAGAATTGATTCCACAATGCCCCACTGCGGACTGGATCCTTTACTAGAAATTGTTCAAGAATCCAAACTTCGTCCGCCCTCGACAACTGAAATGTATGTTCAATTTACTTTTTTCCGTTACCACATCGCCTTTGACAATGCCTTCCGCAGTTGTAGACGAAACGACAAAGAAGTAGGGAAAAGACTAACCACATAAAAATTACAGGCCATGTTTTCTTTAATAATTTGGATATGATGAAGCGAACTGTAGGACTCACCTGGCTGTTGCGATCAAAGTAAGCGCATGCCGGGCTGTCCTGCAAGAGTCCGCCTGGGGGGTTAGAGGTAATCCGTATGTCATGTTCGGAACCAGTCTGTCTGCTTCCGAACACAATTCTAGAAGACCTGTAAAGAACCAAAAAATATTCTCCTGCTACCGGACAAGTTATGTAACACTCGTGATACTTACCTAATAATACTTTACTAATATCTAAGAAGGGGGCCCACACCGTGAAGCCTCTGCCTATCAGATCGATGGCAGCTCTTCGCAGCGGAATGTGCGCCGGTAACTTTTGAGAAGGGGGCGCTAATAGTAAATGGGATAATGCCATTGAAGTCAGTCTTGCTAAATTATTGTTGCCTGGTCCTGAAAACGAAACTAACGTAATGTAAACGAATAAAGTGAATATGGTAGCATAGAAAGGAATCGAATACTTCTACGAATGACTTTCCAATTTTATATTCTTTGATATATCTTCCATTGTTCAACTCACCGAAACCTTCGACCACTGAACTCCTCCTCCTATCCTCGCTCGAGCGCCTCTTATTATTATCGCAACTGCTGGTGATATCTTGTCCAAATTCGGCTCCTATAACCCCTAAAATTATCACAGCAGTCGATTGTTTCTTTTTCAATTCAGATAAACAGGAAGGTTTTCTGATTTGTTCCTCTTCTTCCTCTTCAAATTCTTCGTCCTAGAAATGTCATACAGTAATTGTTTGAGAGATTTCTAATAGATCGGCAGACACCGATAAAAAGAGATAAAGTTATTAATTTTTCTACCCTTATTGTCAGAGGACCTCAGATCAATAAAAAAACCCTAGATAGGACCGATGCCTAATATCAGTATAATGTTGTGAACCGAAGATAACTCTCGCGGGGAATGTTATGTTTTGGGTATTGCGATTCTGACAGTGGAACCGAAACAAAACACCTACGGCACAGTGCCGTGCTTTTTTAAGGGGATCAAAACCACTTTTATCCTTATTTTCGTGAAGAAATAAGGAAAATATCTTGGTTAAGTCTGATCTTGGGAGAAATATGAAATTTTCACCTACAGAAAAGCAACATATGAGCTGCATCAAGTGGTTTAATGGTTTTTTCTGAAACTTTCATATGTTTGTTGAGTATTCAAAATCGTTATTTATCTAGGAATTTCCGAGGGAGTAGCCGATTTTTTATATCCATGAGTTTTTTTATTTAGGGTTTTTTATTGATCTGAGCAGGGGACACAATCTGTGATTGGTCACGATAATGGCGGGGAGATGAAATGACAGCTGTCTTGTCATTTAAACTCCCTGTCATTAGAATGTCCAATCACAAAGTGCGGTTCCTAGTAACAAGGATGGAAAAAAGTAAGTCTCTTTTTATCCGGAGCAAGTGAGTCCTTAAAAATCTCTATTCGTCGCTCGTTTTGCTTACCATCGCATCAGGCGTGTGTACGGGTTGATTCCCGTTACCGTTGTTCTGCGCCACCGGTGAATTAACTTGCGTGTTTATCGTTTCTATGTGGGTAAATTGCGGTAGGTATTGGGCCCAAGCTTCCACCAGTTGCTTCCTTCCCTTAGGGCCCATCCTAAATAAAATACGTCGATAAGATTATACGCAAGAACATAAATCTTCGCACACAAAACGACGAAGCATGTAACTAACACTGAACGCCCTGTATATTACCCTAACAAGCGAAAGCACACACAGAGATATAAGTAAGAAAAGTTCACCTTGATAGTTCGGCCAACAGTAACGTCTGTGCAGCCTCCCTAACCTCAACGCAATGGTGCTGCCACCTCTTGACCATCATTTCGACTTGAGGCCTTTTGAAGTTTTTAGCACCATGCTCTACAACCTAAAGATACATTTGATATGGTATTCACGAAGGGGGTAGCCATACTCACTTTGTCCGGTAACAGGACGCAATGCAAGGTCGCCAGCAACGACCAGCCTTGCTTGATTTGCGCTTGCTGTTGCGTGTACATTTCTTCGTGCTCTTCATCGGTTTTGCTCCAATTTACCCTCGTTGACTGCCTAGAAAGACATCGAGTTAGGGACGTTCACGTCAACGCGTATACCACTAATATAAAACATAACCTCTCACTAACCTATGTAACTTCCGATTTCGTTCCTGTTCAGGTACAAAGGTGGCGTTACTCATCGACATCAGCGTATGACTCAGAGCGATGATTGCCAGCAAATGATTGCTCGTCAGCGTCGTGCTCAACTCCCAGTGGGTATGAGAAGTGAATATCCTGGTCACTTGTTCTTGCCTGACCAGCTCCGGAGGAAGGCTACTTGTGAGCGACAAATCGACGGACATAGGCTCGTCGTCGACCGGTATCGTATTGTGCCACGTAGGAAGGAATAGCGACATGTGATTGGCCTTCGAAAGTACACCATAAGATATTGGGACCTAGATCAAGAAAATATCAGTTCAGATCTGAGTAGTTTCATTTGGAACAATGAAAGTTAATAAATATCATTAGGCCGATCGTTAGGGAATTTTTGTTCTATTTATTGGTGTACTTGTCGAGAAATTATCCTTACCATAGGTCTCAGTAAACCCAGTTTCACCTGACACACCCTGTCGAGGTCATTATCCAGTCCCCAAGAATGCAACAGAGACAGCAAAAGCTGGGCGATCTCCATTCCGTGGCTAGTTTCGAGCGGTCCCAGGGAATTAGGTTTAGAGTTTCGAGAATTGGTTTCACTGCCATCTGAAACTTATGTTATGAAACGGGAAATAACTTCAGAGCAAGGAAATACCTTTAGCTTGGTCGCCCCCTTGCTTCAAAACGCTTTCAGCTTTCGCGATAGCAATGTCAGCGCCTTCTTTCATTTTCGCGAGAATACCTATAGAGCAAGAAACAAATTGAAACTTTTATCGCACCTATCAAAAATAATGGAAAAGAAAATCAACTGGTGCGCAATATTCACCACCAAAAACAAGACCTTCAGATTAGGAACGTTGGATGTTGTTTTAGGTGATAATCAAGAGCTGTGCTGATGAATATTTCGAGTGGCATAGCTCTAAACCCTTGATAAAATCCAAAACGCCAAATAACCAAAATCAAACAAAAGATAACTAGCTACACTTCGCATCTAAAATCTACCATTAGTTGCAAGCTTTTACCGTGTTTATCTTTTTCCTTAATAATCATTTCCATGTTCTCTGCCTTGTTTTTCATTTTTCCAAAGAAGTCTTGCAAGAAAGAAAGTAATCACAGATTAGAATAGCTCACGAAAATATTTATAGTGCCTAGAGAAATAATTCTTCCGAATAGTCAATAACTGACCAATTCGCGAGTAGCAGGGGATGTAAACTCGGATTTGTTTCAGTTTTTATATAATATAGTTACTCACCAGCAATTTTTTTATGGGCATCCGGACTGGCACTTTGGGTGAGAGCTGCCACCTTGAGATATTCGGCTTGCGATATCAATCCGGCTGATTCCAAGCTACCCGGGGACATCATATCATATTCTTCGCTTAACAATTCTATTATTAGACACTCTATGTCGAAAAACAGTATATGACTTTCAGGATCTGAAACAAGCAGATTTCAAATCATTACAGATTAATAATATTAGCAATGCTGAACAATTGATGGCGATAAGTTTGAGAAGAAAATAATGGATTACTCACTAAACTGTATGCGAACAATAGAATTGGGAGAAGATGTGACACTTGACAGTTGCTTTGTGATAGAGTTCAATAGAGTGCCTGGCGAAAATGTTCACTGCATGTGAGCATCACATGTAATTAGTGTTCATTTTCCCCAATTCTACTTGATAAAATATCATTAGAGGAAAGTTCTCAACTTCTCGATATTGCAAGCTTAATATTGTCTCACCTTTGGGATTTGTTCTTAGGCCTTGTATCGACAGTGGAGAATTGTGAGTCCTCTGCATATGAGGATCGTCATTGTTCGTGTGTGCCCCTAGCATCTGGAGTTGGTGGAGGCCTCTCTGTGTTGCGTGTCGTATCGCCGACAAGTTCCTATGCCTCAGACCTCTGAAACGTAATATTCATTCACTATAAGCCTTTGTTTGGATTCAATCGATCATAGCGAAACACCATGCAAATTCTCAATTCATGTTTACTGAAGAAAAAAGGCTGAATTGTACAATCGTAACCGATACAATCGCAGAATAAAAATGTGGCGCCCAATGTGGGGCAAATTCAAAAGACACATACCTGAAAAAATGAACAGCTGGATTAGCAAGACCAACTTCTGAAGATGCGTTACTGGCCTCGTTTTCCTCGCATGCGTACAACACCTCCTCCGCCGCAATGCCTGACAAGAAGAGAAAGAAAAACAGTAGCGAATAGATAACCTTGTAACAGTTCCTACCTTGTAATACCCTATCTAAGTGACCTGTTTCCATTTGCCAAACGTAAACCGTGCCGTCAGAACAACCGATGATGATGAAATCGTCGTTAGGCCTCCACTTTATCGTCGTGACGGGAAACAAATGCCTCGAGGCCAGGCAGACACATTTTCTTTCAGCCACGCTCAACAGTGTTACGGAATGATCCGAAGCAACCGAACAAATGCACTTCTGTATCCTCGCCTGCAGGTAGAAAATTCTTGTTAAGAAATATGTTTTCTTATACAATGCGTCCGTTATAACATTTTTGTTGGGCATTTATGAGTCAAATACAAACAATATGGAATGAAAATTTATTTGTGAAGAGGCTTTAGGGATAAAATTACAGAGTAAAATTAGTGTACTTACGCTACAATTATTAGGGGGAACCAGCAATTGTGTGATTTCGCCGGCGTGCACGCAAAATCTGTGAAGAAGCGTGCCTGCGTACAAGTCCCAGAGGCACACCGCGAAATCGACCCCTCCTGATACCAAGTGGTTTTTATCGTATCTAGCGTGTTCTCGGTGAGGGTACAAAAGGCAGTTCACTCGGCCACCGTGACCGGAGAGAATTTGGTGTGGAGGCCAACCTAAATTTTAAATATATGAAAAAATTGCAATTGAAATTGTACAAAAACATAATATGAAAAAATAAAGAAATAAAATGAACATACGAAATATTTTTAGAATCAAGCTTTTATAAACTACTGAACTGAAAAGTAAAAAATAAAATATTAATGGACATCTAGTGTTGTTATAATTGGCTTTATTGATCAATATTGATTAATAGTTTCTCCTTAATTGAACTGAAATGATTTTGAATATTCCAACTGATAGCAGAAGGTACCTCTAGGAGTCGAATCCAGGAAAGGCAAGTAAAATCTGCCTTACTGTCCACAGTGCTTTTGATCAATACTATAGTGATCCCTGGATTATGATTTTTTTCACCGACACCACGCCGAAAGTTGCTCCCGAGGCCATCCGCAACCAGTAACGACGACAGAGCGTTACAAATTTGGCGCCCGAGCAGGGACCGTTGTTATGGTATACTGAGGCCGTTGATTACCGAAAAACCCGATTTGGAGGAGAAACAGTTGATCCGAGGAGTTAGACCTTGTCATCCAGTTTCTCGGAATGTATCCTACTTCAATGGACATATACAGTCCAAGCTACGAAAATTATTTGACTGCACGAGGTTTCTCACAATTTGTACAAATTTTTTCCATTTGAAATATTTCCGTATCTCTACGCGTTCTCTCTCTAACCTTGACGGAGGCGCTGGGTAACATTTCTTTGAACTAGATTTTTTGACGTAACAATGTTTTTCAGAATTTCAATTAATTTTCCAGATTTATTTTTACACACCTTCACAGCTTTTTCAACCTTTCCAGAGAACTAAGCAAGTTTGTAAGCAAGATATCACCGACGTGACGATGTGATATCAAACCAAAACAAGAAAAAATAATCTAGTAAATGTATAGAATAACGAACTACTTACCATTATATTGTTGGTGGTTTCCGTGTAGAAGTTGCAACATCACGGTTTGTGTGGCAGGTACTATTATTATGGAACCATCTTCCCTTCCAACAACCAGCCTACTTTGAAGAGGAAGGTAGATACTTGCAGTCAATTTTATCGCTGAAAAAATAGGGGCTTGGTTGAACATATGCGTGGATCAATTTCTGTAATGAGTTTCAAAAAGTATTTATTATTTATCTGAATGTCAACAACTATTTCATGGCTAATACCACGACGGACATTGAACTACATCCGACAGATATTTGTGCAATGTTCACTGAGGAGGACGATATTGCAAATGCTTCTTGTGATGAAATAGGAGAGCTTCATCAGTGAAACAGAATTAATAAACAAAAAACTCACATTGCCCCTCTTGTTTCTCCAACTGATCTAAAATTCCAACGGGGCTCGGATTCATGCTGGCCCACGCCTCCGTGAGGCTGGTAGTCATGGTGGCGACCATCGTGACCGGTTGGGGTAGTTTCTGCCTCTGTATCTCTTCGAGTTGGGCAGTCGAAATCTCCGGAATGTTCCACACCAATACGTACCCCTCCGAATCGCCGCGAATCAGGTAGCGCGATTTGCTCTGCTTGTTGTGCCAATTGGTCGTGATGAATCGCATCGCCGGTGGGCAGGACAAAGGCTAAAAGATTGCAGATGAACATAAGAGGCATTTCTCCATGAAATTGTTTTTAATTTTTTAATCCAATCTGAATAGTGTAACAAGCCTTGAGCCGGACCTGATTGCTTGCGTGTCGCTTGGGGGAATTTAAAAATTCAAGAAAGTGAATATTGTGGACTTGACAGTTGCCGAGTTGAAAGAGGGATCGAAGGAAAGGGGACTCGAAAAAACTGATAAGAAGCCAGTACTCCAGGGATTGAAAATAATTTTTTTTTATTAGGTAGTCATTCAAAAAGTCCACCAGGACACCAAATTTCATGAATAATCAACTCATCTTTCGTAGAGGGTATTTTTCCTTCGTCTCTAAAAGATGCTGCCCTGGTCCCAATCCATAAAAAAGGAAGCAAAAAAGCCATCAATAATTACAGAGGCATAGCCCTATTATCACCCTTTTCCAAAGCTTACGAAAAAGCATACAACAGACGTCTTTCTGATTTCATGCACAGGTTTGGGGTTCTGAATAAATATCAATTCGGTTTTCAACAAGGATTAGCTACTGAGGACGCAGTTCTCTCTCTGTACAATTATATTCTTAAAAATCTTGACCTTGGAAATAAAACCTTGAACATATGCTTCGATCTTACTAGGGCCTTCGACACGGTTGATCATAATTTACTTCTCAGTAAGCTATACGACCACGGTGTGCGAGGCTCTGCACATAGTTGGATCAAGACATACCTCCAAAATAGAACGCAACGTGTTAAATTGAAAGCAAACTCGAATGTGTACTATTCTGATCCTCTTGTGGTCACCACTGGCGTCCCCCAGGGAAGTGTTCTGGGACCAACATTATTTATTTTATTCGTCAATGATCTCTGTACTATAAACAAAAATAATTTCACTACCCAGTTCGCTGATGACACTTCTTTTGGTGTGCACTCTGATGATATCATTGTACTCTCAGACAAAGCCAATAATTCAGTTTTTAACATGAAATCTTACTGCTCCAGAAATGGTCTTGTTCTAAATAACTCTAAAACGAATAGCATTGTATTCACTCCAAAAAAGATCGATTATAGTGTTCTAGTAAGATACGATCATACTTCAATAGAACAAAAAGATGTCATTAAATTTCTTGGGGTACAAATCGACTCACACCTCACTTGGGGTCATCACGTAGACTATATAACTAAGAAGCTATCTAGTCACTGTTATGTTATATGGAATCTTAGAAAAACTGTTCCTCTGAACATCTTACTCAATTACTACTACGCATATGTCCACTCCACCCTCAATTATTGCATCATGTGCTATGGGAATTCAACCAGAATCAATGAGGTATTAGTACTCCAAAAGAAAATCCTAAGAGTTATGACTTTCAAGGGTCCCAGAGACTCATGTAGGGATATATTCTCAAATCTAAAAATTTTAACAGTCATCTCATTATATATACTTAATTGTGTATCGTACGTGAAGTCACACATTGAAAATTTCAAAAGCAGAAAAGATTTGAGTCTAGCAACAGGATATAATTTACGCGAAAATCAGATGATGTCGATTCCACTTCATTATTCATCTACTGTTTCAAGAGGTCCTCACATTATGTCTATAAAATTATACAATAATCTTCCTATCGACATTAGAAACCTCACAAGTCTGAACTCTTTCAAAAAGGGGGTAAAATCCTTTTTGCTGAAAAATCCATTTTATTCCACTAACGAGTATCTTAATCAACACTAATCGATCTATATCTACGATGTGTATGTATGTATGTATATGTCTACAGTGTATATGTAAATGTGTATATATAATATCCTATAGTGTTAAATATGCCTTTTATTCTGTATGTGTGAGCAATTCAATTTTGTATTGTTAATTTTATTTTTAATGTTAGTATTATAAGGACATTTGTAATGTATATTTTTATGACGTATCTGACGCATTTCTATGTTTATTTGTATAAACCTGAAGAAATAAAGATGATTGATTGATTGATAAATCAAATCTCTATTTCCAGGGCCAAATTATCTTATTTTTCAAAGTTCAAAATTAAAAAAAATAATAATTGGCGATTTTTTTGGAAAAAATCTGACTACACTACTGAATTCATGACATTTTGGAATGGTTCATGTTGAAATTGCGTTGAAATGCGTCAATCAATAATAAGGGAATGAAATTTGAGAAATATGCCGTTTAATCAACCCACCACTTCAAACGGAAATTGAGAATTTACTCTACCATGCTTGGCAGAATAAAGACTATACAAACTCCCCTTGTTAAGTAACCCAGCATTTCTCTTTCGACTGAAAAAGAAATAAAAAAAAAAATAACATATATTTACCTTGCTATCTGGCTGATTCAATAAACAGTACAAAAAGGGGCTGTCGCTCTCTATACTTGGAGTGTGGAAGTCCCGGTTATCTGGTATACTGCTGTAATGGTAAATGTCATAATTTCAATGGGTGAACGAAAAGCAATTTCTTCCAAGAGTAAAACAAGTGAATAGCCAGAAGAATGAGAGGGCTGTAGATCCTGCCGGTTTTCATGGAATATTTCCAGCATCTACATCGATCCCATCCAGCAAGGTGTGAATAAACCCAAACCTGTTATTTTGCAATTTGTACAGCGATCTTAAAATTAAAGAACAAATGCTGTAAGCGGAACACTTTGAGGTTATGCGAGTCATTAGGATTTGAATTATTCAAACGAAAAAGTGAAGATCATGCATGAGAAACAAAATGAAAAGGCCAGGAAAGAAAGAGTGCAGTGAGTGTTAGTCTTGCATATGTACAACTTGAATTAAATTCGTTTTTTCAAAATATTATTATTCATAATTGTCTAAAGAACACCCTAATTCCTGTCAACTTTATTTAACAGATGCAAGGCATGAAATTAAGCAAGTTCGGTAAAATTACCCACTACTTTCCGGTGGGTGATTTTAGATATTCCAGTTCTCCATCGCAAGACAACATTCGATTCGTCCAAAATGTTTGGCAAGGTGAGGTACCCATGGATAACAGAGGTGAAATGTCTAAAATTTTCAATATCAACCTAAATAGCAATAAAGATATTAAATCCAACAATCCTACTATACTGAATGAACTGCAGTTTTTTCAAGTTGCCATAATTGTGAACAACCTTAGGTTGGCTTCGTGGGTTGAGCTGGATGCGATATACCAATTCTTTCATCTTCTTTAGGACAACATAGAAGAGTGTTCTTTATTTTTCATTTTGCTATTGATTTCCAAATATTATTTTTCACAAAAATCGGTATCTCCTTCGCCTTTGATGGGTAGTGTATACTCAGATCAACCATAGTCAAGATTTAGAATAATCGCCAGTCGATCCTGGAATTTGCAGAGTTCCACTCCAATAAGTACGAAGATACGTTCAATGAGAACTGATACACACTTTATAAAATCGATTTTCTGAAAATGTATACCTGTTAGTTGTCTAAGACTTGAAGAATGATTCGATTTTGGTGTAATTCGGATATTATTACATACATTTTGGACGTAACTTGTGTTCAATAACCTATGAACTCGTCGCCAAAATATCACTTGTTTTCTTTGGGCTTGATGTTGCAAAAACTACTATATCTACTGACGTCATCTCGTCATAATTGTTGGTTAAAATATTCACTATCCAGTGCCTGTGTCTGCTTCACTCTTATTTCTTTAGTACCACTTATCCCACCGCTGACACCAAATATTATCTTTTTAAATATTTGATACACTTTGTTGGATAACTGCCTTTCTTGGATCAGGTAACTTCTAGAACATCTATAACATTCTAGACTGATATAAGAAAATTTGTTAATATAAGATTTGTGACGACCCACATAATAATGATGATGACTATTTTGTTCCATTCATTCCATAATCAAACATATTCGACCTCTATTACCCATTAGCACCTCAAATATTTCATCAAAAATTGCTGTCTCGCAAGAAGAGCGGGTTATTGGCATGAAGCAAAATAAAAAAATGTATGTAAATGAGTGAGATTCTAACCTATTAATCATACTCTTGCCACGTAGCTTGCTGTTTGATGTCCAGGTGAAAATAAAAAAGAAATCATTAATATCTCTTGCTAACGATAGGTGCATATTAATCGAAATTAATAGTAAATGAAATTGCCAAACTATAAAAAAATAAATAAAAAACGACCAACCAATTATTTATCAGATTGTCGGTTTAGATCATAGAAATGTATGCTGAAAGAAAAAATTCTGTAGAGCCCGTGTCTCGCGGTTAAACTGAGAAGTGATAACGTTACCTATGACATGCTCTATTATTAAGAGGTAATGTGGATAGACGATATTGGAAGATAATGTTCAAAGAAGTTATTTCGTTGATACAATGCTGCAAAAACTTGATCCGCAACAGTGAGACACGGGTTCAACAAATCAAATTGTTATTTTACTGTGGTCTTTCCATTTTAGATACAAACTGATGTAATCACCAACAGAAGTCTTAGTAGGATGAATAATATTCGGGAAAAGGGTCTGACTGGAAATGAAAAAAGACAAAGAAAAAAAATATTGTTTGTTTTTGTTTTTTGTTGCAAATAAAAAAAACCGTCGGAAGTATGGCATGGTGATTTTTGTGAATGGATACTCCAGCCAGACCAGCGCTATGACCATCATTTTCGCCATACTTAGTACAAATGACCGAAAATTTTGTATCACCATCTCCCGTTCTACATGTTAATTTTAGAAAAAGAACCCCCCTTTTCAACCAGTACCACAAACCATAAAGTATGAATCCTAAGAAATTAGTTATGTGAACCTTACTTGGATGGCAGCTTGTAAAGGTACCCTTTACCGGCATCTGACCACATGATGATTCTGTCGATAGCCAAAAAGTCTCCCGACATCCACCTTTCACCTCTTGGAGCTAAGTATGAACACAACACACTGAAATCACCTAAAAACATCCACATTTACAAATAGGTCCTATCATATGTATATAACGTATGTTAATTGTCAAAATTATTCTTTTTATTTATACAGTGTGACCCATTTAAGATGGAACCACCCTTATAAAACTTACATTTTTCAACCGATTGGAATGTTTTTTTTTCTCCATTTCCAGGGCCAAATAATCTTAATTTTCAAGGTAAAAAATCTGACTACACCACTGGATTTCAAATGGTTCATATGTGAATAACGTTGAAATGCGTCAATCGATAAAAAAAGTTATAAGGAAATGAAATTTGAAAATTATGCCGTTTAATAAACCCACCAATTCAATTTCAGAACTTTTATTAAAATTTGGAACACACCACTGTATTCAGGACGTTTCGATATATCAAAATGTTATCGAAATCTGTTCGTATATAAGAAAATTATAGGATAATAAAATTTTAATAATATGCGTGGAATGGAATTTCAGGAAAATGTCATTTTATCTCATAACTTTTAATTTTGTTATGGTCAGTGATATTTTGAAACTCCCTGAATCCAATGGTGTAGTCAAAGTTCTGATAAAAGTTTTGAAATTGAAGTGGTGGGTTGATTAAACGTCATATTTTTCGTTACTCTATAACTTTTTTGTTGATTGACACATTTCAAGGCAATTTACATATGCATCATTTGAAAATGTCGCGAATCCAGTGGTGTGGTCAGATTTTTTCTTAAAAATTCGCTAGTAGTTTTTTAGATTTTTTACCTTGAAAAATAAGAATAGTTGGATCTGAAAATGGAAATTTATCCATGAAATTCGGTGTCCTATTGGACTTTTTCCTTGTCAACCTAAAGAAAAAAAAAATCATTCCAATTCACCTTTTGTCACCAGAATATCCAATGTATCAGCAACAAAACGCTACCTTTGAATAACATTTTTGAAAATGACAAGTATTGTGATTTTTTGCTTATATCTGAACATTGGCAATCTCAAGAATCAATTGATAGTTTTAAACTAAGTAGATTCACTCTTTGTAATTCGTTTTCTAGAAAAGAAAAGACTCATGGTGGAGTTGCAATCTATAAACTTGATGACTTTCAAGGAGTTGTAGAGCGATATGATATTGATGATTGTAGTAAAGAAGGTATCTTGGAAACTTGTGCTATAAAAATAGTTTCACATAAAATTATTTGCATTGTTATCTATCGGCCTCCTGATGGAGATTTTTATGATTTTTTAGGACTACTAAGTGATATTTTAAGTAAAATATGTTCACCAAAAATGACAGTAATTATTGGAGGAGACTTCAACATTAACTTTATCTCTCACACGACGTATTGTATATTACTCGAAGATTTATTGTCATGTTTTGATGTTAATGTCACAGTGAGAAGTCCGACAAGAGTTAAAGGAAACTCGGCAACATGTATTGATAATTTCCTAATTAAGACTGTAAAATCATATGGTGTAGCAGTAGTGGACATGCATCTCTCAGACCACTACTCTCAATTCTTTGACCTGTTCCTTGATGAGCTGCCGGAGAATGTAGCATTTAAACCATTTTATTATAAGCGAAATTTTTCAGATGAAAACATCAGTGTGTTCAAAAATTATTTACGGAATGAAAACTGGAATGAGATCTATAGTCAATCCTGTCCTAACTTAGCCTACCAAACATTTGCAGATATCGTGTTACACTACTTCGAGATCTCTTTTCCGAATAAGAAGGTACACCAAAGAGCTGATAATAAGAAACAAGTAACTAAATATATTATGACACCTGCTCTAGTTAACCTCAAGAACAATGTCTCTCTTTACAATAATCTAGCCCAACATGATCCTCGTTTCAGGGAATTGAGTAGTTTTTTAAATCGTGAATATCAGCAGGAACTACAGGTAGCATCCAAGTCATACTACGACAATTTGATTTCAACCTCTGATAACAAGTCGAAAACAACCTGGAATATTATTAATAACTTACAAAAGAAATCCCCAGTAAATAATAGAAAACTAGTAATAACAGAAAATGACACAACTTTAAATGAGACAGAGTTATCCAATAAATTCAACATTCATTTTACAAAACCACTGACAAACAACAGTGATTATGATTGGCAATTCATACACCAAAATATTGAGAATAACCCAAATAGTTTCTTCATGCACCCGATTACAGAAAATGACTTAATAAGTATAATTAAAGGTTTAAAAAACTCTAACTCTTGTGGCATCGACAATATATCAAATAAATTACTTAAGCAATGTCAAAATGAATTATCCCAACCATTAACTTATCTCATAAACTTATCTACAGAAGAAGGCATTTTTCCAACAAATTTAAAAATAGCAAGAGTAACACCCATCTTTAAAAAAGGAGATCACAATGACCTTAACAATTACAGACCTATAAGTGTGCTAGACAGCATATCTAAGCTATACGAATTGAATATCAAATTTCAATTGACCAGTTTCTTTACTTCAAACAAATTATTGTCATCTTCGCAACACGGTTTTACAGCAAATAAAAGTACCGAGACAGCTTTATGTGAATTCCAAAATAAAATTATTCAATCTCTTGATAATAAAAAAATTGTTATGGGCCTCTTCATAGACTTCTCTAAAGCGTTTGACTGTGTTAGTCATGAGATTCTATTATCAAAATTATCAAGGTATGGACTGAGGGGAACACCGTATTGCTTGCTAGAATCCTATCTGTCTGACAGACAGCAAATTGTTAAAATAAACAACACTAACAGTAATCCCTTAGGCATTACGCAAGGTGTCCCTCAAGGATCAATATTAGGCCCCCTCCTATTTCTAGTATTTGCCAATGACATCATATCACACTTGAATGAACACAATAAAATTATTACAACATGTTATGCGGACGACACAAACATTTTAATTATAGAAGAGGATGTATTATCATTAAAGTCATTGGCTGAGAATACCTACACTAAAGTGATAACATGGTCAGACAAAAACCATCTGATAATTAATAAGACAAAGACCAATGCCCTAATGTTTGGTGCAAATAATCGGGAACACCAACAGCTTTTGTTGTTTGAAAATACTGATGATGTCGTGGCTTCTTCTGAATCTATCAAAATGCTAGGAATTACCTTTGACGCAAAACTCTCATGGAATTCACATATTGACATTGTCTGCTGCAAACTCAGGAAAGGATGTTTCGCACTAAAGTTTATGTCGAGTCATTGCAGTGAAAATATCCTTCTGCCTTTATACTATGCTCATTTCCATTCTCATATGAGATACGGAATTTTGAATTGGGGAGCAAGTTCTTCTGTACAAAGGGTGTTTTTATTACAAAAATACGCAATTAGGATAATTGCAAAACTAAGTAGAAGAGACTCATGTAGAGATATCTTCAAAAAATTAAATATTCTGACTGTTATCAGTACGTACATCCTCGAAGCGTGTTGTTTCATTTTCAAGAATAAGGCTACTTATAATGCCATCAGAACACAGCATGAACATGATACCAGACGAAAAAACCTTATTTTACCCCACCGGCATAGCACCGTTCGATATCAGAAAAACTTTGAATATATTGGTTGCAGGTGCTATAATTCTCTGGCGGATCACATAAGGAATGCACCTTCTATAACGATTTTCAAATATCGCCTGAAAAAATATTTACTCCTCAAAAACTGCTACACCATAGAAGAATTTTTTAATTAGGAAGCCTCATGTATGTGCTTATTAATATGTATTTATGTGAGTAAATAAGTGTATATTTTTATGTTTATATGAATATGTGTAAATCAGAATGTTTTCAGTATATACCCTTCGACATTTTTCACAATTTCGATGTATTTTTTTTTTTTTTTTACAAGATAATTGATGAAATAAATATTAAATATTAAATAAATAAATATTAAAAATATTAATAAATATTAAATATTGGTTAAAAAATGTAAGTTTTATAAGGGTGCTTCCATCTTAAATGGGTCACACTGTATAATTCATTATCAGTAAAATCCTTATTGTGATTTCGAAAGCTCCATAAAGCTGCTCTGACGAGTTGAAAACAACGAAACGGCCGTCAGCAGATGATGGAACTATCGGAATTAAATCGAAAACACTCTCTTCACTGTTATTGAAGCTTGGCAACATAGCCTCTGCCAAGTACTTCACATCAATCATCAATGGATTTGAAAACTATAAAGTAACTGTTGCAGCCAGTCTATAAACGAAAAGAAGTATATCCAAACGAGTAATTTGGTTGCTTGATAAAGATTGGAAGTAATATTATCGTTACGGGTTCTCGTCCGTTACCCTTCGACCACGTATATCATTACCTGCATCGTATATTTGCCAATATTTGGTACAGACGACGAGAACTGTTCGTTGATTGTAGCAACAGCACTGCAGACATACGGCATTCAGCGTTCGAATCTGTTTGCTCTCATTCTCGTATATCGGTTCTTGATGTCTATGTTCTGCTCCTGTCAAAGTCCATACTTTCACCATACCGGTAGTCGTCAGGGCTAGAACTACATCGTCTTTGCGCTTGGCTGGTCTCAAAACCTGCAATCAGATTCTCCATTAGAAACGGAATCGAGAAGGGTTATGGTACACGTACGTGTAGAGCACTTATCCAGTCGGGATTTTGTTTGGAAGATAGCATAAACAACACTTCCAGACTGAAAGGATCCATCACTATTATTTCAGGGTAGTAGCCATTGCAGAACAATCGGAGGTCCTCGCAGTTGCACATATGGTAGGCCTTGAATAAAAGAAAACTCAGTTGATGATTAGTCTAGTGACAGGTGACTTAATCTCCGGAGCTGTCGTGAGAAAATCGGCAACACCGCATGGAAAGCAATTTGACATCCTACTCATTAATTGTTTAATTTGAATTTCACAACTTATTCGGAAAACTAGGAAAAAAACACAAGATAATGAATTTTTAGAGAAGAGAACGACGATTAATGTGGTTATTTAATTTTTTTCGTCACTAACTTGAATCGCAATATATTCAATTTCTAAGATATGGAAATCTGTAAAGTTTGGTTTTTCCATGCCCTAAATTTCACATTTCGGAAGATTTTTTTTAAATATTTTCTCTGATATGTACAGAAACCACATAGATGATCTCTGATTTTTTTCAGATTTTTCATTGGAAATCTAACTGATGAAAATAATATGTTATTTGATTTGAGGTGCTCACCTGCATACTGGTGTGCACCTGAGGCATCTTGATGGCTTCTCTGCATTTACCGTCCGTCAAGTCCCAAGTGCACATTTCACCTGCTTCAGAACTTGAAACAATGTAATTATTATCCTGTATCATCGAGGCTCTTGATATACACAATATTGGAGCTGTATGGCCAACCAGGAGACATCTTGGAATCATATGGAGCGTATCAGGATCAACTTGCCTAAAAACAAGTTACTTGAGATATAATAATCTATTAATAATAAGTTATTTATTTTATATGTTATAATAACATAAAGAACCAAGTTAAATCTACTAGTACTAATTTAATTTTTGTTACATAAATTACAGTATAAATACTTTAGAGAATAAAAAACAGGTTGATGCCATTCATACAGATTTGGCAAAAGTATTTGATCGTGTAAATCATGTACTATTAATCGCCAAACTTAATGCTATTGATATAAATGATCTTTTCAGAAAGGATTAAAAATTCATTCATTCATTTGCCGTTCAGGAGTACCTCAAGGATCACATTTGAGAGCGATAATATTCATGTAAAGCCTGAACTTGTACTGTGATTATAAATATACGAAGAATTTTGTTAAATTGACATTGTCGTGAATAAATAAATAAGCTTTGATTATCTATTAATAATGAATTATTTATTTCATAAATAGATATATAAATCTTCAAATTGATAAATGATGATTTCCAAAATTTATTCTCTGTTCCACTAGGTATAATTTTTATTGAAGAGTGACGAAGCCCTTATCAATAGGATGATTCACTGGTAAGAATTTCATAATATATTGAATGGTACTCTCTTTTTGTGTTATTTGTCCTCAATAAACTATTTTATTACTCACTGCTAATCTTTACAAGGCTCTAATCTATATATTCATTCATTTTGGATATATTCCTCATGAATCTTCAATAAAAATAAAATCGTATAAATGGATCAGAGTACTATTGCAGTGTTTCTTGACCTTCAAAGGGCATTTGGAACTGTAGATAGGAGCAGACTCATTAGAAAAATTAAAAGCTTTGGTGTACAGAATAAATTAACGCATGCTAAGTACATTTTATTATATTTAAAACCTGACAATGTATTCACGTTTGTATATGAATTCGTTTTCAACTAAATAAAGAGATGAATATAATTTGGCAAATTGCAAAAATGTTAATATTGACAATCTCACAACTCACCATAAACAAATTTGTCCATCATAGCACCCTGTAGCTAAAGTCTTCAGATCTTTGGAGAGGTATATGCAAGATATACAGTGTGTCGGGGCGTATTTACCCCACAGCACTACAGGAACTACTAAGCTAGTGCCAGGCATTTTGACTCAGTATCTAAAAAGTAAGCATGGTCATGTAAAGCAACACATATGCAATTTGTAACAAAAAACAATAAAGTGGGGCAAAGTCAATTTAGCAAATTAATGTCAATTAAAGGCTTGCTCCAAACATGAAACAATCACATGACTTTGTACGTTTCGGCCAAGAAATCATTTGCGTCTCACTTGATTGAAATAAATACTAGTTAATAGATAGTTGATGTTCTAGTACAATAACATTGAAAATGGGATGTTTCGGATGTGACAATCAGTTGGTTTTTTATTTTCACTATAAATATCTCAAGATATTACTAATAACAACGGCAATTTTTCACCTTGGTTCTATCGCTTGGAGGACGGAATACTCTCAAAATAACAGTTTTTGCGAATTACAATGTAAAATTTTATTCGCCATCTTAGCGAGCTATCAGCTGTTTGGCCTAATTGACGTTAATGACAGTGACGTTAAAATTTTAGCTCCGAAACTCCCATCCAGTACTGAACAGTATTCTGAAACTATTGAAACTACTCATACTGCTGATATTTATTGATATCTACTGATATTTATTGATAACTACTGATATTATTTCGTTATTGCTGACTGTCACCAGTAGTTTCAGTAATTTCGGAACGTGGTTAATGACGTTTCAAAAAGCGTCATCTTTTATGATTACACTAAAGATAAAATTTTTTAGAACATCGGACGGCAACTCAAAAAATCGTGACTAGTAGCAGTGGCATTGTTTATGCTAATTGCTAGTGCCATTGACTAAGAAGCTCCTATCCTAGTCCATGCTAGTGCCGGCCTCTCTTATCTTAATCCTTGGTGGGTGCCGTTCAACGACTATTCGTAAAATGCGTCCCCGCTAGGTGGCGCTAAAAACTTTTTTTCATCAGTACATAAATGTCCCAATTTTGAAAAGTTGCATCAGCTTGATCAGCACTGAGACTGGGCCATAGTTTATCAAGTGTCTTCAAAATTATACACATGTTGATTGCCACACTTTGTGAATATCAAAATGAAAATATGGCGTTGATGACTGATGTGACCATATTACCACCATAAAACTATGGTGACATTCGCTAGCGCTTTTACAATGAATCAGCAATAAATTCTGGGATTTGCACGATCATCGTTCTGATCCCCATACTCATTACATTTTCGTGGTGCAATCTAGTACTTAGTTTTCTTCAGCACGAACAGAATTTTGCGAGGAAGATTTTAATGACATTTTAAAATATGGCGTCTAGTGAAGTTAAAGAAGTAGTTACTGTTGAAATTATTGCACAAAATGGAAATTCAGAGGTGAGTTGAGTTAGCTTAGTGTGTAAACCATTACTTTTTATAAAAAATGGAACGAATTAGGGGTTCGTTCAGCGAATAGGGGACTTTAGCGCATTCCAGAATTGCCAACCTACGAAGTATATTTAATGGTTTAACCTTGAACGGCTTGGAAGTCCTCTAAAAAATATGTACAACAGAAATCGATATAATTTCTAACACTCATTAAGAAGTGCTCAATTCTTATCAGTTATTTATCTTGAAAAAATCTCAATATCAGTATAGAAAAAATTCGATTGGTTCAATGTCATGTTGGTAATAAGTCTGGTCTTCCGGCGGTATTTTCAAATATACGATTATTATCATCTGTTTTACAGGGTAGTCAGAATATGACCGATAAACTCAGCAGATTCCTTACCTCATTTCGAGGAGAAAAGTTTTCATCAATGTATATTCTGAAATGCAATGCATTACATGTGCCTAAAAGTGAAGGTTTCTGGATATTTGCAAAAATAAAAGATATGCTCTGGGACATAATTCCTGCCTACCCACCGATCATGGAATTTTTGATCAAGAAATTGACAATTCCTTCTAAATGGGCCGGTGTTCCGTTACATTGATACCACATTCCTTGATGAACAAAAGGGGTACTTCTTCAAGTAGCCCATTGAAAAGTGCTCAGAAGCAATCTGTAGTTCTGTCCATTCAAACAGGGAGGAAGACGAGACGATTTTTGATAATTCCTGTCAAATATCAACTGAAAACTTTGCCTGAAGCTTGATCCATGAGGACTTTCTTCATCTCATAAATGGCCATTTCTACTTCTGAAACATCCATCTCTTGTCGTTTTCTCCTTCATACATCAAAAACCATCCCCAAAAAACATGTCGGGCAAAATCACCAGCATTTAGGGCTATCACTATCAAAAGGCAAAAAGGATAGTATTGTTGACACATTTCTGAAAGGAATTGTTCACTTCCAAATTATGTTAGGAATAAAGATAAGGAGTTTGACGGTCTAAATTAGAAAATGCTCTGATGTTACAACAAATTGGTATTATGAGATTATTCCACAAATAATATAAAAATATTTTTTTGTTCTCATGGCCCATGGCAAAATATCAGTTCAGTTTCTCTCTCCTTTTATTTGTATTCATCCCATGATTACATTAATGTGTACACATGTATTTTTACTTTGTATCTTTCTATATAATTGTAAATTGGCTTGCTGTTTACATAAAAAAATAATATGGACATATCGATATCGCCCATATCGGTAAAAATGAGAACTTTCAAGTTTAATTTTCATTTCATCACTTTTTCTAATCTTAAATTAATCTTCATTGTTGCCACTGTTGCCGTTCGTTTTCGTTAGTTAGCATTGCCAACCGCCAGCATTCCAGAAGTGACACCTACTAGCACAGAACATCTTAACTACACAGAAGTGTCACTATTAAATTATTAAATCTTTTGGTGTCAAATTTTCGTTAAAATTTTGGCTTGTATTTTAAGCTGTTTCAAACATTTCGAATTGTGTTTCCTTCATGTATGTATACTCTAGGGTTACAAAAACTACAACTTGAGTCATATCATAGAATCTACGGATTTATCACATGTCAAATGTCATTCCGCAGTTTTTTTTGCATCCCATTGGCAATAGATAATAGTGGCAACACTGACCAGTTTCTTGTCTCTTGAAAGTCCGTGTTTGTGAGATTGCCAAGCGCTTGTTGTTGGGCGCGAAGAAAAAAGGCATTATTTGCTCTTTGTGATACTGTGATAAAAGGTAACGTCCATTTTACTTGTTCATCCACACACGAGTTGCATTTCCCACTTCTCCAACAGTCGCTATCGTTCGGTTGATTAGAGCATTTCCGAGTTGATTTCGATTATTTTGCACGTGTTGAAAAATGCCGGTTGTAAACTCTCATTTTCCATTGCAGAAGAATAACGAACCGAGTACAATGGAGACCATGGAAGTAGCGGTCAACAACCACGTTAGCAAAGACTGCAAAGAAGAGAAAATGGAAGACATCCCAGCGGACGAGATGACCTCCAGAGATTACTATTTCGACTCTTACGCTCATTTCGGAATTCACGAGGAGATGTTGAAAGACGAAGTGAGGACTCTCACCTACAGAAACTCCATGTATCACAATAAACATTTGTTTGCGGGCAAAGTGGTGATGGACATCGGCTGCGGTACGGGCATTCTGAGCATGTTCGCTGCCAAAGCGGGGGCCAAAAAAGTGCTAGCGGTGGAATGTTCCAACATAGTGGACTACGCCAGGCAGATCGTGGAGGCGAACAAGTTGGACCACATCATCACCATCATTAAAGGCAAGGTCGAGGAAATCACCTTGCCCGAAGGCATAGACGGCGTGGACATTATAATTTCAGAGTGGATGGGGTATTGTCTTTTCTACGAGAGCATGTTAGACACTGTGCTCTTCGCCAGGGACAAGTGGTTGAGGCCTGATGGACTCCTGTTCCCGGATCGTTGTTCCTTGTTCGTTACGGCCATCGAAGACCGCCAGTACAAAGACGAGAAGATCAATTGGTGGGACGATGTGTACGGCTTCGATATGAGCTCGATCCGTAAAGTAGCCATAAGCGAGCCGCTCGTCGACGTAGTGGACCCCAAACAAGTTGTGACGGGACCAGCTTTGATAAAGGAAGTTGATTTGTACACAGTGAAGAAAGAAGACTTGGAGTTTTCGTCTCCGTTCATGCTAACAGTTAGGCGTAATGACTATATCCAAGCTCTAGTGACTTATTTTACCGTGGAGTTCACTAAGTGTCATAAGCGGATAGGATTCACCACAGCTCCGGATGCTAATTACACTCATTGGAAGCAGACGGTGTTTTATTTCGAGGACTACATGACTGTGAAGAAGAACGAGGAGATTAATGGCGTGTTCACCATGAAACCAAACCCGCGTAACAATAGAGATTTAGATTTCGTAATCGAACTGAATTTCAAAGGCGAGCTAGGTGAAGTACACGAAACCAATAGATACCGTATGCGTTAGGAACTGAATGTCGGCGTGCTTCGTGCTTAGGATTTCCTTGGCATCGGTTTTCTACTTGTTTCCTTAATCGTATAGCTAGTCGAAATTGTTGTTGACAACAGAGCAGCGACTAAAATTGGACTGGATCACATTGTTCAATTTGATTTTTACCTCAACCAAAATAACCAACATAAGATTTCAAGATCACTACCAGGCTTTCCAATTAGACTTTGAAACTGTTGGTTCATCTCAAAATAGTGAATAGGAAAAACCGTAATTTTCTTTTTAGTTAGAATTATGACGATCTGTGAAATATTTTTTTATTTTTACCTGTAAGATCAAAGTATTTAATCTAATGATATTCAATAAATTTTTAATTTTATGTTGTTTTATTAATCAGTATGGTATCTTCAAAAATCTTTGGGGATATGAAATATACAGTGACATTCAAAAAGTACAAATGAAAAAAAATCTTCATTTGTAATTTAAGAAAAAAATAAAATTGTTAACTTAAAAACTGAATTTTTCGGTAAGGAATTAACATTTGGATGAAAATTTTCAAGATCCTTGTTGGAGCTCAATTTTTTATTAATGAAGTTCTAGAATAATCCATTTTTTCTATTTTTTTAATTACAAATTTTGGATATTTTGATTCAAAAACTCCGTTTGTTTTTTAGGATGACCTCAGTCCTCAGTGATGTAATGATTGGCCGAACCATTAAAAACTGTCTTTTATTCCTTTACATTTCATAGAATTCATTCAAAAGTGAATTTTGTGCTAAAACGTAAGGTTTTCATTCCGTATCTGATTTATTACCATTCAAATGGCTTGTAAAATCTCCAATCGATCTCTGCCAATGGATTACTTTCACAAAATATCCAAATTTCACTTATTTTCAGAGAGATATAACTTGAAATTTAGATAATTTTGAAAAATACGTTTTTTGGAGAAACTGAAAATTACTCATTATATCTGATAGGGGCTACAAAGGTTTCACGACGAGCCTTAGTTGGACCCCTTTATGCAATAAAAAGCAAACCGAAAATTTGTAAAGGTTTCAAATTCGAAATTTATCAGATTAAACTACCCTACTTAATGAAAATTGAAAGTGGTACTATTCTACACACATGATAAACCAGTTGTTGCATACTTTTTGAATGTCGCTGAAGTTGAACAATGTTGCAA